>JANAVB010002395.1:20651810-20994310 GCA_029216955.1 Iris pallida
TAGTACGACAGAATTCTGCTTTGCTAAACCAAGAGACTAGTGTCTTTCCTAATAATTGACACGTGCCGCTTGTACTTTTACGGTCGACCTTGTATCCAGCGAAATCAGTATCAGAGTACCCAATGAGGTCAAATGATATTGATTTGGGATACCAAAGGCCTACTGTAACTGTACCCTTAAGGTATCGAAAGATACGCTTAACAGCGGGCATGTGTGATTCCTTAGGATTTGTTTGATATCTAGCACATAGGCAAACGCTAAACATAATATCAGGGCGACTAGCAGTTAAATAAAGTAGACTGCCTATCATACCTCGATACTTACGTTGATCAACAGGTTTACCGCTTTCATCTGGTTCTAGTTTGATTGTAGTAGCCTTTGGGGTGCCGATTGGTTTGACATTGTCAAGGTCAAATTTCTTCAGCATGTCCTTTGTATACTTTGACTGACAGATGAAAGTTCTATTTGATGTCTGTTTTACGTGCAGTCCAAGAAAGTAATTGAGCTCTCCCATCATGCTCATTTCAAACTCGGTCTGCATACACTTAGCAAAATCTTGACAGAGAGTTTCATCAGTAGAACCAAATATAATATCATCAACGTAAATTTGCACTAAGAGAATGGTGTCTTTGAAAGATTTTATAAAGAGTGTAGTGTCAACTTTCCCTTTTGAAAAACCTTTTTCAAGCAAAAATTGCTTAACCTTTCATACCAAGCTCTAGGGGCTTGTTTGAGGCCATAAAGCGCTTTCTTGAGTTTGAAAATATGGTCGGGAAATTTATGATTTTCAAAACCAGGGGGTTATTTTACAAAAACTTTCTCCTTAATAAATCCATTCAAAAAAGCACTTTTCACATCCATTTGAAACAGTTTAAAGTTTTAAAAATTAGCAAATGCACAAAGCATCTGAATGGATTCAAGTCTTGCAACAGGAGCATACATCTCATCATAGTCGATATCTTCCTCTTGGTTGTATCCTTGAGCTACTAGACGAGCTTTGTTGCGTGTAACTGAACCATCTTCATTTACTTTGTTACGAAAACCCATTTCGTACCAATAATCGAGTGATTAGATGGCCTAGGAATGAGTTCCCAAACTTGGTTCCTCTTGAATTGGTTGAGTTCTTCTTGCATGGCAGAAATCCAAAACTCATCATTAAAAGCTTCTAAAATTTTCGGCTCAATTTGTGAAATGAAGGCAGTACTAGCAATAGAGTCTCTTAATGATGATCTAGTACTTACTCTGCGTGAAACCTCACATGTAACCAAATTTTCTGGATGTGATGGCTTGAAAGAGAATTTCTTTGGCAAGCCCTCCAGAGAATTAGTTTCAGTGGTGGTATTCATCGGAGTAGAAGTTGATGGCTCAACATCATTATCAAGAGTAGCTGCTACATTGTTATCCTCATCGAAAGTCACATTTGTAGACTCTTCCATAATTAATGAGCGTTTGTTGAACACTCTATATCCCTTGTTCTTGGCCGTATAGCCAAGAAATATACCATCGTCAGCTTTGGCATCAAATTTGCCTAAGTTGTCTTTGGTGTTAAGGATGAAACATCGACAACCAAAACTCAAAAATATGAAACGTTTGGAGTTCTTCCAAACCAAAGCTCATAGGGTTTTTTTCGTAATAGGACGAATGAGTACCCTATTTAAAATATGGCACGTTGTACTGACAGCTTCAGCCCAAAAATATTTTGGAAGAGAGAATTTATTTAACATGACTCTAGCCATATCGCCAAGAGTCCTATTCTTCGCTCCACACACCATTTTGTTGAGGAGTTCTCGGACAAGAAAACTCATGATTAAAACCATTTAAATCACAAAATTTTTTTTTCAAAATCAGTATTTTCGAATTCGCCTCCATGATCACTTCGGATTCGAGTAATCATGTAGCCTTTTTCGTTTTGAACCTTTTTAGCAAATATTTTGAAAACAGAAATGGTATCACTTTGTTTGTAAGAAAGAAAACCCAAGTAAATCTCGAAAAGTCATCTACTATCACAAAAGCGTAGAGTTTTCCACAAAGACTGGCTACTCTACTAGGACCAAATAAATCCATATGAAGTAATTGCAAGGGTCTAGTAGTACTTACAGAGTTTATGGAATGAAATGAGGACTTGGTTGCATTATTCAACTCACATTCGGCACATACCGTTCCTTTTTGAATGTGATGTCGGGCAAGCCTCTAACTAGCTTCTTGGTGGATATAGTATCCATATTGGCATGACCAAGACGCTGGTGCCATAATAATCTCTTATCCTTGTGAGCATAGAGACATCTTCATGCACTGTTAGTATCTCTAGATAGATAGAAAATGTAAATATTATTCTCTCTTATCCCTTCAAAAGCGATATCTTCCATTGACCTATCATAAATATAGCATTTATTTTGTCCAAAGTTAATATCATATCCATGATCAGCAAGATGACTAATGCTGAGCAGGTTATGCTTTAACTCGGTCACTAGGCAGACATCCTTTATTACAGGAGAAGGAGGATGACCAATAGTACCATTACCTATAATATACCCTTTTAGGTTATTGACGAAGGATACATATCATCTCTCTCTTCATCGATAGTGATGCAAAAAGATTTGCGTCTTCCATCATATGTCGCAAGCATCCACTATCGAGAATCTACTTACTTTTAGTTGAGGAAGGAAGGTCTACCTACATCAAGAGTAGATGTGACCTTTGGTACCCATGTTCTTGAGGGTCCTGAAAAGTTAGTTTTTGGCATCCATGCATATATATTCCTATCTACTAATCTCCTAACTCTACATTGTGGTGAGATGTCTCCATGCAATCCACAGTAGGTACAAATAGCATTTCTATTTATGTTAGGAGCATGTTGATGATGTCTATGTGTAGCATGATAAGAGTGGTGTGGAGCAGCATGATAATGACTATATGTAGCAGCAGGATGATGATTGTATCTATGTACAGTATGGTGGTGATTATATCTATGTGTAGCATGGTGATTATGTGTCACATTAGAATGATAGTTATGAGAATGATTTCTACGTGCATGTGGTTTGTGTGTTGTATGAAAGTGGGTGTACATGTAAGCATGTTTGTGTGTTGCAGGTGGATGACGTGCTTGACTATTTTGAGTAGTATTGTGCTTTGTGTGTGTCTTATGTGATTGGGTTTGAGGTTGAACAACCTATTTTCCCAATCTAGTCTCTAATTTCTTAGAGACAGCCTGCAGTTCACTAATCTTAGTGTTCAAACCACAAATCTTAGTAATAGAGATCTTGTGTCTATTCTTTTCTTCAGCAAGCTTAGTGTTGAGTGCTGTGATCTCTTGTGTTTGCTTTTTAATACGTGCTTCGGCATCATGTAGGCTTAATTTAAGCTTAGACACCTCATTTATGACTTTCATGGGTGAAGTGTCTCTAATATTATCAAGCAATGAAGAGAGCCTTTGAATCTCGACTTCATAACTTTTGATCTCTCCTTGGCGTGTTTATATTTACCAATGACTTTCTTGTGGTCATCGAGTAAATCATTGAATGCATCGCCAAGTTCATCAAAAGTGAAATCATCGAGAGTTTCGCTTGTTACCTTGTCGGATATTGCCATTAGGCATACATTAGCATATCTTGAGGAGAGTCCTTTTCTTCCTCAGAGTCACTAGCTTCGCTTTCATGCCAAATGCTTGTGTTGGCATATTTTCTTGAGGAAGCCTTCTTGTATGGTTTCTCATATCGGTTGCTCTTCTTTGCGAATGGACAGTCTTTTCAGACGTGTCCAGTCTTCTTGCAGCCGTAGCATGTTGGCTCTTCGTCATCTTCTTATGGTTCCTTCTTTCTTCGATTGAAGCAAAGAATTTCTTGAAGTTGCGGACAAGGAGAGCTTGATCATCATCTTCTGAGTTGTCGTCATCCGTTTTTTCAGGATCAGCCCTTCGACGGTGAACTTTAAGGGCAATCTTCTTTGCCTTAGGAGCAGGCTCTTCGAAGTCTTTGAGGTCAAGCTCATGAGTCATCAGCTTTCCCATCAAAGTCTCCATGGACATTGTAGTGAGATCATTTTCTTCTATGATGGCTGTCACCTTAGGGTTCCAAATCTTTGGTAGCCCCTAAGTATCTTGCTGATCTTCTCGCGATTTGTATATTGTTTGCCGAGAGAAGACAAGGGGTTGATGATGTTGAGGAATCTTGTAATCATTTGTGTGATCGTCTCATTTGGCTTCATCTTGAAAGCCTCATATTCTTGAGTGAGACGACTTTTTGACTCTTTGACTAGGGTGGTTCCTTCATGTGCAATTCTAGAAGTCTCCATACTTTATGAGAGGTGGTGCATGTTGAGACCCTGTTAAACTCATTCCTGTCTATTGCACAAAATAAAGCATTAATAGCTCTCGCGTCTAGACTCGCCTATTTTTTCTCCTCGTCAGAATATTTGTCGTGGGGTTTCTCAACGAGATCACCATTGACAACTATCCTGGCGGGCTTTTTGTAACCATCGGTGACAATGGTCCACAGGTCGAAGTCTAACAACTTGAGATAAAAACTCATCCTTGTTTTCTAATAGGTGTAGTTTGTTCCATCAAATAGGGAGGCCTATGAGTGGACTACCCTTCACCGTGATTGGAAAACATGGGTTGAGTGGTTGCCATGGATCAGCTCTAGGATGTTAGTCCTTGATAAGAGAACAGAGTTGTAATACCAATTGAAGTACAAGTTGGCAACTCTAGAGGGGGGTGAATAGAGTTTGTATCAAAAAATGATCAATTAAAAATTTAAACTCTCTTCACCAACTAAATAATCAGAGTAAATAAATACGGAAAATAAGAGTAGAGAGCAAGCACAAACACAGCAAGATTTTTAACCTGGTTTCCCTCGTGGAGGACTAGTCCAGGCCTGAGAACTCTAGCTCAGGATTAAAATCCACTATTTATGAAATAGGGTTACAACCACGTACCTGTTCACAGAAGAGCACGCCAAACTTCTTTCAATGATCGCTTTGGCGAAACTTGGACTTTTCCAAGTGACTTACAACTTCTTGCACTTCAAACTTCTAGCTGGATCGTACCGAGCAACTTAGACGGTTGGGAAGTTTGAATGCTAAGTGGATGGGAAGGTAAGGCTCTTGAATATATAGGCTATGTAAGAGAAGAAGAAGAAAAGAGTGGATGGTTTCAAATGAGAGAAACCAAGGCCTATTTATAGGGTTCGGGATAGGCAGAATTCGACCAGAATTCGGTATAAATAATTCAAATTTTTGGCCGTTGGACAACTAGCAGTGATCAAGACCTAAAAATCAGCATCCTGAATTTTAGGGGACCGAGTTCGGCCCGAACTCTGTGTGAGGCAGAGTTCGGCCCGAACTCTGTCTTCTATGGACAGAATGTTCTTTTGTGGGCTTTGGATGAATGGGTTGATTGGGATTTGGGCTAAGTAAACCTATAAAGCTATGGCTAGCCCAAAGTGCTCAGTATGACCCAACGCACATCATCCTATACTCAAGAATAATAAAAAATACAGACTCCAGTACACAGAATAGTAAAAACTCCAAGCAGCTGTGATCTTGAACCAATGAGCTGAGTAGATTGATTTCGAGCTCGATATGTCAAATTGGACTATGACAAATATTGTTTTGTTAATTTTTAAGATTAGGTTGACTGTGATCCAGTTTGGGTCAACATCAATGGTGCTGAAATCCGAGCAAAGTCTGACACAAATCGACGGTAATAGCCCGCCAATCCTAGGAATCTGCGAACCTCTGCTACGATACTGGAGACTGGCCATGACTCTATGGCAACTATCTTCTGGGGGTCCACTTCCACACCACCTCCGGTGATGATATAACCTAAGTATGAAATGCGATCAAGCCAAAATTTGCACTTACTGAACTTCACATACAACTGATGCTCTCTGAGAATCTGAAAAACTACTGGATATGCTTATGCTCTGCTTCACTTGCTATAGACCAAGATATCGTCTATAAACACAATCACAAACTAATCCAAATAGGGCATGAAAATGCGATTCATGAGATCCATAAATACTGCTGGCGCATTGGTCGCTCTGAATGGCATAACGAAAAACTCTCAATGTCCATATCTAGATCTGATTGTTGTCTTCGAAATGTTATGCTCTCTGACTCTTATCTGATGGTACCCCGACCGCAAGTCAATCTTCGAGAATACTGCTGCCCCACTAAGTTGATCGAATAAGTCATTTATCCTTGGTAGAAGATATATGTTCTTGATTGTTACAGAATTTAAGGTGCAATAATTAACACATAATCTTGACGTACCATCCTTCTTCTTCACAAGAAGCATCGAGGCTCCCCAAGATGATCCACTAGCATAAATGAATCCCTTGGTTCTGAGTTCTTCAATCATCTTATATAGGATGATCCAACTATGATGGTGCCATTCTATAGACTCTCTCTGATACTGGTGACGTCCCTGAAATCAAATCAATGGTGAACTCTATCTCTCTATGGCGGCATGCCTAGGAGCTCTTCAAAAATATATAAAGAAATTCTTCTACTACTCTGGAAAACTGAACTACTGCTGCTACCGCCATCCGCAAGACTGGTGGAGAAGGTTCTACTTCGCCTCTAGAAAATGAAAACTCTTCTTCGTCGAGAATACCAAAAATAATTATGCCAATACAGCAGTCTATTCTTGCGTATTGATCCTTCAACCAATCCATTCCTAGGACCATATCATAGTCGACCATCAGGAATTCTTTCAATCTACCAGAAAACTCTCTACCGCTAACTACAATTCGACACGAGAAAAAGACTCTATCTACTCCCATAAGACCGTTATCAGTAAGTATATTGAGCCTTACTGATAATGACTCGGCCTCCATTCCTATCGGTGTAGCAAATCGTGTAGACATAAATGAATATGATGTACCCGAATCAAATAGTACTGATGCTAGAAAATAGTTGACGAGAATGGTACCTGCCACCACCTCACCTGATGCTAATTCTTCTGCCATGAACAGAGCCATAGCTTGACCTGTCCTCTTGGTGCTGGTCCTCTCTACTGGTGATCTCTCTTCCTGTTCTGAATCTAAACTTGGGCCTGAGCATATTGTTGAGCCTGAGGCGATAATGGCCTCGGAGGCTGGTACTGCTGATACTGCTATTGCACTGGTGTTGGTGCCCTAACCGATGGACTGGTTAGGGTTGATGAAGATGAACTGGCTCTATGCGGACAGGATCCAATTTTGTGATCCGGTGCCCCACAAGCCAAGCATAACCTATGTGCCATGCGACACTCTGAAACCACGTGCCCAGGCTTCCCACGATGAGTTCAGCCCATTGCGAAAGACCGCTTCTGCCTCTGTTGTTGAGGATACGTCGGTGTCGAGTGCTGAACTGACGAAACTGTGGTCGCCCTCCTAGGAGCTCCAATGGTCATAGCTCTGGCTTCCGGGGCTGGTGTTGATGACTGGGACAACTGTCCATGAGACCTCTTCCGTCTTCCAGTTCGATTTACTATCCTTTGGAAGATTATTTATGCCTCCTAGCTGCTCTCAAAATAGCATCAAAGGTTTGGTGCTCAAACTGCTCCACTGCTAGAATGATCTCTAGGTGGAGTCCCTGCTGGAATCGCTGCACTCGGTCCAATTCGATCGCCACCAAGGTAGGAGCAAATCGATTAAGCCTAGAAAACTCGGTCACATATCCATCGACCATCCTTTCCATCTGCTTGAGATTGTTGAACTTTGTCTGCAGATCATACCGAGCTACTGCATCAAAGTACTTCGTTTGGAACTTGTCGCTGAATACCGCCCACAAGACATGTGTCACCAATCCAACTGCTTACATCGTCCACCAACTGTGGGCTAAGTACAACAATTACAGGCGCACAACGGCCACCTTCTCTTCCTCTGGAGTCCTAGCTGCCTCCAGAATAACCTCTATATCTTGTAGCCAAGCATCAGCGGCAGTAGCATTTTTACTGCCATCAAAGAAAGGAGGGTTCAAGCGCTTGAAGCTGTTAGCTGCATTATTCCCTTGATAACCAACTCTGTCCATGGTATCTCGTACTGTTTGCTATAGGGCATCGCCCCGACGATCTTGTGATGCAAGGAAGTCCTGGATGAGTCACATCAGGATTCTATTGTCAGGCTCTACAGGCTGGACTGGCTGAACTAGCGGCTCTTGCTCCCCAGAAGGCATGACTCGAGATGCTGCCCCTGAGGTGGGTTTGGTCCCCAGGTTACGGCTGGTTCACTTGTTGTACTCCATCCATCGGCTGATCGATAGGACCAGGAACAATGCCACTGAAGAAAATGACATGAGGAACAATAAGGAAGGACCAAGATAGATCAAGGATAAAGTACCTTATCAGACCAAGATTCCGGAAGATTAGAAAGCACGAGTAGAGATCAAGGGCGAATGCTGAATGAGACATCTATTCGGTAAAACCCTCACATATTCTTGATTTACAAGACCTGCATGGCCACCATTAAATCGTGTCACATCCCAAAACCATAATACTGGAGAGCGGGGGATAGACACAGCCAGCTACGTACTTTAAAGTATAATCTACCTCGCAATACGGTCGCGGCTGTCTAGATACATGAAGGTTTATCTACAATTCATCAGTCTCTTATGGTCAAGAACAAGCCTAGTGTCTCAATCTGAAGCAAGCATATAAATGTTACAAGATATTAGATCATCAGACATACAAAGTAAGGTGTCCCAAATATTACATATTCAGATGATCATGAAGCTAGTTATACAAAATACGAAGACTAGTAAGAGTTAAAGTCATACATGATCAACCTTAGGATTTGTCAATCATGTTACAGCCCTTAGGCAAACAGAATTTAAGTTGGAACACGAGCTAACACTTGTTCAGCAGCTAAATACCTCAAAAGAATAATTTACAATAGAGTGGAAGAGCAAAATAAGAACCTACTCCTTGCCAAGATTACGTCTGGTGTTCACCATCTGGCTGGAAGACAGGTATATCCTCGGGTGCTACTCCGAAATCTGGCCATAAAAAACCAGCTGGGTCAGACCCCAAAAAGAGCAAGTGCCACAAGGGGGCTCTACTTAGGAACTAAAACTAGCATATAATACAAGAAGAGCTGACAAAAGAACATAATTAAATAACATGAAAGACAGAGTTAAAGTGGCATGCTAGCTTGGAAGTATGAAAACAAGAGGTGGAATATAATTCCCATGTTAATCATGAGATAATCATTCAGGCACTTCCAATCAAGTCCTACGGCTTGCTATCATTAGCTAACTAGAGTTATCACAAACTTAGTTACTAACAAGATGCATTTGAGATGTTTTCAAGTCACAAGCCCTGCAGCTATCCAGGTTATCCAGGCGATGTTGCTTAGAGTTATCAAGAGTTTAGAGAACCATTAGGTGACTTGGAGTACGACACCTGGCAATATGCTTTAGTACTTATGATTTCAAGAAGTGCCCAACATGACAGTGGGCTGGAAATGTGTCCTACTAGTCGGCAGGCTATAAGTCCACTCAGGTGTGACCGGGATAACGGGATCGCCTGTAACTGAGAAAATATCTCTATATGAACTACTTGATCAATCTAGTCATTAACCTAGTCAGATTCATTACGAATTCCTGACCGTGGTAACCAGAAATCTATATCCTAGATATGATGCAAGACGAGACAGGTAGCTTGTATAGGCATAATCAAGAAAAATCAACCACATTGTCAAGACAAGAGTTATACTAGCAAGTCAGAATAGCTGTCGTAATAGCATTCAAGATTATCATGTCATGTCAGGTTACTTGTTACTTGTCAGGGGTGCACCTCGACGGGCCACTATCAAGATTATACATGTTATGCCACGTTTGCTTGTTGTTTGTCAAAAATGCGCCTCGACGGGCCACTATCAAGATTATCAAGAAGAATTCATATTATCATGTTCAAGTCAAGGTTAAAGCTCATGCCCAAGTCAAGTTAAATAGTATCAAGCTATCAAGTTGGGTCGTCGCAAGTTATGCCAAATACAAGACACATGTAAGATCACAAGCATATACAACAAGAACTAGAAAAATATGCATGGGGATACGGACAAGGGGGTGTCGAGGCCAACAAGTGGCACTGGTCAGGTGGCGCCAGAAAAGTGACAAGTGCTAGACTAAAAGGCGCCAGCCACCAAGTAGCACGGGACCAGATGGCACTGGACCAAAAGGTGCCAGGCCGAAAAGGTGTTGGGCCAAAGGGCGCCAGGGCGAACAGGGTGCGCCTGGGCAAAGGGCGCCAGGATGAAAAAGGTACGCCTGGGCCAAGAGACGCCAGGACCAGGATGGGTCAGCATGCGCCAGCATACTCCAACATGCGCCAACTTACGCCAATATGCGCCAGCCAGCATGGGCCAGCCAGCATGCGCTAGCCAGCATGCACCATCCATCATATGCCAGCCAGCATGTGTCATACCCTGCTCCCGTAGGAGCAATCGTCCTCGCTAAGGTGTGATGCCATACGAGCCTATATTGCGCTCGTGCAAGGCAGTTTCATAACGGTCGATTACAGCGGCTGCAACGGAGTCGTCGCACAGAAGTCCCAAGCAGAAACATTGAACATACAACAGAAATTTAGATAAAAAATACAAGTTATTCAAAAGTGCTCTTTATTGATATTGAACAATAAGATTATCATGGGGTGCAAGGCCATGATTACAAGTCTCTCAAGTGTAATACCCATCTACTCAGCCGCATGAGTACCCATCTACTCAGTCGCATAGATGAGTACCCATCTACTGCCGCATAAACCCCCAATTCACTATTGGCCGCATAAGCATCTAATTTGGTTGTTTTTCTTGTCCTATTTGGCTGATTTATGGCCAGAATTTCTTTCAACTCCCAACATGAAAGTTGTAGATCTTTTCCTTGGCTCCCAGAATATGTTACTAGCTAATTATACAAGTTTTCTCATTTATGATGATGTAAGGATAGAACATGATAGTGGCCCGTCGTAGCGCACTCTTGATAAGTAACCCTGACATGATACACCTCGATATGCTGTTGCGACAACTAGCACGACATGACAAGAATGAAAGACCTGGACACCGTGGACGATTGTGTTTGTACAAATAAACTGGTACTGTCTTGCATCATGTCTAGGATGGGGATCCCTGAGTACCACGGTCAGGGGTACCCACTTAAATCGACTAAGGCTAATAAACTAGAATAATTCAGTAGTCAGGAAGAGATTTCCCAGCTATAGGCAATCCCGTTATCTGGGCGCACTAAGTGGACTTCTGGCCTACCGACGAGTAGGGCACATTTCCAGCACACAGTCTTGTGGTGCACCCTTCATAAATGGACATTCGACCCGGATAACCGGATGGTCTGCAGGGCTTGTAGCTGTTGGGATAATCTTATTGCATCTTGCTAGTAATTAGGTCTGTAAAAACCGTAGTAGTTAAAGTATCAAGCCGTACTTATTGCTTGGCCGTGATTGATTGGATGGAGTCCAGCCCAGTCTAGTTTATCATGATCTTGTACAAGATTGTATCAGGACATGATTTTGTATCGATAAAAGATGGGATACCAGGTTCTGTCAGATGAAGGGTTACAACCCCGGTCCTTGTTTGGTTTAAGGGTTGTAACTTGGCTATCTGAATAGTTCTATGGTTATCTTATCATAATCATCCTGCTTACTATGCCTGGCCTTCACAATAAAGATCAGGGGTCCAGTTCTGTTCAGGCGAAGGATTACAACCCTGGTCCTTGTTTGGTTTAAGGGTTGTAACCTGGCTCCCAGAGCAGTTCTGTGTCCTCTCTTCGTTTATTATCTTAATGCACCCCATGCCATGCTCGTCATGTTTTACTTTACTTTAACAGTATAATTAATTATTCATACTGGCCTTAGCAATAAAGATCTGTGGTCCAGTTCTGTTCAGGTGAAGGGTTGCAACCTCGGTCCTTATTTGGTTTAAGGGTTGTAACCTGGCTGCCGGAGCAGTTCCGTGTCCTCTCTTCGTTAATTATCTTGTTACCTTACCAATAGTATTTGAGACGGGTTTCTATTCAGGTGAAGGGCTGCAACCTCGGTCTTTGTTTGGTTTAAGGGTTATGGCCTGGCTACTTGAATGGTTTCCTCATACTCAGTTTACTTTTGTTATCTCTATCAGTTTTTATTTATTATCTTCAATATTTTATTATGATATGCTGGTTTTTAGTTCCTAAGTGAAGCCTCCTTTGTGGTACTTGCTTTTCTGGGGTCTGACCCAGCTGGTTTTGTATGGCCAGATATCGGAGCAGTACCAGAGGATCCACCTGTCTTCCAGCCAGATGGTGACCACCAGGCGTAACCCTGGCAACGAGTGGTTTTCTTTTTGTTCTTCCACTTTATTGTAAAAATTCTTTTGAGGCGTTTAGCCGACGAGCACGTGTTAGCTCGTATCGTACCTTATTTACTGTCCGTATGGGCTGTAACATGATTGACAGATCCTAAGGTTGATCATGTATGACTGAACTCTTGCTAGTCCTGACATTTTGTACGACTAGCTTCATGATCATCCGAATATGTAATGTATGGGACGCCTTACTATTGTAAATTTGGTGCTCTGACATCTTGTAACTGTTATTACATTGCTTGAGATTGAGACAATAGGCTTGTCCTTGACCATAGGAGACTGTTGGCTTGTAGTTAAACCCTCATGTATCTAGACAGCCATGATCGTATAGCGAGGTGGGTTGTACTTTAATATACGTAGCTGGCTATGTATGCCCCTGCTCTCCAGTATCCTGGTTCTGGGGTATGACATGGTTTTAGTGGTGGCCCATGCAGGTCTTGTAAATCAAGATATGTGAGGGTTTATCGAATAGATGTTTCAATCAGTACTCGCCTTTGATCTCTGCTCGTATCTTCTGAATCCCTGTAATCTTGACCTGATCACATGTTTGTATCGTTGATCTGTCCTGGTCCTTCCTTATTATTCCCTATGTCGTCGTCTTCAGCGGCATTGTTCCTGGACCTGTCGATCAGCAAGGCAGAGCACCTCCCGTGGACCAGCAGCAACCTGGAGATCAAGCCCAGAATTCAGGAGTAGCCTCCAGAGTCATGGATACTGAAGGAGAGCCACCAGTTCAGCCCGTCCAGCCTGCAGAGCCTGATGATGGCACTTTGGTGGGTCTCATCAGGTCACTATTAGCCTCCCAGGATCGTCGAGGAGATGCCTTGTACCAGACGGTAGCAGACGCTTTGGCCAGAGGAGGTCATCAGGGTAATAGCGCGGTCAACAGCTTCAAGCGCTTGAACCCTCCCTTCTTCGACGGCGGTGAAGATGTGATCGCTACAGATGCATGGCTTCAGGACACAGAGGTGATTCTAGAAGCAGCCAGGACTCCAGAGAACGAGAAGGTGACTGTGGTACGCCTACAGCTTTTGGATCTTGCCCGCAGCTGGTAGGCAGCGCATGCCGATGGATTAGTGGCCCCTATTTCATGGGCAGTATTCAGAGAGAGATTCCAGACCAAGTATTTTGATGTTGTAGCTCGGTACGATCTACAAATGAGGTTCACCAATCTGAAGCAGATGGGCAGGACGGTCGATGGATATGCGGCCGAGTTCTCCATGCTTAGTCGGTTTGCTCCTACCTTGGTGGAGACCGAGTTCGATAGAGCCCAGCGGTTCCAGCAGGGGCTCCATTTAGAGATCTTGTTGACAGTGGAGCAGTTTGAGCATCAGACTTTTGATGCAGTATTGAGAGCAGCCCGGAGGCATGAGTATACCTCCCAGAGGATCGTGGATTGGACCGGAGGTCGGAAGCAATCTCACGGCCAGATGAATCAGTCATCAGTACCAGCCCCGGCAGCCAGGGCTTTGACCATTGGAGCTCCAAGGCTGGCGGCCTCAGTGACGTCAGTTCAGCATTCCATCCCGACGCACCCTCAGCAGCAGAAGCAGAAGCATTCTTCCGCAGTAGGATGTTCACACTGTGAGAAGCCGGGACACGTAGTGTCAGAGTGTCGCAGAGCGCAGGGTTTGTGCTTGGCTTGTGGTGCCCCGGACCACAGGGTTGGGAATTGCCCGAACAAGGGGAGTTCATCGGCCTTTTCTAGTCCTTCAGTTAGAGGACCAGCACCAGTCAAGCAGCAGCAACTGCTGCAGTACCCGTTCTCGAGGCCATTGCCGACGCAGGCCCAGGCATTCCAGCAGCAGAGACCGCAGCAGTATGTCCAAGCCCAAGCCTGATCCAGAGCAGCAGAGGAATTTTTAGCAGAGGGGACCCGCACCCAGAGGACATGGTCAAGTGCTGGATTTGACTATAGGAGAAGAAGGAATAGCACCAGGTAAGGTAGTGGCAGGTACTATTCTCGTCAACACCTTTCCAGCTTCAGTATTATTTGACTCTGGTGCATTGCATTCATTTATGTCCGCACGATTCGCGACACGGATAGGACTGGAGCCCGAGTCATTATCAGTAAGGCTCAATATACTTACTGGTAACGGACTTGTAGAAGTAGATATGGTGTTTTCCTCGTGTCGGATCGTAGTTAGCGGTAGAGAATTCCCTGCTAGATTGATAGAGTTCCCGATGGCCGATTATGATGTGGTCTTTGGAATGGATTGGTTGAGGGACCAGTATGCTAGGATAGACTGCCACATTAGCAGGATTATTTTTAGTATTCCAGACGAGCCAGAGTTTTTCTTCTCCGAGGCGAAGTTGAACCTTCTCCCCCAGTGTTGCGGATGGCAGTAGCAGCAGTACAGTTGCCTCGGATAGTCGAGAAATTCTAGATGTTTTCCCAGAAGAGCTTCCAGGGATGCCGTCAGAGCGAAAGATCGAATTTAACATCAACTTGATTCCCGAAAAGCCCAGTGTCAGAGAGAGTCTATAGGATGGCGCCATCAGAGCTAGAGATATTATACAAGATGATTGAAGAACTTAGAACTAAGGGATTCATTCGTGCTAGTGGATCACCTTGGGGAGCCCCGATGCTTCTTGTGAAAAGAAGGATGGTATATCCAGATTATGTGTAGATTATTGTACCTTAAACTCGGTGACAATCAAGAACAGATACCCTCACCCGAGGATAGATGAATTTTTGATCAACTCCACGGGGCAGCAGTGTTTTCAAAGATCGACTTACGGTCAGGATACCATCAGATCAGAGTCAGAGAGCAGGACATCCGAAGACAGCTTTTAGATCGAGATATGGCCATTAGGAGTTCCTTGTGATGCCAGATTGTACGGTGTACCAGTCAGTATCACCTCGGACAGAGACTCCAGATTTATGTCGTACTTTTGGCATAGCCTGCAAGAGAGTTTGGGGACTCGCCTCCAGTTTAACTCAGCGTATCACCCATAGACAGATGGTCAGTCAGAGCGTACCGTACAAACCTTGGAAGACATGTTGAGATCTTGTAGACTCGACTTCGGTGGTTCGTGGGAAGATCACCTGCACCTGGTAGAGTTCTCGTACAACAACAGTTTCCAGGCCAGCATCCAGATGGCACCGTTCGAGGCACTGTATGGTAGGAAGTATCGATCCCCGTTAGCACGGGACAATGTCGAAAAAAGACAGATGCTCGGTCCAGAAATGATTGCTAGACCGTTGAGGTGGTCAGGAGAGTCAGAGATCATCTTCGAGTTGCCCAAGATCGCCAGCGCCATTGGGCCGATTCTCATCGGCATCCCCTTGAATTTTCTATCGGCGACCTTGTATTCCTTAGGATCTCGCCTACCCGTGGCGTCATTCGTTTCGGCGTACGGGGAAAGCTTAGTCCTAGGTATATAGGGCCATTACATTCTAGAGCGAGTAGGTGATGTGTCCTATCGTCTCGCTCTCCCGTCGTCGTTGCGTGAGGTGCATGATGTCTTCCATGTATCCCAACTGCGACGGTATATCCCGAACCCAAGCCATATCCTGGATCATTCGAATTGGTTGTTGGTACCAACCTTTCGTATAGGAGAGGCCCGCGTCTATATTGGACCGAAAGAGAGAAGACACTCAAGAACAAGACAATCAAGCTAGTCCGAGTTGCTTGGGGTCATCACTCTTTGGGTGAGTCAATATGGGAGCATGAGGATGATATCTGATGCGATATCCTGACCTATTTGACTCATGAGGTATAATGTCTTCCTTATGTCTCATGCTTTCGATTTCTTGTTTGCATGATTGATTGATTGATTGCCTAGTATAGCTTGCATGTGATTAATATAGTTTGTCCTTGTCCCTCTAGCCTCTTAATTAAATTCCTAGACGGAATTCTTTTAAGGTGGGTAGAGTTGTAATACCTGTGGTTCGTATTACGTATCTCGGAATACGTGTACAAATTTTATCTTGTATTGCATGATTTCTTGCTTGGCTTATCTTGTCATTTCATGGCTTGGTTTATTTTTGGTTGGTTCAGAAGGCTTGGGTTGCCTTGGTTCATCATGAACCAAGGGGAGAACCCTTACCTACCACCACCATCCCATTTATTAATCCCACTCCTTTCTCTCTTCTCATTAATCTTCTTTTCTCCACCTTTACTTCTTCACCTACCAGAGAGAGAGAGGGGGCTTAGGCAAGTGCATCTTGCTTCATGGAGAAACACAAATTTTATTGTTCTATTCTTCTTCACAATTCTAAAATACTTTAGTACTTGACATTTTTAATTTCCATGGCTCATTGCTTGTAGATGTAAGTTTATTTCATTTTCGGATTTCTTGGGTTTTGATCTATTTAATCTTGTTATTATCAAGTTCTGATGGTTCTATGTTGTAGAGAATTCAATTTTGCCCCATTTTGACCTATGGAAGTCCAAATTTGGACTTATAATAAAGGTTTTATGGAGCTTGGAAGCTATGGGTTCCATGGCCATCCTTCTCAGATTTTCGGAGAAGATGAGTACCCATCTACTCAGCCGCATGAGTACCCATCTACTCAGCCGTATGAGTACCCATCTACTCAGCCGCATAGATGAGTACCCATCTACTCATCCGCATGAGTACCCATCTACTCAGCTGCATGAGTACCCATCTACTCACGCATAGATGAGTACCCATCTACTCAGTCGTATGAGTACCCATCTACTCAGTCGCATAGATGAGTACCCATCTACTCAGCCGCATGAGTACCCATCTACTCAGCCGCATGAGTACCCATCTACTCAGTCGCATAGATGAGTACCCATCTACTACCGCATGAACCCCCAATTCACCCTTGGCCGCATAAGCGTCTAATTTGGTTGTTTTTCTTGTCCTATTTGGCGGATTTATGGCCAGAATTTCTCCCAACTCCCAACATAAAAGTTGTAGAACTTTTTTGGCTCCCAGATTATGTTACTAGCTAATTATGCAAGTTTTCTCATTTATGATGATGTAAGGATAGAACACGATAGTGGTCCGTCGTGGTGCACTCTTGATAAGTAACCCTGACATAATACACCTCGATATGCTGTTGCGACAGCTAGCACGACATGACAAGAATAAAAGACCTGGACACCGTGGACGATTGTATTTGTACAAATAAACTGGTACTGTCTTGCATCATATCTAGGATGGGGATCCCTGAGTACCACGGTCAGGGGTACCCACTTAAATCGACTAAGGCTAATAAACTAGAATAATTCAGTAGTCATGAAGAGATTTTTCAGCTACAGGCAATCCCGATATCTGGGCGCACTAAGTGGACTTGTAGCCTACCGACGAGTAGGGCACATTTCCAGCACACAGTCTTGTGGTGCACCCATAAATGGACATTCGACCCGGATAACCGGATGGTCTGCAGGACTTATGGCGTTGGGATAATCTCATTGCATCTTGCTAGTAACTAGGCTGTGAAAACCCTAGTAGTTAAAGTATCAAGCCGTACTTATTGCTTGGCCGTGATTGATTGGATAGAGTCCAGCCCAGTCTAGTTTGTCATGATCTTGTACAAGATTGTATCAGGACATGATTTTGTATCGATAAAAGATAGGATACCAGGTTCTGTTCAGATGAAGGGTTACAACCCCGGTCCTTGTTTGGTTTAAGGGTTGTAACTTGGCTATCTGAATAGTTCCATGGTTATCTTATCATATATCATCCTGCTTACTATGCCGGGCCTTCACAATAAAGATCAGGGGTCCAGTTCTGTTAGGCGAAGGGTTACAACCCCGGTGTTTGGTTTAAGGGTTGTAAACTGGCTCCCGGAGCAGTTCTATGTCCTCTCTTGTTTATTGTCTTATTGCACCCCATGCCATGCTCGTCATGTTTTCCTTACTTTAACAGTATGATTAATTATTCATACTGGCCTTAGCAATAAAGATCAGTGGTCCAGTTATGTTCAGGCGAAGGGTTGCAACCTCGGTCCTTGTTTGGTTTAAGGGTTGTAACCTGGCTCCCGGAGCAGTTCTGTGTCCTCTCTTCGTTTATTGTCTTGTTACCTTACCAATAGTATTTGAGACGAGTTTCTATTCAGGTGAAGGGCTGCAACCTCGGTCCTTGTTTGTTTAAGGGTTGTGGCCTGGCTACTTGAATGGTTTCCTCGTACTCAGTTTACTGTTGTTATCTCTATCAGTTCTTTATTTATTATCTTCAATATTTTATTTGATATGCTGGTTTTTAGTTCCTAAGTGAAGCCTCCTTTGTGGCACTTGCTCTTTCTGGGGTTGACCCAGCTGGTTTTGTATGGCCAGATATCGGAGCAGCACCAGAGGATCCACCTGTCTTCCAGCCAGATGGAGACCACCAGGCGTAACCCTGGCAATGAGTGGGTTTCTTTTTGTTCTCCCACTTTATTGTAAAAATTATTCTTTTGAGGCATTTAGCCGACGAGCACGTGTTAGCTCATATCGTACCTTATTTACTGTCCGCCTACGGGCTGTAACATGATTAACAGATCCTAGGGTTGATTATGTATGACTGAACTCTTGCTAGTCCTGACATTTTGTACGACTAGCTTCATGATCATCGAATATGTAATGTATGGGGCGCCTTACTATTGTATATTTGGTGCTCTGACATCTTGTAACTGTTATTACATTACTTGAGATTGAGACAATAGGCTTGTTCTTGACCATAGGAGACTGTTGGCTTGTAGTTAAACCCTCATGTATCTAGACAGCCGTGACCGTATAGCGAGGTGGGTTGCACTTCAATATACGTAGCTGGCTATGTACGCCCCCGATCTCCAGTACTCTGGTTCTGGGGCGTGACATCAAGCTCACTTCACTCTATTTATAAGTCACTCTGCTCTCTCTCTCTCTCGATACAATGCTCGAGCCAGCGGATGCTTTGGATAGGCGATGTCCATGCATTATGTCCCGTATAAGTCCAGACTCCACGCGGCACGCCTCGAATCGCGAAGGAACTCCGTGCCTCGACGCATCCAAGCGAGCTCCGTGCCACGAGCTTCTATCTGTGCCTGCACATAAATACTATGTGGGTGTTAGTACTCAACTGTACTAGTGGAATGAGCTCCTCGCCCACCATACAAAACCAACACGTTTGATTTACTTTGTACAACTTAGTCCCTTTGTATTGTCTTTCTAGTCTTGCCTTAGAATCAGTTTTTAGGACAAACGGCTTGACATATTTTGTGTCTGAAGACCATCCGTGCTTGCAACAACAACGTCAACCCGACAACGTTAACCTATCAAGTCATGTTTGCCTTTCGGCCTAAAATTAGAGACACAACTACACGATGAGACTCCATTTCTGTGTGACCGTGCTACCTCCTTGAGGTAGTACCTCACCACTTACTGACTTACCCTTACTTGTATTTTGACAACGCAGACGTGTCTATTTTGAGGTCGTACACTGCAAATCAAGATAACATAACCAAACTTTCCCTACGGCCCTTTCCAACTTAACCCGAGACCAACTCGACTTGTGGAACTTGCGTGGACAACTCACAATCCCGACGCCACATTCGTGCCGAGGCACGGTGTCTATGTTATAGCCAAATCTTAGGCCCAAACTTTGTGTTCTGACTGCACACACATACAACTAGACTAAATCCAAAGGTACACACACGGATTATCCCCGTGCCGAACCATCTATATGAACTGGTCACTGGTAGCCGGCGGCCCCTGCAACGCGAGTAGCTAACTCCGAAGCAAGTTTTCGCACTACCAGTTGGTACCTAGTAGACGGAAGCTGCCTTGCAAACGTGAGTAGCGAGCTCCAAAGTAAGACCCCAATCTATCGGCTTCTTTTTACCCAGCTCGGCTATTACCCCGTTTCCTCCATGGCCGGATCGATCCATTGGCTAGGCTTTCTGATCCAAAGAAACGGTAAAAACACCCTTGTCGACAAGTAGTCCATGACCACGCCTACGAGGACATCTAGACTCATGTAAATGCAAGGCCTAATTTGTGGAATGACTCAACCAAACTTAGCAAACCGGCTTTAGAACCATACTTCTCTTGTAGAGCCCAAATCAGGGTTGCCTCGGCGACTGACCTATATCCCGTCACATTTCTTCTCGGCGACTGACCATCGCTCGAACTTAACATTCTTTGAACTCAGGGAACGGCTACTGCATAGCCTTCCCACTTAACTTGAACATAACATGTTTCTTAAGTACCATAGGCCGTGGCTATCTTTCCATAGTGCCGACCGTGGCTCGTGCCTTAAACCGACTTACATTCTACGCGACGCTATCGCCCAAGTCATACTTATATGACGGGCCTTGAGATCATGGGACTATTTAACTTGACAACCGCAGAAAGAGTGGGACACTACTTGGAATGACTTAGGTCGACCGGCATAACTTTGCCTAACTTAATCGAGCCTACAACTTAACCCGAGACGAGCAGAGGCTATGCCAAGCCTTTTATCGTGGAAGTGTGCATGCTTTATCGAGCATTTACGCGGACGACGCCTATGACTTAGGCTAATTCATGGTTTTGTATTGAAGACCAACTTTTCTTCTCCCAAGCCACGGACGAAGGACCGAGTGTCATTTTCAAAGCACGCCGTGCACCAACTCTAAACCGACCGTTGGACCTTTTTCCATGTTCTAACTCAAATTCGACCCGACTTGGGATTATTCCCTTAGCTATGTGGATTCATCTCTTTTATTATCAAGCCTACTTGTGTATTTGAAAACTTTTATTTTATTAGTGTGAAGGCCAAGCTGAGGCAAGTTCACCAAAGCCACCCACCTGAGCGAGGAGTCACCTCGATCGAGCGGGCCTTCAATTAGTCGTTGCATGGCTAAGTCTGAACGTCGTCGGCGTTCCGATTCCTCCGATTGACTGAGCGGGACGGGGCACTACATCATACACCACTCAGAAAAAGTTTCATCCTCGAAACTAACTGAGTACTTACTCATCGACTTATCACTCGAATGTTCAATAACTCTCGCGCATATTTCTCCTATGCATTTCTCAAATCTGAGCCACGCTCGTGCTACCCACAATTATTTCCTCAAAACTCATGATCTCAAAATTCGACACTTTCCCGTTCCTCAAGTCTCACTTGAATTCAACGTATCACTTAGTTGGATCGTGCACATATTTTAGGTGTCCCTAAAATATATGCATTTCAACCGAGCCTCGTAATAGAGAATCTGCCATCACCACTCGAGTCGGATGTACATATTCAGGCATCCCTGATATACGTGCATGTCAACGAGCCTCGTGAGTGGTGTCTCCATAATTCTTATCGCTCCGTCAGAATGTCTGCCTAACCGCTAGGCCATCTCTCAAGGCTAAAGTCAATCCGTCAGTATTGGAATCATAGTTCCCAAACAAATATCAACACTGACCCTATCCTAAGGTCAAACCAAAGTTGATAATACGGGGTTTTCTACCCAAGCTCGCGTCACTCCGATTTCTAAACTTCGAGCACAAATTTTCTACACACATCCGACATTCGTGCACGGGGTCTGAGTCATTCAGCAAAGCCATCCTCCGTAAGTTCACTCAACCAACTCTTCGATATCAATATCGTTCGTCCAATGACCCATTTCGCATAGTCTATCTCTTCGAATCGTTCGGCATAATCTACCTATCCATTCCTTCCCAAGTCAAGTCCGCTACGACATGATTTGTTACTAAACCATAATTTTTATTTCGTATTCCCTAAATCGTTTATCCAATTCACGAAATCGATCACAATGTCATCTAGCTTAACAATATGCCACGCTTCGATCTCACGCGAGTCTGATTATCCACGGTGGGCATGAACCACCATGCACGCTCCCGCGAAATAATCATTGTCATCGAAACGTAACTCTTGTTTTGTGTCTAGACTAATTTATTCTCGATGCGCAGATTGGACTTACTCAATCCTCAAGTTTTATTCAATCGTCAATCACAAGTCCAAAATATCCTCGAATTTACCTTCGCATCGAACTGCAAGTCAAGACAATCAAAGTTACCACGTCCTGATTTTTCGAGTTCGATCATTCCTGCGACATGAATCACCATGTCAGCGCTCATACAGAACGATCGCCCCAAATCCGACGTGACACATGTACGAGGCTAGAGTTGCACTCATACAAGACAAGAATGTCGACGTTGTGGTTATCCACGTAACAATCAAGACACTTCTATTTTCATCGACATTTATTTCAATCAAAATTCTAAGTATAGCATCCGTCAGAACAATAACACTTGCACGATCGTCATTTCTCAAATTAAAGTGCCCCCGAGTTATCGCATATCGATCTTTGATACGCCTTAATACTATCGATGATATGCGTAACCTGACGATCTTCCTTTGCAACGAATTTTGAGTCGTACGAATGATGCTATCGTCCGACTGGATAATCTCCTTGACATTCAAATTCAAGTTCGATCATTATCCCTCGAATCATTCATAACATTAATTTCTTCAAACCCAAATTTGTGTATTGTTCATCCGTCTATCTTAAGTCATCGAGCAACATTTTTCTTCAAATTATACAATTCCTTGCTAACTCAAATCATCGAGCAACATCCATTCCAATCCTTAGTCATTTCTAATTATATTCGAATCATTTCTATGCACGCTATCATCCAATCATGCTAAATTTTTCGTATACGATTCATGTCAATGTCGTCGATCGAGTCGTCCGTCCGCTACACCTTCACTTTTTTACGATTCAGTTTCACCTACTCAATCATTTTTGCATTTCATACTAGCGCAATCCTCAATCTCGTTCACATTTCGTGCACGTCATTTCTAGTTGTTCGAATCAACTCGTCAAACTTCAAGACTACAACTTATTCAATGATACTCAATTTACGGCTTTGTATAATGCTATGCTTGCTGATAGACTCATCGACATCCCGCATCCTCAATCAATCGATCGACATCCCTGAAGCTATCGTATATACCACTCAGGGATGAAGTCATTCAACAAATCCTCAACTTATCATTCGATTCACAATCTATTTCCTCGAATTTTCATCCGAACGATTTCCTTAAATTTCAAGCATGCTCATCTATATCGTACCGACGTTATCGTCGCTCGATAGTACCCCTATCGATAGTCATCCCACTTACTCAATCGATTCCAACTCATTGTCATCCGAGACGAATCAAATCTCACACTCGACTCTTCTATGGTCGATGCAATTTTGGTGTATATGCCCAGCCCGACTTAGCCAACCGTGCTTCACGTGAACCATCTTTTTATTTTTGTCAAAAATTATTCTCCTACATTTTGCAAATTACTTAGACTTATTGTATGGATGTCCCGTGGGACATTTGAGAGAGAGCGCACCAACGATATCAACTTGCGAAAGCAACAGAGTTTACGAAAACAACAGAGTGAAAGAATTCAATCGAAAGTCCAAGGACGTAAAGCCGTGCACTGATACCACTATGTCACGTCCCGCTCTCGTAGGAGCGAATCGTCCTCGCAAAGGCATGATGCCGCACGAGCCTAGATTGCATTCGTGCAAGGCAGTTTCATAACGGCCGATTACAGCGGCTACGACAGGGTCGTCGCACAGAAGTCCCAAGCAGAAATATTGAACATGCAGCAAAAATTTAGAAGCAAAACACAAGTTATTCAAAAGTGCTCTTTATTGATATTGAACAATAAGATTACAATGGGGGACAATGCCATGATTACAAGTCTCTCAAGCTCACTTCTCTCTTATTTTACAAGTCACTCTGCTCTCTCTCATCTCTCGATACAATGCTTGAGCCAGCGGATGCTTCGGATAGGCGATGTCCATATATTATGTTTCGTATAAGTCCAGACTCCATGCGACCGCACGCCTCGAATCGCCAAGGAACTCCGTGCCTCGATGCATCCAAGCGAGCTCCGCGTCACGAGCTTCTACATGTGCCTTCACATAAATACTGTGTGGGTGTCAGTACTCAACTGTACTGGTGGAATGAGCTCCTCTCCTACCCATACAAAACCAACACGTTTGATTTACTTTGTGCAACTTAGTCCCTTTGTATTGTCTTTCTAGTCTTGCCTTAGAATCAGTTTTTAGAACAGACGCCTTGGCATATTTTGTGTCTGAAGACCATCCCGTGCTTGCAACAACAACGTCAACCCAACAACGTTAACCTATCAAGTCGTGCTTGCCCTTCAGCACAAAATTAGAGACGCAACTACACGATGAGACTCTATTTTTGTGTGACCGTGCTACCTCCTTGAGGCAGTGTCTCGCCACTTACTGACTTACCCTTACTTGTGTTATGACAGCGCGGTCGTGCCTCATATTTTGAGGTCATACCCTGCAACTCAAGATAACATAACCAAACTTGCCCTACGGCCCTTTCCAACTTAACCCGAGACCAACTCGACTTGTGGAACTTGCGTGGACAACTCACAATCCCGATGCCATATTCATGCCGAGGCACGGTGTCTACATTGTAGCCAAATCTTAGGCCCAAACTTTGTGTGCTGACTGCACACACATACAACTAGACTCAATCCAAAGGCACACACGCAGATTGTCGTCCGTGCCGACCCATCTATATGACCTGGTCACTGGCCCAAGCCATTTTGGACATAGCCTGGTAGCCGGCGTCCCCTGCAACGCAAGTAGCTAACTCTGAAGCAAGTCCCCGCACTACAGGTTGGTACCTAGTAGACGGAAGCTGTCTTGCAAACGCGAGTAGCGGGCTCCGAAGCAAGACCCCAATCTACCGGCTTCTTTTTATCCATCTCGGCTATTACCCCGTTTCTTCCATGGCCGGATCGGTCCCTTGGCCCAGGCTTTCCGATCCGAAGAAACGGTAAAAACACCCCTTGTTGACAAGTAGTCCATGACCACGCACCTATGAGGACATCTAGACTCACGTAAATGTAAGGTCTAATTTATGGAACGACTCAACCAAACTTAGCAAACCGTACTTTGGAACCATACTTCTCTTGCAGAGCCCAAACCAGGGTTGCCTCGACGACTGACCTACAGTCCCGTTATATTTCTTCTCGGCGACTGGCCATCGCTCGAACTTAACATTCTTTGAACTCAGGGAGCGGCTACTGCATAGCCTTCCCACTTAACTTGAACATAACGTGTTTCTTAAGTACCATAGGCCATGGCTAACTTTCCATAGTGTCGACCGTGGCTCGTGCCTTAAACCGACTTACATTCTACGCGACGCTATCGCCCAAGTCATACTTTATATGACGGGCCTTGAGATCGTGAGACTATTTAACTTGACAACCGCAGAAAGAACGGGACAGTACTTGGAATGACTTAGGTCGACCGGCATAACTTTGCCTAACTTAATCGAGCCTACAACTTAACCCAAGGGACGAGTAGAGGCTATGCCAAGCCTTGTATCGTGGAAACGTGCATGCTTTATTGAACATTTATGCGGGCGACGCCTATGACTTAGGCTAATTCATGGTTTTGCACCGAAGACCTGTAGAAGCATGGAAAAGAATAAAAAAAGGCCTATGCGGCTCCGACAGAAAGATCCCCATGCAGCTCAAGATCCCCATGCGGCTCAAGATCCCCATGCGGCTCAGGAGTCCATGCGGCTCAAGGGTCCATACGGCTCAGATAGTTCCATGCGGCCCAGAAAGAAGCCACGTGGCCTTCAACAGTTCTTCTCTACATTCTGCTGCATTTAATGCCCTGACGGCTACTCTAACAAATGACAGCTATGACAGCTCTGACATAAAGACATAATAATGACGCTAACATGATGGCGTGTTCCTGGGGAAGAGGAGAAAATCTTCTGACAGCTGGCAAGATCCACCAAGTCCCGAGGTCACTTCAAGCGGCTGTTGTATTTATGCGGCGGCATCCTTCATGCGGCTGCCCATCTGCATACGGCTGCCTATCCCCATGTGGCTGCCCATCTACATGCGGCTGCCTATTCCCATGCGGCTGCCCATCCACATGCAACTGCCCATCCTCATGCGGCCGTCCATCCTCATGCGACTGCATGCTCCATGCGGCTGAGAGGACCACCTATATGCGGCTCTACTAGGACGGTCCAGTTGAGACACGTGGCGCTCTTCGATACAATTGAGACACGTCGCTGTCTTATCTTCCCTGGAATTATGGGTGCTAATAAATCCTAACAAAATCAGATTTGTTACGATCGTCATAATTGCCCAGATCAAATCAAATCAAACAAATTGGACACGTGGCAGGCTATCACAAATCACGAATATTCATGGCAATCAATATTTATTGCCCACAAAGATTTGATGCAATCACATTAATTGCTCAAATTTATTATATTCAAGATGAACGATCCAGATTGATAACTCTTAAACTGCCGACTTTTCAAAATGGGTAATCATTGTAAACCCTAATGATCATCTCCCATTCTTATAAATAGCAAGGTGCTATTCTCTTACAAATGGACGGAGAGACAAAAAGAGAGAGAGAGAGAGAGACAAAAAAAGGACAGAGACAGACGCATACAGAGACAAATACGCAGAGGAGCACATACAGAGAGAAAAAGGAGAGCATTTCTTCGTCAAAGCCAAGGCTACGTCCGACCGTCCAAGGAGTAAGGCAGAGTTGCCGTCGCTTTCCCGAGCCTCTACCGTTACCCTCCAGAATCTAAAATAAACAATTGTACTTAGATTGTTGTACCTAGGTTTTCGTTCCTAGGCTTTCTTTGTATGAGCGAGTTTGTATTGTGAGTCTAAGTTCAGTCCTCCTATATTAATTGTTCTGTACTTTCACAATCAATGGCAAACACGATGGCGACTATACTGGAGACAAACTTTTCCATGGCTGAGAAGTTGGTGACGCAATCGGATGCATCCAAACTTGGCTCCACACAACAGAAGATGGTCGTCCGCTTCGACCAACAGGCATTTGAAGAAATGCTCTCCGGCGGGAGCGTTGGTCCGGTCCAGAAGCGAACCTGCACAAAGAAAGCTCGCAGGGAGTGGAGGCCAAAATTATTTGCTCCTCTCCAAGCTCTGGACGGAGTTCTCTCTGCTGCCCACGACGGCGAAGGCAACTCTCATGCGGCCCCACTTCAAGCCATAGAGGACTCTGCTGTCCCCAAGTCCGGCAGAGGAAAGTACTACGATGCTGGACTTGCAGGGACAAAGAGTGATTTTATGTGCTCCAGGAAGAAGCCGAACAAAGGCACTAGCCGCAGGCTGAACACTCATGCGGCCAAGATTGCCAGCCGCATGCATGATGTCCATGCGGCCGAAACTGCCAGCCGGATACAGAATACCCATGCGGCCAAGATTTCCAGCCGCATGGAGAAGACTTATGCGGCCGAGACTTCCAGCCGCATGAAGAAAGCCCATGCGGCTATGATTGCCAGCCGCATGAAGACTGTTAATTCCAGCTGCATGCTTTCTGTTTCACGCGGCTCAGGCTCAGTCTTCGATCGCCTCTCCTATGGTCCTGATCTCTCATGCTCCCGAGAAGATATGTCTGACTCTCTGCAGCACCACTTAGACTATTCCTACTATGTGCCCTCACGCACTAGAGTGAAGAAGTCTAGGGCAGCACGAGCTTGGCGAGCTCAGTCCGCTGTCCCGACCTCTGACCATCCGAGCGTTCTACATACTGTTATGCGGGCCTCTGATGGAAAGTTGTACAGAACCACTCGAGTCCAGCCCCCGGCGGCAAACGGACAGAGTGGTTCCCAAAAGTCTCCTAAAATCCAGGGAGCAAACATGGTCGTTCCAGACCCATCTGACTTGCGTGAGGTTATCCTCCACAAGCGCAAGGAAAGAGAAGAGGCCTCGGTGTACAAAGAGTCCTCTCATGGACATCACTGCACCCAAGTCATTGTCAACTGCTGTTGCAACAACGCGACGGTACGAGAAGACCGGCAGTCCGTCTTCCAAAGATTACAACAGCCGAGCTCAGGGGATGAGGTGCCTCCCGTTGTCTCCTGCAACTCTACTCAGAAAATCCCCGCTGATGGGAGAGGGAAGAAGATAAACGTTTCCAGCCCGAAGATTTCAACCACTATGACTAAGAAACTGTCGTCTAAACGGTTGTCCACCATCGGAGTTTTCCAAGATACCCGTTCAAAGACGAAATCTGCTACAGTAAAAGATTCATCATCCACATCACTGGAGGTCGCTGGAACTAGGGGTAGCACTCCTCCGAACATCCACGACAATCCGATGTTCCAAGGAGACGAGCCCGGGGAAACAACTCTCCCAACAGATACAGCAGATCCCAACGTCCCCGAGGACGTCCACAATTTCCAAGACGAAGCAAGCTCTGAAGCTGGGGGTACTATCCCTTCTGAATCCGAACCAGAGGAGAACATTCCCACATACCCCGATGACTTCTCTGTACAAGGATATGATTCAGAGGGTACGTCATCCACCGTCCTTTCGATCTCTACTCACGTGAGGACGGCGTTCGTGACAAGCAACGATCAAGATGGCCCCAGTAATCACCAACGCATTGACACTCTGGAGGCCATACTGCACACTTTGGTCAAATCGGTGGACGAGATCAAAACAGCTCTCCCTACTCTGCAAGGAGGAACGCCTGGCCAAACAAACTTGGGTCCGCGGTCAATGCAGACTCGAACTCAGCGGCACCAAACCCGGGCAATAATCCTCCTGAAATGTCAGCTCCCACCGCTGCGAATGAGGCCAGGGAAGCAAGAAGAGAGGTCCAGGAGCTCCGAGCCATGTTTCACGCTCGAGAAGCCTCTTAAGACCTTAGAATACGGCAACCATATCCTGCTGCATAGAGGGATATCCCTTTCCCACCAAGATATAAGCCGTTCAACATCAATCCCTATGATGGCAAGACCTCCGCAAGTCGATACATTACTTACTTCGAGGTCACCACCGACCATCTGCCCCATGACGATGCCATCCTTACATGATTATTCATCGGGGCATTGGAAGGGGTCGCCTTCGACTGGTATCGCAACCTGCCAGACAACTGCATCCACTCCTTCGCCAGCTTCAAGCGTATGTTCTTGGAGAGATTCTACGAAGTAGGACAGGACGTCATAATGTCCACCCTCATGGACGTCGTTCAAGGGGAGAAAGAGCTGACAAGGAACTATATTGAGCGATTTCACCAAATCGTAATGAAGTTGCCGTCGGGTAATCCGGATTCCTCCTTGATTAAAATTTGTCAAAAGAGACTGCTCCCAACAATCAGCCTCTAGATGGGTGAAAGTCAATTCAAGGACTGGAAGACGTTCATCATCAGTGCCACTAGCGTCGAAGACAGGTTGAAGAAGGCTCACCAACTGGGATTGCACATCCCGGAGGAATAGGACAAGGACAAGCGCCCTTATACCAACAACAGCAATGTTGGTAACTCCTCCAACAATCGGGACAACAAGGGCAAGCAGGCTATGCTGGCCGACACAGCCCAAAAACCTGAGTCAAAACCGGCAGACAAGCAATGGCCGTAAATGACCTACTCCTTCGAAGACGGCCATGTCAAGCCCATCTTGGACATGCTCATACAAGGAGATAGAATTCAGCTCCCTCCCCCAAGACGGGAACCTCGGCCGGCAGAAATAGAGAGCCCAAAGTATTGCCATTACCACCGCTATGTCCACTATGCTACACACGATTGCTACCAACTGAAGCGATACATCCAACATCTCATCGATTCGAAGGCTCTGGCCATTAATTTCGAGGAGGTAACCGTGGCAGCCAATACGGTGTCCGTACAGTTTGGTAGCTTTCCTCCGACAGAGACTCAAGACGGCGTGGTACCCATCCCTCGGGCGACAATGGAGATTACTAATCTTTCGCCTCCTCGAGATCAGGCCACTGGTCTGGTACCCCTCACCACGTCGCGAGGAGAGGTCATGTGGGCCCATCCAGACTTGGTACCTAAAGTGACTCAGTCCGTACCACTTCCCATTGGCAAGAAGGAGAGTAGAAAGGTCAGATCCTGCCGCACAATTTTGGCAGATGTCGAAGAAGCCACAGCTGTCGTCACTCGGTCTGGTGCTCAATCCCAACCTATGCCAGATAACTCGACTGAAGAACATCAGCCGACTACTACTGACGCTCCGGGACCTTCTCAACCTCCGACAACCGACAAGCCTAGGCCGAAGGAGACTCGCTTTGAAAAATTCCTCTGAAAAGAGACATCTCATGGGCTAGAGAGGCCCTACAACTTTGACATCTTGGCGCAATTGGCCAACACATCGGCCAAATTATCATTATCCGAGCTTCTGAGACTCTCCAAGGATGTTCGTGCGGCTTTGAGCGATGCACTCCAGAATGTCGACGCATATCTAGCTTAGGTCAACCTCACGGGAGAGAGCCCGCCTGCAAATCTCCAAGACAACACTTGCACCAGAGCGATGCCCAACATTGTCTTCACGCCGCAGGATATGCTCATTAAAACCAATCTGCACGATCGTCCGTTATACTATACTGGATACATCGGTGACGTAAAGGTGGATCGAATGCACATTGATCCTGGTTCTTCCATAAGCATCATCCCGAAGGGTCTGTTTCATCATCTCCGCATTTCTATGCATCGCCTGACGTCGACAAGCACCGCCATCAGCGGTTTCAATTCGGACAGAAGCTACCCGATCGGGAAGATTCGCTTGAAGTGCCAAATCGGTGATCTGCAGTTAGAAGTGACTTGTTATGTCATAGATGCGGACACTTCCTACAATATTCTCCTAGGGCATCCTTGGATTCACGATTACATGACCGTGCCCTCCACACTGCACTAGTGCTTCAAGTACATCGATAAGCATGGCTTCATGAGAACAGAATTTGTCGACATCCATCCTTTCAAAGGGGTCGAGTCCTACTACTCATACTCGTACTTGTATGAGAAGTCGAAGAAGCACCTCACCGAAGGAAATACTCAAGCTCAAACTGAAGCAGCATCTGGATCAGAAGAACCTCTGACAATCCACCTCCAAGCCCGTAAGCCTGGCATAACTGCGCCACTTACAGCCACTCTGTGTAAGGATGCAGTTATCCATTCTGCACAGGAGGAACAGATGATAATCCGACTGCCAAGGTCTGGCCAAGCGCTAAGACCTACAACAGAGCTACTGACAATCAGGCTGTCTAAAGCTAGCCAGCCACAAACGGAGAAGCTCAATCCCTCCGACAAGCCAATGACGATACGTCTTTCCAAAAAGAATCGTCAGCCCGATGTAAAGTCTGGGGCTTCTAGCAAGCCAACCACTCCCTGCCCAGCACCAAGCACCAAACTGGGGGTAGCTAGTATGCCAACAACTCCACGTTCTGCTCCACCCATGGAGCCCCTGATGATCAAGTTGCCCAAGTCATCCTCTCAGTCTTCATTTATACAGGGGGTGGCCGAAGAAGAACCAGAATTGGCTAAGTATGTGGCTGCTCACACTGATGTTCCATCCGCAGATGATGTAATCCCGTTAGAGAAGATACCTTACTTCATCAATAAAGGGCTATCTTTGAACTACATCGAGCTTAATAAGCTTTGTACAATGTATGCTATAGAACACGGTATAGGCACTCACCTACACACACAGGTGACAAATGTTTACACCGCAAATCAACTTACTCCCGTGGAAGACGCTTACCGTATAATCGAGGGAGGGGACCATCCAATCATCTTCGGTCGGAAGAATGATCCACAGTCCTTCACCATAGAAGAAGTCAATCTCGAATCGGACTACGGAAGACTGCCTCCCTATCTATATAGCCCCCAATCCAAATACCTCATGTAAAAATAGGGGTATGATCTAGAGACTACGCCAGGTTTGAACTACGACACTGGTCGACGATTACCTTTAAAGTCGTCGGTCCCGACTGGCAAACCACATGACTACTATAACAAGACCCGATGTGGACTGGGATATGTTACGCCTGTAACGACCCCTGAAAGCTCAGATGAGGAATGCGACTGGCATTCACACTCAACCGGATCACCAACTTCTGATTCGGATATCAGCATCGAGGATGTATTCAGGCAAATCTGGTCCGTCAATATGGCATTTGCCGACGCCTACGAAAAAGTGTGAGACCTGCAAATTTTAGACCGTATTTTAAAAGTGATTTTGTTAATTAATTGTGAAAATTATTTCCAAAATAATTTACTTGGATTTTTTATTGACAACCCAGACCTGAACCTAAAACCTAACATTTTTAAATTAGTTTTAGTTTTAAAAAAATAGTTATAATTTTCTAAAGAAATTAAAGCTATTTTACAAATTAAAAAAATAAAATAAAATGATTTAGTTGAAGTTTTTATTTTATTTTGGCCTAAAGTCATTATTTAACCATAAGTTAAAGCCCATCTTTTAGGCCTGAATCCATTTCACATAAACCACAATCCATTATAACTTTGTACCTAAAATCCTTTAAGGGCCATGATCCATTTAGCCATTAACCATTAGCTTTTTAGACTCTCATTTCTCTGTTGGTTCATTTTGATAGAGAGAGAGAGTTATACTCTCATCTCATCTCTGTTGGAGAACTGAAGTCTTTTGGGTTGGCCGATCTTTGCTCTTTCGAAACCTACGGGCACCCTCTCTCTTCCTCTTCTGGTAACCCCCAAACCCATCACCTATTTAAAACCCTCTTCTTCACCACCTCAATCACCCCTACCACTTTTCCTTTTCCAAAATCCCTAAACCGTGCCCTAGCCGAATTTCCGGCGAACCCGAGTCTTTCCGGTGAACCCCGTCCCCGGTGCCACTTTCCCCGGCCACGCCCGACTCCGCCCAGCGCGTCCCAGCGTGCCCCCACCCCGTCGGCCTGTCCAGCCCGCGACCCGCCTCCGGCCTCCGTCGGACTCCTCGCAGTGTTCCGCGGCTGTGCCCTAGCGGCGCCTAGCCGCTGTTCCGCCGCTCCCCGGTCGGCCCCTCAGCCCCTGTCGACCGATCTCCCCTCGCCGCTGCTGTCCCGGCCTTCCTCCGGCGCTGTCCCGCGACTCTGTTCCGCTCGGTCAGCGTACCCCAACCCAGATCTGTGGTTTTCTACTGTCCGCGAGTACTGGAACGTTCCGAGTCCAAGGCATCACTTCGGATTCCTTCATTTTTCGGTAACCTCTGGATAGTCCCATAGTTCTCTATTTTAGTCTGTGATAAAAACCTGGTCCATTGATTCCTTCGGAAATTCAGATTGTTGGTTACGTTTCGATTACGTTTCTATTTCCGAAGTTTCTTCGGAATTAGTATGCTGTGGGTTTTTTTTTGGTCTTCGCGATCTTTTTCGATTTCGGATTTTTTCGACTCCTTCGGAAACAGTTCTGTGGTTATAGATTTATATACATATTATTTTGGGTTCTGTGATTTCTTGGAATTTTCGAGAATAATTCGGAATGGACGTTGTTAGTTTTCCGATTTAATTTGGAAGTTTCGATATCAGTTCTGGACTTCGAATTTATTTCGGAAAAATAGTTTTTGTGGTTATATTGGTTTGGGATTTATTTGCAGGAAAAATCGGCGCGTTTCCCAGTTTTGGGTTATCCCAAAAATAGAGGGAATGCTGCCGAAATTTCTATAAAAATTTGATTATATAATTTTAAAATAATTTTCGGAAATGATATTATTTTTGGGCGACGACCTTATTGGTCAATGGGCCCCAGTGAAATGCAAACGCACCGGTCTGTCCGGACGTTGAGGCAGAGTAGCTGTAAATGAAGATTGGACCAGTTCTGAGACTCATTCTATTATTTTATTAGAATTATTCGTTATTATTATTATGTAATTTTTGTAGGTAAATTACAAGACTAACATTTTTCTTTTTCTTATTTTAATTCATAGAAATATAAGGGCATAAGCCCATTTATCTATTTTTGTAAATTGTAATAACTAGAAATTAGCTGTGGATTTGCTGGGATTGAGAACGTGTAGAATTAATTAACATTATTATTAATTATTAGTTAGAAATTCATGATTTTCTCATTTAAAGAAAAGAAATATATATTTATATGTATAATTATAAAATACTAACTTTTTCCCAATAAATTGATAAAAACAAGATTTTCGGAATAAAATATAAATTTGGATTTCCTAAATTGTAACGCACTAGAAAAACGTGCTTTGATTGTGTTGATTAATACAAGATTAAAATTGACTAGGAAACAAAATCTAGAGATTGTAACTAGATAATTCTAGAGTTGTGGTTTCTGAGACAAAATTCTCGAAAATGTAGGACTTCAAAGAAGAGTGTGACTGATCAAATCCCGAAGTACCAAACTCATCCAACTTGAGAAATTTAAGGCAAGTACATTTATGTGGATTTACGATTATTTTAACAATCATTTCATTGCAAGTTTAAACCACTGTTATACACGAACTCTTTCGAGAGTACTGACCGTACTGTTGGGGACTGGGGGAGTAGAGTAATGGATATGACCAAATCCAAAATTAGAATAACTGACTGTATTAGCTTTCCCCTCTTCACACGGAGACAAGCCATACCGTATCGCTAGGATACTACTGTAACCCAATCCGGTCATATTCATTACCTATTCATATCACTGTACTGTATTTCAAAACTGTTTCATCTTCAACTGTTTAAAAGTGCATGATATTAATTGTCATTTTAATTGTTAAAATTTGCATAAACTGTACTTTGCTCTTTTTCTGACTGGATAACCGTAGGTACTACTGATGACCTGGAGATGCTGATCAATACCTACTATGATCCTGATATGTACCTGGCGGTACTTCTACCTGACGAGGATATTGTGGCATCACCATAGATGCTGCTTTGTTTGGGAGTTTATTTGTTCTATGTTATTTCAAGTTTATGAACTCTTGTAACAGAACAAGTTTTAAATTATCGTTTAAAATAAATGTTGTGGCAAATTTAGTTTTAAAATGTTGTTGATCACCTGCATATAGATTACAGCTTACTGCCGCCGTCTCATCAACGGTGCAGGCTGGGCATGATCCGATTCGACCCAAGTATTTGGGGACCGGGTCGTGACATGTTTTTAGTGGTGGCCCATGCAGGTCCAATCAATCAACAACTTAGGAAAACCTAGGAAACAGTTAGAACACTAGAACATCAAATTGCCACAACATAGGACCGATATATATATGTTAAATATTTTTGCTTGATTATAGACGGGTAGGCTACCTTGCTTATGTTTATATCCTAAACCTTCCAGAGAATGGCCACTGACAATACCAATCCTGCTGGCGATGGGGTATCTTCACCCTATCATACCCCACCTCCCCAATCAAGTCCGGATCCTACACCTCGGCAGTTGGCCGATCGTCCTCATAATACAACGACGGATCCATCATCTTCTCGGACAGAGATACAACCCCCTGTGGTTTCGCCCACTCCAGCTGCCCCACCGGTGCCTGTGGACCCCACTGACCTCATAGATCTGCTAAGAGGAGTGCTAGAAGCCCAGAGAACTCAAGTTGAAGCTCATCGCGAGCAGACGGCCATTATGAGAGAAGGCATGGAGAATGCCCATAGCGTGGCAATGGCTGCACTGGAAAGAGGAGAAGCAGCTCAACAGGAACCAAGGCCTGCCAAGGTAAACATAAATTTAAAGATTAATTTATGTAATAATAAGGCCATTTAATTAATGGAAATCATATTGCCAAGGTGGGCGATATTGAGAGCTTTAAGAAGCAGAACCCTCGACCCTTCAAGGGAACCGAGGGAATCGTCTATGCTGATGAATGGCTCGATAATATGGAGCGTCTTCTAAGCGTTGCTCGGCTTCCAGAAGACCTCAAGGCTGAAGCAGTGGGACTCCAACTGCAGAATGTAGCAAGCACCTGGTATCGGAATGAACCCCGACTCCAGGATAGGCAGGTTGACTGGGACACCTTCAAGAGGTTATTCCAGAGGAAGTTCTTTCCAACTTCGGAGTTGCGGGAGATGGAGCGACAATTCCAGAACCTGAAGCAGGGCAACATGACTGTGGGAGAGTATGCTGCTGAATTCGGCCAGCTCAGCCGATTTGCCAAGAACCTGGTGGCTGATCCTGATGATCGTGCTGAAAGGTTCAGATATGGACAAAGAGAAGAGATCCGCACCCATGTGATCTCAGGCGGTGCTAAGACTTATGAGAAGATCCTGGAGAGATCACAAGACATAGAGAAGGGCCAACCTGCCCGCTCGAAGAGAGATTATCCTGGAACTAACAACTTCCAGGGTAATCAGAAGAAGCCTAACAACAACAATAACAACAACAGCAACAACAACCGTCCTCCCTACCAGCAGGCGAGGAACAATGACAAGGCGCCTCAGAGGCAGATCCCCGTCTGCAACTTTTGCAAGAGGCCGGGACATCTGGCAAACATCTGCAGGAAGAGACTAGGGCACTGCCTAGTCTGTGGGTCTTCCACCTATCAAGTGAGGGACTGCCCTTTGTCGACTAACCGAACTGGAGCAACTCCACAGAAAGGACCTCTGCCCACTCAGCAACAACAGTTTGGGCAACATCAACAGAAGACGGGGCGAGCTTTTGCCCTGACAGCAGTGGAACCAGAGCCAGCTCAGGAACCTGTAGTGGATGTCATATCAGGTTCTATCTATGTGCATTCCTACCCTGCCTTAGCCTTATTTGATTCGGGAGCATCATATAGTTTCATAGCCACCAAATTCATATCTGCACACCATATAGTTACTGGCTTTAGCAAGAAGATCTGTAGAGTTATGACTGGAGGAGGACCCTTACCTATTACTGAGATCTGTGAATGCCCTATCACCATAGCTGGCCATAACTTTATAGCACCTTTGCTTGTCATGCCCTTACCTAACTATGATGTAGTCTTAGTGATGGACTGGTTAAGTAAGCAGCATGTGCTGATAGACTGTCATCGAGGATGTGTAGTCTTCAACCCACCTGGAGAACCGGAGTTTGAAATCTTTCGAACTCCGGAGGAGATGGAATGTGTTACCTATACCTCTATCACTGAAGAGTCCAGACCTCCGCACCCTATCATAGCAGAATTTATGGATGTTTTTCCTGATAGTCTTCCCGGGTTACCCCCAGACCGAGACTTGGAGTTCACCATTGACCTAGTCCCCGGCTCTTTCCCTATTTCTAAAGGATGCTACAGAGTCAACCCGAAGGAGGCCAAGGAGATGAAAGATCAGATCAATGAACTGAAGGCTCTGGGATTCATTCGAGACGGAGCTTCACCCTGGGGAGCACCTGTTTTGTTTGTTCCCAAGAAGGACGGAACTGTGAGGATGTGCATCGACTACCGGGCATTGAACAATATCACAATCAAGAATAAGTACCCTTTGCCCTGGATCGATGACCTGTTTGACCAACTCAGTGGAGCCAAGGTGTTCTCGAAGATTGATCTCAGATCTAGCTATCATCAGATCAAGGTCAGGAAGGAGGACATTCCCAAGACGGTGTTCAATACCAAGTATGGGCAGTTTGAATTCTTGGTCATGCCGTTTGGACTGACAAATGCTCCTGCGGTGTTCATGAACCTTATGAACAAGGTTTTCCATGAATACTTAGATCAATTTGTTGTTGTCTTCATTGATGACATTTTGATCTATTCAAAGACTGAAGAGGAGCATGAGGAGCACCTCAGGAAAGTTCTGGGAACTTTGAGGAAAGAGAAGTTATATGGTAAGCTATCCAAATGTGAATTCTTTCTAGACAAGGTGGATTTTCTTGGCCATGTTGTCACAGGAGAAGGAATTTCGGTGGATCCTAAGAAGATAGCTGTTGTGGAGAAGTGGTCTACCCCAAGCTCAGTTGCTGAAATCAGGAGTTTCTTGGGTTTGACGGGATACTACCGGAAGTTCGTGAAGGACTTTACTAGAATTGCTGAACCAATGACGAAGCTAACTCGGAAGAATGAAGAATTCATCTGGACGGAGGATTGCCAGACTGCATTTGAGGAGCTGAAGAAGAGGCTTACCACTGCACCAGTCCTTACGCTACCCGCAGGATCCGGTGGTTTCACAATCTACAGCGATGCCTCTGGAAAAGGACTGGGATGTGTTCTTCAACAGAATAGGAAAGTAATTGCTTACGAATCTAGACAATTATAAAACCATGAGAAGAATTATCCCACACATGACCTGGAGCTGGCGACAGTTATCTTTGCGTTGAAGCTATGGAAGCACTATCTGTATGGAGAGAGAGTGGAGATATACACAGACCACAAAAGTTTGAAGTATGTTTTCACTCAGAAAGAGTTGAACATGAGGCAAAGAAGATGGCTGGAATTAATGAAGGACTTTGACATCGACCTGCAATACCACCCGAGTAAGGCTAATGTGGTCGCTGATGCACTTAGTCGATACCCAGTGGCGATATTCTTGACTAAGGAGCGACATCTGCTAGAGGACATCGAGAAGCTTGGATTAGAGATCATATTGCCTGGAGATAGAAGGATGGAGCTGGATGCTGATTCAGTACTGATGAAGTTGCAAGTGAGCTCGTATCTGATGGACAAGATCAAAGAGACTCAGTTTCAAGACGAAGCACTTTGCAAACTGAGAGACCAAGTGTTGGCGGGAACACTTGAAGATTTCTCAATCGCCAGCGATGGACCTTTGAAGAATGGTACGAGGCTTTGTGTACCATCTGGCGAACTGAAGAACGAGCTGATGAAGGAAGCACACCAGTCGCAGTATTCTATAAATCCTGGAGCTAATAAGATGTATCGGGATATGCGCACTATTGTTTGGTGGTATGGAACGAAGAAAGATGTGTCCAGATTCGTGGCGAGATGTTTGATCTGTCAGCAAGTAAAGGCCAGTAGACAGAGACCCGCAGGACTTCTACAACCATTGGACATTCCGGAGTGGAAGTGGGAGCACATCACAATGGATTTCGTGTCAGGTTTGCCTCGTTCCCAAGGAGGGAAGGATGCCATCTGGGTTATAATGGACCGACTAACCAAGTCAGCTCACTTTATTCCCTTCAAGGTTGGTTTATCCACCGAGAAGCTGGCGGCACTATACATGCGATACATCTACCGGATTCATGGAGTACCGGTAAGCATTGTATCTGACCGAGACACTCGTTTTACCTTTCACTTTTGGAAAAGTTTGCATGACAGCCTGGGGACACAGTTGAAGTTCAGTACTGCTTATTATCCCCAGACAGATGGACAATCAGAGAGGACGATTCAGACACTGGAGGATATGCTGAGATCGTGTGTCATGGAGTTCGGAGGATCGTGGGAAGACCATTTACACTTGGTAGAGTTTTCTTATAATAACAGCTACCAAGCCAGCATTGGTATGACCCCATTTGAGGCTCTGTATGGACGTCGTTGCCGTACACCTTTGGCATGGGACGACATAGGAGAAAGAGTACTACTGGGCCCAGAGATGGTGACAGACGCAGCAGAGAAGGTGAAGATAATCAGAGACAAGCTCAGAATTGCCCAGGACAGACAAAAGCATTGGGCAGACAGCAGTCGTCGACTACTGGAGTTTGAAGAAGGAGATAAAGTCTTTGTGAAGATTTCTCCTACCAGAGGTACAATCAGATTTGGCAGAGCTGGAAAGCTGAGTCCCAGGTACATTGGACCATTTGAAGTTCTGAGCCGGATTGGAGAAGTGGCGTATAGGTTAGCTCTACCAGCTAATCTAGAGGGCGTGCACAACGTCTTTCACGTCTCACAGCTCAGAGGCTACGTCCCTGATGAGAATCACATTTTAGACCACTCAGAGCTGGAGATTGGACCGAGCCTCACTATGCCAGAGAAGCCAGTGGCGATTTTGGACAGAGGCGAAAAGAGGACCAGGACTTCAGTGACTCCCATAGTCAGAGTTATGTGGAGGCACGATTCCCCAGGAGAGTCTACCTGGGAGCGAGAAGATGAGATGCGGGAGAAATACCCGTACTTGTTTGAGACCTGAGGTAATTCCTAACTTTATCTTTTAAATTTCGAGGACGAAATTTTCTAAAGGAGGGAAGGTTGTGAGACCTGCAAATTTTAGACCGCATTTTAAAAGTGATTTTGTTAATTAATTGTGAAAATTAATTCCAAAATAATTTACTTGGATTTTTGATTGACAACCCAGACCTGAACCTAAAACCTAACATTTTTAAATTAGTTTTAGTTTTAAAAAAATAGTTATAATTTTCTAAAGAAATTAAAGCTATTTTACAAATTAAAAAAATAAAATAAAATGATTTAGTTGAAGTTTTTATTTTATTTTGGCCTAAAGTCATTATTTAACCATAAGTTAAAGCCCATCTTTTAGGCCTGAATCCATTTCACATAAACCATAATCCATTATAACTTTGTACCTAAAATTCTTTAAGGGCCATGATCTATTTAGCCATTAACCATTAGCTTTTTAGACTCTCATTTCTCTGTTGGTTCATTTTGATAGAGAGAGAGAGAGTTATACTCTCATCTCATCTCTGTTGGAGAACTGAAGTCTTTTGGGTTGGCCGATCTTTGCTCTTCCGAAACCTACGGGCACCCTCTATCTTCCTCTTCTGGTAAACCCCAAACCCATCACCTATTTAAAACCCTCTTCTTCACCACCTCTATCACCCCTACCACGTTTCCTTTTCCAAAATCCCTAAACCGTGCCCTAGCCGAATTTCCGGCGAACCCGAGTCTTTCCGGCGAACCCCGTCCCCGGCGCCACTTTCCCCGGCCACGCCCGACTCCGCCCAGCGCGTCCCAGCGCGCCCCCATCCCGTCGGCCTGCGACCCGCCTCCGGCCTCCGCCGGACTCCCCGTAGTGTTCCGCGGCTGTGTCCTAGCGGCGCCTAGCCGCTGTTCCGCCGCTCCCCGGTCAGCCCCTCAGCCCCTGTCGACCGATCTCCCCTCGCCGCTGCTGTCCCGACCTTCCTCCGGTGCTGTCCCGCGACTCTGTTCCGCTCGGTCAGCGTACCCCGACCCAGATCTGTGGTTTTCTACTGTCCGCGAGTACTGGAACGTTCCGAGTCCGAGGCATCACTTCGGATTCCTTCGTTTTTCGGTAACCTCTGGATAGTCCCATAGTTCTCTATTTTAGTCTGTGATGAAAACCTGGTCCATTGATTCCTTCGGGAATTCAGATTGTTGGTTACGTTTCGATTACGTTTCCATTTCCGAAGTTTCTTCGGAATTAGTATGCTGTGGGTTTTTTTTGGTCTTCGCGATCTTTTTCGATTTCGGATTTTTTCGACTCCTTCGGAAACAGTTCTGTGGTTATAGATTTATATACATATTATTTTGGGTTCTGTGATTTCTTGGAATTTCCGAGAATAATTCGGAATGGACGTTGTTAGTTTTTCGATTTACTTTGGAAGTTTCGATATCAGTTCTGGACTTCGAATTTATTTCGGAAAAATAGTTTTTGTGGTTATATTGGTTTGGGATTTATTTGCAGGAAAAATCGGCGCGTTTCCCAGTTTTGGGTTATCCCAAAAATAGAGGGAATGCTGCCAAAATTTCTATAAAAATTTGATTATATGATTTTAAAATAATTTTCGGAAATGATATTATTTTTGGGCGACGACCTTATTGGTCAATGGGCCCCAGTGAAATGCAAACGCACCGGTCTGTCCGGACGTTGAGGCAGAGTAGCTATAAATAAAGATTGGACCAGTTCTGAGACTCATTCTATTATTTTATTAGAATTATTAGTTATTATTATTATGTAATTTTTGTAGGTAAATTACAAGACTAACATTTTTCTTTTTCTTATTTTAATTCATGGAAATGTAAGGGCATAAGCCCATTTATCTATTTTTGTAAATTATAATAACTAGAAATTAGCTGTGGATTTGCTGGGATTGAGAACGTGTAGAATTAATTAACATTATTATTAATTATTAGTTAGAAATTCATGATTTTCTCATTTAAAGAAAAGAAATATATATTTATATGTATAATTATAAAATACTAACTTTTTCCCAATAAATTGATAAAAATAAGATTTCCGGAATAAAATATAAATTTGGATTTCCTAAATTGTAACGCACTAGAAAAACGTGCTTTGATTGTGTTGATTAATACAAGATTAAAATTGACTAGGAAACAAAATCTAGAGATTGTAACTAGATAATTCTAGAGTTGTGGTTTCTGAGACAAAATTCTCGGAAATGTAGGACTTCAAAGAAGAGTGTGACTGATCAAATCCCGAAGTACCAAACTCATCCAACTTGAGAAATTTAAGGCAAGTACATTTATGTGGATTTACGATTATTTTAACAATTATTTCATTGCAAGTTTAAACCACTGTTATACACGAACTCTTTCGAGAGTACTGACCGTACTCTTGGGGACTGGGGGAGTAGAGTAATGGATATGACCAAATCCAAAATTAGAATAACTGACTGTATTAGCTTTCCCCTCTTCACACGGGGACAAGCCATACCGTATCGCTAGGATACTACTGTAACCCAATCCGGTCATATTCATTACCTATTCATATCACTGTACTGTATTTCAAAACTGTTTCATCTTCAACTGTTTAAAAGTGCATGATATTAATTGTCATTTTAATTGTTAAAATTTGCATAAACTGTACTTTGCTCCTTTCCTGACTGGATAACCGTAGGTACTATTGATGACCTGGAGATGCTGATCAATACCTACTATGATCCTGATATGTACCCAGCGGTACTTCCACCTGACTAGGATGTTGTGGCATCACCATAGATGCTGCTTTGTTTGGGAGTTTATTTGTTCTATGTTATTTCAAGTTTATGAACTCTTGTAACAGAACAAGTTTTAAATTATCGTTTAAAATAAATGTTGTGGCAAATTTAGTTTCAAAATGTTGTTGATCACCTGTATATGGATTACAGCTTACTGCCGCCGTCTCATCAACGGTGCAAGCTGGGCATGATCCGATTCGACCCAAGTATTTGGGGACCGGGTCGTGACAAAAAGATGAAGACATTCCTGAACTTCTTGAGTTAGAGCCGTAGGCACAACAACTAGATGAGCAGTAGGAGAAGCGGTTTGAACAAAGAGAGCCTCCCACCGAGGATGAGGTTGTACAAGTCAATCTAGGTGATGAATCCTCTCCAAAGCCCATCTTCGTCAGTAAGAATCTGACCGACGAAGAGCGAGAATCACTACTACAACTCGTCAGAGAATATATCGACGTATTCGCCTGGGGCTACGAAGACATGCCAGGGCTAAACCCCGATGTTGCTCTTCACGAGCTCAACATTCGGCCAGATGCAAAGCCAGTCAAACAACAGCAACGACGCTTCCGTCCAGGCATCATGGATGCGATCGAAGCCGAAGTCAACAAACTGATAGCCAGCGGCTTCATTCGTGAGGAACAATATCCGGACTGGGTCGCCAACATAGTACCGGTCCTCAAGAAGAATAGGAAGATTCGAATCTGCATCGACTTTCGCAATCTGATCGAGGTGTGTCCCAAAGATGAGTTCCCCCTTCCTATTACAGACATCATGATTGAAAACACCTGCGGCTTCGAATGTATGTCGTTCATGGATGGCTTCTCAGGGTACAACCAAATTAAGATGTCTCCCGACGACGAAAAGCATACATCATTCCGAACACCAATAGGCACGTTCTGCTACACGGTCATGCCTTTCGGTCTAAAGAATGCTGGCGCCACCTTTCAGAGAGCTATGAGCATCATCTTTAGAGACCACTTGCGCAAAACAGTAGAATGCTACGTTGAAGACATCGCCGTCAAAAGCCGCTCTAAGAAAGATCATCTGCATGATCTAAGGACAGTGTTCGACCTGATGCGAGCGTATAATTTGAAAATGAACCCCACGAAATCCTACTTGGGTGTATCCAGCAGGAAGTTCTTGGGTTTCATCATCACCTCCCAGGGTATCCATGTAGACCCTGAGAAGACGAAGGCAATAACGGAGATGAGTCCCCCGAGAAATCTCAGAGAACTCCGAGGCCTTCAAGGGAGGTTAGCTTACATCAGGAGGTTCATTTCCAACCTCTCCGGGCGATGTCAGCCATTCACCCATCTCATGAAGAAGGATATCTCATTCGTATGGGATAAAGAATGCCAGCGTGCCTTCGACAGCATCAAAGAATATTTGTCGAACCCTCCAGTCCTGGTGGCCCCGGTTGCTGGAAAACCATTCCTACTCTATGTACGAGCAATGGAACATTCCCTCGACGCTCTGCTAGTACAAAACAACGATGCAGGCCATGAGCAAGCTATATAATACCTCAGTCGAATAATGATCGGGCCAGAGCACCGATATACCGCTGTGGAGAAGGAATGCCTCGCCCTGCTGTTCGCCATTCAAAAGACGTGACACTATGTCACGGGGCAAACCATACATGTGATATCATGAGTCAACCCTCTCAGGGTCCTCATGACTAAACCAGGGGCACTCAGCTCTCGCCTCGCTACATGGGCAATATTACTGTCCTCCTACCATATGATCTTCGTCCCACAAAAGGGTGTTAAAGGTCAAGCTCTGGCAGACATTTTAGCAGCCCACCCGGGCTCGGAGTCGGCCAGAATATACGAAGAAATCCCAGATGAGATCGCCGACTCGCATGTGACCTCTCACGATGATATATGGCGAATGTTCTTCGATGGTGCTTCAAGGACCGGACCCAAGGGCAACATCGTCGTCGGAGTCGGGGTGGTGCTGATTTCTCCTTCCGGAGTGGTGATCAATCGCGCTTACTCCCTCACGAAACCTTGCTCTAACAATGTGGCCGAGTACAACGCTTTAGCCATTGGCCTCCAACTTGCAAGAGTGCTGGGGGTAGAATATCTTGAAGCATATGGCGATTCACAGTTAATCGTCAATCAGATCCGGGATTCATACGAAGTCCGCCATGAAGACATGATCCCCTATCACCAAATAGCGATCAACATCATCTCGTCATTTGAAGGGTTCTTCATCGAACACGTCCCCAGACTCCAAAATATCGAAGCCGATGCCCTAGCAGGCCTTGCCACTTCCTTAGCAGTGCCGAACCATATTCATCATTTGGTGGACGTGATAGGCCATGAACTGGTCTGTCCCAAGAACAACGTTCAATTCGTGGCGAGTTATTCCGCTCAGACGATCGACGAAGTACCAGACTGGAGACAACCATTCATAGACTTCGTAGTCTACGACATCCTGCCCGAGAACCCAAAGGAAGCCACCTCTATCAGAAGGCGTTCTCTCAGATTCTTCTACGATACAGAGACGAAAATGCTGTATCATCGATCCTACGATGAATTATTGCTTTGATGTCTGTCAAACGCATAAGCCAAAGAAGCCGTACGCGAAGCTCATGACGGTGTCTGCGGGGCCCATCAGCCTGGCCCAAAATTGCAAGACCGTCTTCGCCGAATGGGCTACAACTGGCCCGTGATGGTAGCAGATGCGATAGACTATGCAAGAAAGTGCAAAGCTTGCCAAGTCTATGCTGACTTCATCCACCAGCCATCCGAATTTCTACATCCGACAGTGGTATCCTGGCCATTCGAAGCATGGGGAATGAATATCATCGGTCCGATCACTCTATCTTTTTCCCGAGGACATCGCTTCATACTCGCAATCACGGATTACTTCTCCAAATGGGCGAAAGCTGTTCCGCTTGCAGAAGTAAAGACTTCAAACGTGGTCAGCTTCCTCAAGCATCACGTCATCTACCGCTTTGGACTGCCCCGAAGGATCATCCATGATAATGGTCCGCAGTTCGCAAGCCACGCCTTCTATCGATTCTACAACGAACACCGAATTCAGAATGTTGCTTCGATGCCATACAATCCGGCAGCGAATGGGTTGGCAGAAGCATTCAACAAAACCATCATTAAGTTGCTCAAAAAGTTCGTATCATCCAACAAACGCGACTGGAATGAGAAGCTTAGTGAATGCTTATGGGCGTACCGTACTACAGTCCGAACGGCCACTGGGAACACACCATTCTCCCTAGTGTACGGGAGTGAGGCAGTTCTCCCATTGGAGACTCAAATACCCTCGCTCTGCGTCGCTCTCACTTACCAATTGACGACGGACGATAACTACCGTCGTCGGCTACAAGAGTTGGAGGCCTTAGATGAAAAGTGCCTATTGGCTCAGCAACGAATCGAGCTATACCAAGCACGCATCTCCGAAGCCTTCAACAAGAAGGTTAAAATCAGAACATTCCAAGTGGGCGATCTCGTTTTGGAAGTTCGGAGGCCGATGGTTATGACTCACAAAACCGCCGACAAATCCCAGCCAAAGTGGGAAGGTCCATTTATCATTGAGGCTGTATTCTCCAACGGTGCTTACCGCCTCGCAAAACAAAACGGAGACTTGCTCATGTTGCCCGTCAACGGCAAGTTCCTGAAGAAATATTATGTCTAAGTGACATTCTCCAAATCCCAGATTATTGAGTTATGTACCCGCTGGTACCGCTGAACTCATATTCTCCAAATCCCAGATTATTGAGTTATGTACCCTCCGGTACCGCTGAACTCACGTTCATAAAATCCCAGATTATTGAGTTATGTACCCTCCAGTACCGCTGAACTCACATTCTTTCCCTAAATATCCCAGATTGCTGAGTTATGTACCCGCAGGTGCCTCTGAACTTATATTCCGGTCACTCTTTTAGGTAGTAAGTCATGTATGACCATACCTCTGAACTTATTCTTCTGAAAGAGCTCCTCCCTCATGATCCACTACCCGCACTCTCAGTGCACAAAAATGGTAACAGATCCACAAAATTTCCAAAACGACCACGTCGATGTTACCTCTGAGTCGTCTCACTTCCGCCAAAAACAAATCACCCCTCTATATAGAACTTCTATGTCCTCATTACCTCTGAGTCGTTCTATGTACCCCTTCATGGAGCCCACTCCTGGCATGTCCTCATTACCTCTGAGTGGGAAGGCTCTATCGAAGAAACCTTCATATTTACCATGTCCTCATTACCTCTGAGTAAGTATGCGGGTTCCCTTTCGACTTATTATCCGTACCCAAAACTGGAGTACGCTAAGGATAATAGGTCCACAAATATCCTCTGTTGACCACAAATATCTCCCTCTGAGTCCACTCCTGCCACGTCCTTATTACCTCTGAGTAGGAAGACTCCGCGGTAAAATCCCCATACTTGCCATGTCCTCATTACCTCTGAGTAAGTATGTTGGTTTTCTCTCATCTTATTATCCGTATCCTGAACCGGGGTACGCCAAGGATAATAGGCCCACAAATGTCCTCTGCTGACTACAAATGTTGTACTAAGTTTTCTAGTACATGCACATCATTTCTCATCATGTCCCGGGAGCCCAGCTGCTCCATGGCATTCTTTCTTCCGATACCAGGAACGTCCATGACCACCTTACCGTAGAATTGTTCTAGGTATCCCCATCAAACTTGTTATCCATACCTAAATCCCAGGTATGCCAAGGGTAACAAGTCCACAAACAGTCCTCCAAGCGGGGCAAACACCACCACAACACCATAAACCCAATAAGCAACACAAATAAAGGGTAAAATAAAACATATTCTTTTATTTGAAGGCCAAAAGTACTACATGTTCTGGGACTGCGTCCCTCTCAAAAAAAAAGAACGGAAACAAAAGAAGGAAAAAAAGCCATCTACGATTCGGCGGTACATAATTCCAGGAGACGATTCCTCACCAAGGCGGTCCCTTGTTCAAGCCGCTGCTTAGCTCGGCGCTCGGCCTCCTGAGATAACTGCTCCGCATCATCCAAATACATGTGCGCCCACCAGCCGTCTTCCATCTTCTTCAGGGCGAGCTCCAGGTTAGCAGAAGCTCGACTAACTCTGTCAGCCTCCTGGATAATCAGCCCCTTTTCGGTACGAGCAGCTTCTAACTCAGACTCCAAGAAAGCTAACTTCCTCTGAAGCTCAAGGATCTGCTCCCGTATGTCAATGACCCCACGGAAGGCAGTCGCTTCCCGAGCCGTAATATCTTCACTCTCGTGGCTCAACTGATCATATAGCTGAGCTAGATCGCGAAGGTCTTTCAGTATAACCGGCTTGGTCTTATCCCGAGCAGCCCGTATCTTCTCTATGACAGTTGTGAGGAAACCGCATTCTTGATCTATAGCAGCAAGCAGATCAACCTGTCGCAGCCCCTGAAGCTGGGCTACCAGCTGATCAGTCTCCAGCAATTTCGTCTCCAGGAGCGCAGCTATCCCCGCCCCATCGGGAAGAGTCTTAAGAATATCAATGTGACCTTGGGCACATTACCGAGCCAAGACAAAAGGGGTCCCCCGTTCCACAGCAGCCATGACCCCTCTCTTCAGGTGGCGATAGAAGCTGTCAACCACGTCCTGTGATGCTTCGTCCAGAACTTTCATAGAGGACGGCGTCAAAGAAAGTGTGGCTGGCAGTGTTGAAGGAGGCACGCTAGAACTTGCCACCAGGGAGACAAATTCCGAACGGAAAGATGCACGAATAGCAGCTAACTCCTCCTCCGCCACCCAAAAAGTCTGGACACTCGGCAAAGCAGAAAAGTCGATTCGCGGAGCCGCCTGAACAGAGGAGGACGCAAGGACCATTGCCCCCTGCCCCGACTGTGCTGCCATCTGACTTCCCAAGCCCGAGCCAGTAGGAGGCCCTTCGATATGAGTCAGAAGAGGAGGAGGTACGCTCCCCTCCGCCAGATCCCCTCCGGCAGAACCCACTCTGACGATGTCCGTCATCAGCACTGGAGGGGCAGGACCTGTATGTCCAGAGCAACCATCAATCAGTCTAACCTGATGGATGTGATGATATAGCAGATGGGCCTCCTCATTAGTCAAAATTTGGCTTATCTTACCAAGGAAGGGTTGCGGAGGCTGAGGTTCGCTCACCGCCGCCATAGTCCCCTCACCGGTAACCCCCAAGATGAATCCGTATGGGTCTTCTGCCCCGGCCGCCTCGGAAGGAGGTACGACTGGATCAGCGTCACCGTGATAGAATTCAGCAGTTTCAGGGACAGGTTCATCGAAGCCCCCGTCATCTCGAGTTGCAACCTCAGTACCGTGAGATCCCTCAGCCGCAATCAAGAGAGCCCCGGCAAAAATAATCCCGGCACACATGTCATTGATCAAAGTGTTCAGGACTGGATCGACTTCAGAAACAGCGGCCGGTTCGCGAGATTCCTCTTCTTCTGACGCCTACGAGAGGAAAGGAAAATGATTAGGGTCAAGCTTCAGGAGAAAAGGAAAACTGAATAAAGAAAATAGAAGCTCGATTTACCTCTGAAGCGGGGTCAGCGTCCTTGCTTCTCTCTTTTATAGTTAACTTACGACGTCTGGTCGCAGCCCATTTTCGGGAGTAAGAAATACCGCCAACAGGGAAGATTTGCCTGCTACGTTTTCGTACAGGACCAGATACAACAGACGGTTGATCCGCCACCACCTCAGTAGGTACATCAGGCGACTGATCTGCCACCAATTTATCATACACAATAGGCGGTTGATCCGCCACTTCCTCTTCTACAGGAGGGAGGGAACTATCGACGTCAGGGTCATCATCCTCCTCGTCCACAGTGGTAGACTCTGAGTCCGGCACCGGAACCGCGTTCGCCCTCTGCTTCCTCGTCCTCGACCCCTGAGGCTTCTCCGCCAGGCCAGTACCCATGATAAAACTGATCCTCGGGTCAAAATTAACGGGAGGCTTATTCACCGTTACATGGTATAGTGCCGCCATATACAGAATTTCTACTGGCGCCTCGTCATTAGGGACAGAGAAGGTGGTTCGAGTATGAACCGCGTCATAATAATGCCATGCCCTGATACCATCCAGGACGCTACCTTCAAAGCCCAGACAAGGGCTGGGACTGTCAAAAGATAGCTGGCTGTACCCGAACTGGCGAAAGAACCTGCTAGACAAATAGGGCTCCAGGTAAACGTTGTTGCGGTGACGATATACTAAGTGTGCTGGACGGATATTGCGTAGCCAACAGAGTAGTCTCTCGGACAAGAGGAGCGCAGGTTCGGTACCATCAACATGACCTCTCCTCATGCCTTCAACGGTAAAAGAAGGAACAGACACAAAAAAGACGTATCCGTCCACTCTCGCCAACGTCCTTCGACAAGATGGCATGGTGCTGTACTCCCAGGGCTGACGACGGAATCGGAAAATGAAGGCATCATCAGCCGTGACACCATCCTCTGGGCCAGGCCTCATCAAAGAGCGGCAGTGCATTAACAGCCACCCCATTAGATAATGGTATGGCAGCTCTACGCGCTCAAAATTCATCGTCGTATCACGAGCGATAACCTTGGACGAAAAGGCACGAAGGCCGTGGTGTATGTTGCACACCATAGCCGGAAGAAGGGCCAGTCTGACCCCAAAAACGAGTTTTACAGCAGGAAGAATAAAGTGGCGACTAAGCCTCTCGATGGAGCCCGCCCCTCCTGAGACTACGCAGTTCCATAGCCATACCATCAGAAATCCTGCAAGAACCGCCTTCTCCGACAGCTGCTGAGTACAATGATAAAAATAACTAAAGGTGTCGGATTGACCCCCAAATGTGTCGCTCGTAGACCCCGATCTCTTGGCGGTCGATACTAGGGTCTGCACCTCTTCCTGGGTTTGAGGATCTCGGGAGGAAACCTGGCCTGAGGCGCCCAGCGTGAAAAGGTATGAGACCCAGGTCATGGTGTAAGGAATCGTCCCTTCTGAGCTACTAGCCTTCTTGATGGCCGTTTGGTGGCAAGTACTATGGTGACATATCAATTCCCGATATACGGCAACAAAATCCGGGAACTTCTGATCTAAACCCTCAAGCTCTTCACTCATAGGGGTGTATACTTCAAAGACTTCTATACCCCAGGGCAGCTTAGAGATAACGTGCATCTCGTGAAGAGCAAGCCCTAACTCCCCGACAGGCGCAAAAAAAGTTCCCGTCCGTCGGTTGTACATCTCCAAGAGGGCCATGAATAATGGCTTATTTATGGGTAAGTCGTGAATGGTACCCCGAATGGCGTAGTAGAGGCCGATCTCACGCAGGGTAACCTCGTACTTCCGTAAAATCCACGAAGTCAAATTGGCCCACGTAGGGATAGGGTTTATCCAGTTCGGCAGCGCCAACCGGCCGACAGGATAGGACCCCTTCTGCGCAAGCTAGTTTATGAAGGTATTAGCTTGAGAGAAAGTGAAGTTGGGGCCCGGTGCATTTATGAAGGAACCCGGGGCCAATCCCGTCACACACCGACTTGTCGGTTCCTTTCCCGCATACGCAGACCTCAACTGTCCGTTGTAATGAATGTCCCCCACAAAGATCCCTGACCTGCTTGGAGTCAGGGACTCCACCATCCTCCTCTCCAACGGTAACATGTTGAACCAATACAGGGGAAAATGGCGCTCCATCGGAGGGATGTGGATCTCCACCCCATCGAGAGTAAAATCCCAGCTTTCGGATACCTCAAGCACTCGGGTATTCTTTATAGACAAAGCATCCCCAAAGAGGAACGCCGGCTTCAGATATTTCCCATCCAATCGCCCTGAGTTCATCATGGCGCAGAGAAAGTAGAAAGGCTGTTTCTTGATGGCAGTCAACCTCTCCGAAGGATCTTTCGGAAGCTGTTTCGTCATATGCTCGACTATATGGTCATACCGATAGCCCATAGCAAATTGGGCCTGACTCTCCAGAAGTTTTCCTGCAGCATTGACTGGCAGATTTACTGAAAAGAGACAGAAGGAACAAGTTAAAAGAGGGGCTTTGGCTTATGCGGCCCAGCCTACAAAAGACTTATGCGGTTCTGTTGTTGAACATGATCTTATGTGGCATTAATTAGTGTAAGCTTACGCGGCTCTGTTTTGCTTATACAATTATGCTTAACGAGACGTTATGCGGCTCAAATCAGAAGAGCGTTATACGGCTCAATTCAGAGGAGCTCATGCGGTTCCGTTTTCGCACAGCCCTATGCGGATGAATCCAGGAGGGGCTCCATGCGGTTTGGTTCAAAAGAGTCCATGCGGCTCTGATCGACAGGTCATTATGCGATTCAGTTTACGAAGTGTTCATGCGGCCCACTAAAATAACTCCTATGCGGCTCGGACATGGGGTATACCCTCATGCGGCTAGGTTATGGGACATGTATGCGGCCCATACAATTCGAACAGTTTACATTAAAGGCTTGTGCATAAAGCATGCAACAGAGCCGACTTTGTTAGGGTTTCGAAGCATATGACTTTCCCAAATCCTTACCCTTAACGGCAGGATGAACATCGGAATGAGCTTTGGGTGCCGCAGCCGACGTCGAGGCCACGCCCTTACCCTTCGCAGCAGCCTTCACCGCAACCTTAGAGGACTTGGAAGCCATTGCTGATGATTAGAGGAGGAAGACGAAGACAAAAAAGCTAGGACAAGAGCAGAAAGTAAAGAAGTCTTTTTTCCAAACACGCTGCTATTTATAGGCGGAGCCCATAGACCGACGCATCGATCCATGTACAGTGTAACCGACTCTTCGGTTATCAAGGCGATCCGACTATTCAAGGCTAAACTCTTGGGATCCTGTCCCAAAAAAGCGGCTTTAAATCTGACAGCAAATCAAAGGCAATAAATGCAAAGATTTGCACACGTGGCATGAAGACGTGGCAATAAGCCTATACGGCCAGACAGTCCATGCGGCTTGAAAGCCCATGCGGCTCAGATGGCCATGCGGCTGAGGAGGCCATGCGGCTGAGACATCCATGCGGCCAGAACATCCTATGCAGCCCGAAGAGTTTTTACATGGCCATGCTTCTTATTCAAAGTATTTTAATTTTACAAATTGAAAACTTTGAAGGGGGTCTTGTAGAAGCATGGAAAAGAATAAAGAAAGGCCTATGCGGCTCCGACAGAAAGATCCCCATGCGGCTCAGGATCCCCATACGGCTCAGGATCCCCATGCGGCTCAGGAGTCCATGCGGCTCAAGGGTCTATGCGGCTCAGATAGTTCCATGCGGCCCAGAAAGAAGCCACGTGGCCTTCAACAGTTCTTCTCTACATTCTGCTGCATTTAATGCCCTGACGGCTGCTCTGACAAATGACAGCTATGACAGCTCTGACATAAAGACATAATAATAACGCTGACATGATGGCATGTTCCTGGGGAAGAGGAGAAAATCTTCTGACAGCTGGCAAGATCCACCAAGTTCCGAGGTCACTTCATGCGACTGCTGCATTTATGCGACGACATCCTTCATACGGCTGTCCATCTGCATGCGGCTGCCTATCCCCATGCGGCTGCCCATCTACATGCAGCTGCCTATCCCCATACGGCTGTCCATCCCCATGTGGCTGCCCATCCTCATGCGGCCACCCATCCTCATGCGGCTGTATGCTCCATGCGGCTGAGAGGACCACCTATATACGGCTCTGCTAGGACGGTCCTGTTGAGACACGTGGCGCTCTTCGATATAATTGAGACACGTGGCAGTCTTATCTTCCCTGGAATTATGGGTGCTAACAAATCCTAACAAAATCAGATTTGTTGCGATCGTCATAATTGCCCAGATCAAATCAAATTAAGCAAATTGGACACGTGGCAGGCTATCACAAATCACGAATATTCATGGCAATCAACATTTATTGTCCACAAAGATTTGATGCAATCACATTAATTGCTCAAATTTATTATATTCAAGATTAACGGTCCAGATTGATAACTCTTAAGCCGCCGACTTTTCAAAATAGATAATTATTGCAAACCCTAATGATCACCCCCCCACTCCTATAAATAGCAAGGTGTTATTTCCTTGCAAATGGACGGAGAGACAAAAAGAGAGAGAGAGGAGAGAGACAAAAAAAGGACAGAGATAGACGCATACAGAGAGAGATACGCAGAGGAGCACATACAGAGAGAAAAAGGAGAGCATTTCTTCGTCAGAGCCAAGGCTACGTCCGACCGTCCAAGGAGTAAGGCAGAGCTGCCGTCGCTTTCCCGAGCCTCTACCGTCACCCCCCAGAATCTAAAATAAATAATTGTACTTAGATTGCTGTACCTCGGTTTTTGTCCCTAGGCTTTCTTTGTATGAGCGAGTTTGTATTGTGAGTCTAAGTTCAGTCCTCCTATATTAATTATTCTGTACTTTCACAATCAATGGCAAACAAGACCAACGTTCCTTCTACCAAGCTACGGGATGAAGGACCGAGTGTCATTTTCAAAGCACGTCGTGCACCAACTCTAAACTGACCGTTGGACCTTTTTCCAAATGTTCATTGAAACCCATGAACTCAAAAGGGCATAAATCACTCAAAACAAGTCAGAATCGTGACTTTTAAGGGTCTAAATTGGGTAGAATCAAATTTTCTACAACATAGAACCATTATATTTCAGAAATAACAACGTTTAAGAGATCAAAACTAATAAAAACCGAGAAAAGCTACAAACTTAGATCTACAAGAATCCAACCATCAAAATCGAAAATGTCAAGTTCTAAGGAGCCTTAGAATCAAGTAGAGAAGATAATGGAACAATAAATTTTAAGATCCATCATGAAGCAAGTTGCACTTGCCTAGGGTTTCTTTGTAGGTGGAAAAGAGTTAAGGAGAAGAAGAAAGAAATAAATGAAGAAGTTATGGCAGAGAGAGAGTGAAGTTGACTTATATATCAACCTCTTCTCATCTCAAACCAAAATGAACCAAACCAAGCCAAGCCAAGCCATATTGAACCAAGTTGAACCAAAATCAAGTCAAGATAAACCAAGGCTAAGCCAAGCAAGACAAGTCAAAATACAGGCCACCTGTCAAATATCAGAAATTCGTATATGTATCCTGAAAAATACGTATAACGGAAAACAGGAGTGACAGCAACTAACCAATACTTTCATGAATCGAGTCTAACTCATTCTTGTCCGACACAATTTGAATCCCGTATTTGCTAAGTGTAGAGCCTAAAAATAAAGTTGCGCCATATTTTTACTACTCAACAATCAAGTTGCGCCTAAAAAGTCAAGTTGTGCCACTGTTATGAAGCCCAAAGATCAAGCTGCACCACTGCTCAGGTTGTGCCATATATCAGACTGCGCCCAATCACATTACGCCAAAGCCTACGTGGCGCCTGACAATAATTGTTGTCATTAAATGACAGCACTGACAACTGACAGCATGTTAAACGAAGAAAATCTCTTCGAATCCCGTCAAGCGCGGCGCTCGAGACGATTTATTGTTATTTGATGACAGCTGTGCCGCACATTCTGCAAGTTGTGCCTAGGCACAACCTGAACAAACTCTCCTCACATACCCAAATGCTGCCACGTGCCTATGCACTGAGTTGCACCTAGGCACAACCTAATCAAGCACAGTTTGACTCGTTGACTGAAGCTCGCACAACTTGATAAAGTTGAGGCAACTTACGTTCTAAAGCAGGATGACGTGGCGCACATGCCACTAATCTCTCAAAACATGTCCACTACTCTGTACACGACCATGCGCATCTCAATCATATGATATCACGCGTCTAAATACAGTTAGTACACGTTCGAGTAATTGAATGAAAGTTGGCGCAACCTAAAGTCAGTTCAACCTCGCGCATATCAAAATAACTGCTAAAACAGTTATTTTCAGAACTCTATAAATAGAGTTTTCAATCATTATCAAGGGATCAGAGATCAAGAGTTCTTGCAAAAGTGCTGCTGTATTCTCCAGAGGCTTTAGTCTTCAAGTTCACATAGTCCCAGGGATAAAGCGATCGTCTTCTGATCGGATTCCTACAGTTGTACTTTTCCAGAATTCATTGTACTTTGTACGATTCTTTTTAGGTTTAGAATAAACTTTTTTATTTTTATAAACAAAATGGTGACTCTGCTGGGGACAATTTTCTCCTCCGACGAGAAGGTGACAACTTAATGTGATACTGCGTCAATCAGCAAAACACAGAAGACTCTGGTTGTTCAATTCAACCAGACAGCCTACAAGGATATGATCAACACCAAGAGCAACAAGCGTACTGTGGCTATCACTAAGAACAGAACTATGTGCACTCCCAAGTCTTCCACAGTTGCTGTTGCCTAGGTGCAACCTGAGCGCTCAGTAGCCAAGGCACAATCTGCCTCAGTGGCCCAGGCGCAGCCTGCTTCTGTTGCCCGCGCACAACCCATTCACTCTGCTGCCAAGGTGCAGTACGCTCGTTCTGCTGCTAAGGTGCAGTTTATTCACTCTGCTGCCAAGGCGCAGTCCACTCACTCTGCTGCCAGAGCGCAGTCCACTCACTCTGTTGCTATAGCGTAACCTACTCATCTTGCTGCCAAGGTGCAGTTCACTCATCTTGCTGCCAAGGTGCAACCCATTCACCTTACAACCAAGGCGTAACCAGTAGCCCATTCTGTTATGGCGTAACCTATGCATCATGCTGCCCAGGCACAGTTTGCACACCATGTTGCTCTGGCACAATCCAAGAAAACTAGTTTTTTGGCTATTCCCTCTTCTTCTCCAGTTTTGAACTTGGAGAAGCAATGTTCTAGTGCTAGTACTAGACAGAACAAAGGGAAGGGTCCTTTGACACTTCCTCAACTTGTGCAACCTGTGTCTAATGTGGTTCAACAACAAAACAGAGGGAAACGCTTTTTAGCTAACCCTTCACAAAATAAAGGAAAGCACCCTTTGGTCTTTTCTCAATCTTTTCCAGTCTATGACTCAGAGGAAAATATCTCAGATTGTATTTCCTTGAATAGAGATTCCTGTGTTCTCAACAGAGGTCTTCAAATCTCTGCCAAGGGAAAGAATACTGATCAAAGAGGCATCCTGCCTACCCCTATGGTAACTACTCAAGATCTTCCAACTTTGTATATCTCAAGATCCAAGCAAGGAAAATTAATGGTATCTCAAACAGATGCACCAGGAGCAGAATTCTCTGATTTGTGTGTCTATCTCAACAGGCGTCAATCAGTATCAACCTCGGTGAAACGCAAGTATCCTATGCCAAGGGCCAACTTGCACAAAAAATACCGCTTTAAAAAGAAAGACCCAATCACTTATGCCATTGAATTAAGTACTTTATACACCCACGGAACTAAGCATCTTAAGAACCGGAGTCATGTTCCTAACATCATTAAGGAATATGTTCCTCCGACTTCTTCTCGTCCTGTGGTGGTAACTGATCTCCGGGAACATCTTACACAAAAATGGAAGATCACGGAGACGTCTCACTCACCTTTAAATCATCCATCAGAACGCCACTGCCTTCATGAAGTGGTTATAAAGTGTTGTTGCCAATCAGCTAAACGATCTGTATTTGATCGTCTGAACTATGCTTCAATTCCTGAACCCATGATGGGAGATGAAGATGAGCTGTTATATGCTTCTGTCAATATGACTTCCCAAGACACTGGGGTAGAAAATCTTCAAAGCGTGGCACGTCTCGCAATCCGAGTCAGCAGTACTTGGGTTAATTCTGTGAATCTAGTGAAGGGGTCTTTCAACATACCAGATCGAAAAATCAGAATTTGGACCAGGATGTCTTTAATCAGGAAGATCTTCCCATCAATCATCTAGGAGAGGATTCTTTATCTGACTTTGACGCGGATAGTGAAAGCTCTGAACAAACTATCTCGTTAATAGTGGTAAGAGAGGTGACAGTATATGCCATTACAGAAGACCAAGACGCTTCTAGTTCAGCCAGTCAAGAACAACGAATTGCTACATTAGAAGACAAACTGAAGACCATGGCTGAAATGGTCGCAAGTATGCACACTATAATCGTGGCTCAACATGCAGTGCCATCGGTTATAAATCCTGCTACAAATCCTGAGCTCATAGCATCTTCTGTGCCTGTTAATGTCGGTCTGCGGGTACTGCCTCCCCAGGTTGCTTCTGTACCGATTCAAGATGCTCCCAGTCAGTCTGGCACTGGGGGTGGTAATTACCATGTTGTTCCTTCTTCTAACAATTCAAATCAACCCACCAATTCACAAACATCAGGAGATGCTAATGTAGCTGTAAAACTCTTACGCACCCAGTTTGAGGCCTTTAAGCAGAAAGATGGTCTACAAAGACTTGGAATAAAACAACCTTATCCTGCGGAATGGAAGGAGGTTCAATTTCCTCCTAAATACAAGCTTCCTACCATTATGCTGTTTGATGGTAGCACTTCTCCAAGTCAGAACATCAATCACTTTGAAGTGATGACTGGTCAATTGCAGCCAAATGATGCCCTCTACCAGGGTGTTCGTCGGTTGTTTAGCCGGTACGGCATATGACTGGTTCCGTAGTTTTCCTGATGGCTGCATAACTTCCTTTGTTGGTTTCAAGCAAATGTTCTTGGAACGATTCTATGAGGGGGTCAACGATATAACTATGTCTGCCCATATCAAAATTAAACAAAGACATAATAAAACTACTGAGAATTTCATTGAAAGATTCTGCTGAGAGATACTTAAAATGCCTCTAGGAACTCCATCTGCTATAACAATAGACACTTGCAAATCAAACTTGTTGCCTATTATCAGCATGTGGACAGGATCAACACAATTTCAAAATTGGCCTTCTTTCATTGTGAATGCCAAAGCTGCAGAGGTTAGTACTGAGAAGTTCAAACAGTTAGGAGTTCAGATGGCTAATCCTAACCAAGATGAACATCCTACATCCGGCGGCAATAATCGCCAGAACAATCGCAAGGATAAGAAAATTTTGGCCATCAATCTCAAGGGCAAGGAATCATTGGCTGTCAATGTTGCTCAGACTACATCTACTCCATCAGTACCACCACAAAAAGTACCTCATCCAAAGAAGAATATTCTTTCAATGAAGATGATATTATGAGCATCTTCGGTTGCTTGATCAAAAGCAATAAGCTTCAACTGCCATAGGCAAAACGGCCAAAAGAAGTGGGTAAGACTGACCACCCTAAATATTGTGTTTATCACAGGTTTATAGGCCATCCAACTAGAGCATGCTACGTGCTCAAAGGCAAAATCCAAGAGATGGTCAACTCTGGTACAGTTACTCTCCAACAAGATGAGAAGACCATGACGGCCAATGTCGTCTCTGTACAATTTGGTGACTTTCCACCACAACTAGTGCAAGATGGTGTTGTCCCTATTTCGAGGGCTACTCTCGAGATCGTGAATCTTCCACCTTCCCAAAATAAAGGTCATGTTCTACTATCCACTGACAAAGGAGAAATCATGTGGATTCATCCAGATCTAGTGGCAGACTTTGAAATGCCTTCTTCTTCCAATCAAAAGAAGCGTTCTAAAATTAAATTAAAGAGCTGCAACATGGTATCCTTTGAACCTGTGGCAGAAGAAAAAATTTTAATCGGCACCAGATCTGGGAAACCTTACCTCCGAGAGTATCCCGAAATTCAAGAGAATCCTGCCCCATCTCCTGATGTTCTTACTGTATCATCTTCTCCTACTGAGAATATACCATCTACATCCTCGCCAGTAGTGGAATCAATTTCTTCCAAACCAACATCAGTAGACAAGGGAAAGCAACCTGTCCGCTTTGACAAAGCATTAAAAAAGTCCTCATCTCTCGGACTTGAGAAGCCATATAATTTCGATATACTGGCTCAATTGGCTAACACTCCAGCAAGATTGTCAATCTTCGAACTCTTACGTCTCTCAAAAGAAACTCAAAAAACGTTAAGTGAAGCCTTAATGCAGGCTGATTCTTGTCTTACTCTCCTCAAGAAGCCTAAAAAAGAGCCTATCAGTTGTACACATTGTTATAGTGTATTTGAACTAATGCCCAATATCACTTTTACACAAGATGACATGATGTTAGAAGACAATCGTCATGATCGTCCTCTCTACTTCACGGGATATGTGGACACCATGATCGCATTCTGATTGACCCAGGGTCTGCACTTAGCATCATGCCGAAGACTCTGCTGGACGCCTTGAAGATCCCGGTACACAACCTTTCTACAACTATCACTACTATCTTAGGGTTCAATCAAAAAAGAAGTGAACCTTTGGGAAAGATACGCCTAAAACTTCAAATCAGCAATCTTCGTACGAAGGTGACTTTCTACGTGATTGATAATCATGGCTCATACAATGCTTTGCTGGAAAGACCATTCCTCCACGAACACAACATTGTACCTTCTACTCTCCATCAATGTTTTAAATATGTAGATGGCAATGGAGAAGTACATAAAGAAGTTGCAGATCTAAATCCTTTCAAGAGAGTTGAAGCATATTGTAATGATTCTCGCATGTACAAAGAAGAATTCATGAAGGTAGTATTGGCAATGGATACTGATGAAGAACATAAAGGCATGCCAAATGATACTCTGGTGATCCCTGTCAAAGGACGTACTTCATGTCCTCAGTCTTCCAAGACATTGACTATTTACCTTCCTTCTCACAAGAAGCGGTCTCCTGGTGTTAGTCAGAAACAAAGGGAGCTCACCTCTTTTGAGCCACTTGTAATCGACCTTCGTCGTCAAAAACCACTCCCTTATTCTCGTTCTTCTTCTCCTCCTCTGGTTATCAATCTGACTAAGCCTTCTAAGGCTAAAGGTCCTATTGTAAAAGATGATGTAAAAATCAATAAAGCATCTCCTTTGCAGTATACTGATGTCTTTTATTATACTCAATATTATTTGGATATGCTAGATAGCTTCAAACCACTTACAATAGGAGTTGTACCATCTCTCCGAAATGTGGTATTACTTGAGTCAATACAAGAATCGTTCTTCCTAGTGCCGTCTCGAAAGAAAGGCGAAACTCCTATACTTTTTAGTAAAAGAAAAGAACAAAAAAATCATGCTTGATAGCAATAATAAGGATGATACAGAAAGACTACAACTACGTCGTTATAGTCCGCAATCTAAGGCAATCATCCATAAAATGGGCTATGATTTAAAAACTGGTCTCAATAGCAGTAAAGGAAGGCGAACTCCTATTCGTATTTTTGTTCCAAAAGGAAAATCACAACAATACTATAGCAAAACGAAGCAGGGATTAGGTTATACTTCACCACTTCCGACTCCAGAAGCTTCCGAATTCGATGAAGAAGATCGATTTAACTCTTCTGATTCTGTCTCATGGGTTTCAGATACCAGTGTAGGACACGTCCATCGAGTGACCCTATCTTCCAATATGGTGTCTGCCGAGTTCTCCAAAAATGACGAGGATGACATTAAAGAAGCTCCTGAAGCAGATCCATAGGCACAAAGGATGGACACTCAGTGGGAACTCCATTTTGAACAACGAAAACCACCTACCGAAGATCAACTAATCCAGATCGATGTTAGAGAAAAAGATGTACCACGACCGATCTTTATTAGCAAAAATCTCCCAGAGGATGATAAACAAGAATTGATTCATCTCATTCGTGAATATATCGATGTCTTTGTCTGGAGTTATGAAGATATGTCGGGTTTAGATCCTCAGGTCACAACTCATAAACTTAACATTTTGCCTAATGCCAAACCAGCCAAACAACAACAACGGCGATTCAAGCATGAGATGATAGATGCAATAGATAATAAAGTCAGAAAACTTATCGTTTGTGGTTTTATCAGAGAAGAACAACATCCTGACTGGGTAGCCAATGTTGTACCAGTTTTGAAGAAGACCGAGAAAGTTCGAGTGTGCATAGATTTTTGAGATCTCAATGACATTTGTCCTAAAGATGAATTCCCTCTTCCAATTACTGATGTCATGATCGACAATACTTGTGGATTCGAATGTATCTCTTTTATGGATAGATTTTCTGGATACAATCAAATCCGAATAAATTCTGAAGATGAAAAATACACTTCATTCCGTACTCCTCGCAGAATATACTATTATACAGTCATGCCTTTCGGTCTTAAGAATGCGGGTGCAACTTATCAGTGGGCTATGAGTAATATCTTTCGAGATTATTTGCAAAAGACCGTCGAATGCTATGTTGACGATATTGTTGTCAAAAGTCGTCTAAAGGAAGATCGTATCCAAGATTTAAGAACTATCTTCAATCTAGTGCGCCAGCATCAAATAAAAATAAACCCCACCAAATCTTTCTTGGGAGTCTCTAGTGACAAATTTCTCGGATTCGTTATTACCTCTAAAGGTATACACGTTGATCCCGGGAAGATCAAAGCCACCGATGCTAGTACCACCGATGCTAGTGCCACCGATCTCAGGAATACCATTCTTGATGTATGTCCGAGCAATGGATCATTCACTGGGAGTCTTGCTGGCTCAGAAGAACAAAGAAGGTCATGAACAAGCCATCTATTACCTTAGTCGGACGATGATTAGAGCTGAACATCGTTATAGTCCGGTAGAGAAGGAATGCCTAGCCTTAATGTTTGTTGTTCAAAAGATAAGACATTACATCGTCGGCCAAACCATTCATATTATTTTCCGAGTTAATCCTCTTCGGGTCTTAATGAAGAAGCCTAGTACACTCAATTCTAGGCTTGCTACATGGGCTATATTATTAGCACAATATGTATGGTGTATGTTCCACAAAAGTCTGTGGAAGGTCAAGCACTCGCTGATTTCTTAGCAGCTCATCCTATCCCTGAGACATCTAAGCTCTATGACGAGATTCCAGACGAGACATTGGAATCAAATATGATCTCAGAAGAATTTCCTACTTGGCGTTTGTTCGTCGACGGAGCATCTAGAATTGAACCTAGAGACACCCTTGTCGCTGGAGTGGGAATTGTTCTTGTTTCACCAGATGGCTTAGCTATTCAGAGAGCTTATTCTTTAAATGAGTCATGTTCCAATAACGTAGCATAATACAATGCCTTGCTCATTGGACTCCAATTAGCCAAGCAACTGGATATCGAATATCTTAAAGTATATGGTGATTCTAAGTTGATTATTAATCAGGTTAGATGTACATATGAAGTTCGACATCAAGATCTGGTACCATACCATGAAGCGGCAATCAGGATAGCTTCTTCGTTCAAAGGATTCTTCATCGAACATATCCGGCAAGCATGCAACACAGAAGCTGATGTCTTAGCTAACCTAGCAGCGATCTTAGCAATTCTGGTCAAAAGACAGCAAATGGTTGTTATCTCCAATAGAGAACGGTTTTGTATTGAAAACAACCGTAACATTGAATTCAGTAATTCAACTAAAGTCAATGTCATCAGTGAAGATTGGAGGGCACCTTTCATCAACTTTGCAGTATATGACATACTACCTGAAGATCCTAAAGAAGCTACAAGTATTCGCCAGCGATCGCTTCGATTCTATTATAATCATACCACCAAAACTCTCTTTCGATGAACTTTTGATGGATTACTCTTAAGATGTCTTGCTGGTGATGAAGCAAAGAAAATATTACGCGAAGCTCATGACGACGTTTGTGGAGCACATCAGCTCGGTCCCAAACTGCAAGATCGTATCCGACGTATGGGCTACTACTAGCCCTCTATGGTATCAGATGCCATTGACTATGCAAAGAAATGTAGAGCATGTCAAATCCATGCAGATTTTATTTATCAACCGTCAAAATTTCTTCACCTGACTGCTGCCTCATGGCCCTTCGAAGCTTGGGGGCATGGATGTAATTGGTCCTATCAATCCTCCTTCATCTAAAGGACATCGGTTTATCTTGGCTATAACTGATTATTTCTCTAAATGGGCTGATGCCATACCTTTAGCTGAAGTAAAGACTAATAGTGTCATCAACTTCATCAAACATCATGTAATATACAGATTTGGCGTACCTCGTCGGATCATCCATGATAATGGACCACAGTTCGTCAGTCAAATATTTACTAGGTTCTGTGACGACAATAGAATCAATAATGTTGCTTCTACAGCCTATAATCCTGCAACTAATGGGTTAGCTGAAGCATTTAACAAGACTATCATCAAACTTTTCAAAAAGTTTGTTTCTATTAATAAACGTAATTAGAGTGAGAAGCTTGGAGAATGTCTATGGGCTTATCGTACTACAGTCTGTAATCCCACAGGTTGTACAACTTTTCCCTGGTATATGGATGTGAGGCTGTCTTACCGCTGAAAATTTAAATTCCATCCTTGAGAATTGCTATGGCTAATGAACTTACCACAGAAAACAATGATCGTCTCCGGCTTCAAGAATTGGAGGCACTCGATGAGAAAAGGCTACTAGCTCAATAACAAATCGAACTTTATCAAGCACGTATCTCAAAAGCTTTCAATCGTAAAATCAAAGTATGAACATTTTAGGAAGGTGAGCTAGTTCTTACGGTCAGACGTCCTATGACTATGACCGACATGATCAAAGGCAAATTCGAGGAGAAATGGAAAGGTCCGTATGTGGTAAATAAGATTTTCTCAAATGGAGCCTACCAATTAACAGATATAGATGGCAGAATTGCTATGATGCCTATCAATGGCAAATTTCTCAAGAAATATTATGTATAAAAGTAAAATGTTCTTCATTCAGAGAAATATTGTAAATAAAAAAACTTATTTTATTCAAAAGTAGAAAGAGTTACATAATATCAAGGACGGGGACGAAGACCCGTCCCTTCATGATCAAATACATGATTTGCCAGCAATTCAAACATCTCATTGTCTGAACACACTAGCAACTCACAGGCGGCTATCCTCACGGCTTCTTCTTCAGTTGTCTTCCTAGGCTCCACCAACTTGGCAATCAGATTCTGCTCTGGTACAGGAACAGTCGAGCCTTTACCCACTTCTTTCTGAGGAGGCACTAGAGGCTCAGCAGGAGGCGTCTCAGTCGTATCTTCGATCTTCGGAGTGAGCAAATCTTCGAAAGATATTCTGTACAGAAAAAAAAAGTAGTTGACAATATCTACAGAAGTTATGTTCTATTTATAGACAGAATGACTAGATAATCGACTTCGAGAACCGATGCGACTTTTCTTCCTTGAAAGAAGTCCAACTGTTCATTCATTCATTTCTTCTCCCTAAAAAGAGTCTGATTGTTCATTCATTCTCATCCTCGAGAACCGAAATGACTGTTCATTCATTCAATTTCTCCTCTTCAAGAACCGAGGTGACTGTTCATTCATTCACTTTCTCTCCATTAAGAAGTCTGACTATCCACTCATTCATTCACAAGTCTTAGCATTTATTGTCTTTTATTTACTTTCTCGTAAATAAAACCATAGATGATAAATTTCCACATCTAAAACAAAAAAAAAATTCACGTCCTCCACACCTCTGAGTTCCAATTATCTACATCAGTAACCTGCCACGTCCCTATTACCTCTGACAAAGTTGTCTATTGAAATAACAGTATTTTCAAATATTATATTCTGCCACGTCTACATTACCTCTGAGCAGATATAATAAATCTTGTTACTTTCTAATCAAGAAATATATCATGTCCAGTACCTCTGAATATATTTTCTATTCTATTACTTATATCTATAACAAGATATGCAACAAGTAATGGAACCACAGACAAAATTTCTCATTTTATTTCTATTTCAAAAAAAGATACATCATAATAAAAAAGATAACAAATTTTGATCATTTTACTCTGAAGAGTAAGTGATAAGTTCTACAATCCGCTTCTTCAAAGCTTGGGCTCTTTTATTACAAGAATCTAGCACCCGTTGCCTAGCTTCAACCCTTCCTGACTCGGGATCGAATGGGTGCAGAACAGCAGTTTGACGTGCCAGTTCTTTATTCTGTAGCTGGTCAAATTCATCCTTCTAGTGCTTCAAAGCATCTAATTGGTTAACGGTAGCTTGATGTAGCTGAGTTTCTTGTTCTATACCCTGCTTGATGGCTTTAAGCTCTTCCTGAAGCCGGGCAATTTTAGCCTCCAGATCAGAAGCTTTCTTTTCTTCATCTGCAGCCTTAGCCTTATGACTCTCAGCAGTAGAAGCTGCTTCAGCAATCTGGATGTCCAGTTCAGAAGATTGTCTAGTGAAAGCCAGTAAAAATGCTTCAAAATTAGCTTTACTAGTCTCTGCCTCTCGAGCCATAGCCTCATATTCTGCGTTTACTAGCTGCTCAATATCTCCTCTTTTAAGCTCTTTATAAGCTTTAATGGATCCCTCTAGCTCATCCAAGATGTGTTCCAAGAAAGTGGCCTGAGCCTCGTCTCCTTGGCTGCGGATGCCTCCGATTAAAAATGAGAAGGGAGTTCTGATTGTACTAAATGAAACATCCTCTCTCTCCATTACTCGATGGACTAAAGGCTCCGGAGATGTAAATAAGACTATAGTGAAGGAGGCCACCACAAACTTATTAGTTGCTATGGCACCTGGAGTGTCTACCACTTCTGCCGGAGTCTTTACAGCTCTAACAGGTGGAGGCACTTCATCTTGTGCATTGATGTGGGAAGAGCTCCCCTCTCCTTTTATAGATTCTGTAGGTCCTTCTGCGCCAGTTGTTAGAGCAATGTACGATGTTGAAAGAGCTAAAATAAACAAATCATTTTTAAGTCTACCTGGGCCAGGCATTATATGTGGAGTTTCAAGAGGTCTTGAAGCTTCCGTCTGAAGTCTCGACATTGTGTGTGCAGACATCGTGGCTTGACTACTTCCAGCCCCTGACTCAGTCTGAAGTGGTAGAATGATTGGAGTTTGATCTGCTAATTCTACCACCACTCCAGAAGCCTCGGGTTTTTCAGAGATTCTTGGTTTATCTATTCTGGGACTGGTATGTCCTTCATCGATAACCAGATTTTCCTCATTCTCAGCAGTTGATTAGCCGTCGTTAGCTGGGAGTTCTTGAGGTGATGACATATCCACTAAAATTTGTCCTTCTTTAGTGGTATTATTCCAATCATCACCATAAGATTCATCACCAAAGTCATAATCGGCTAAGGCGTCAATTATCTTTCGGTCCTCTTCAGAATGAGTAGGATCTTGTGCCTTCAGAGAATTTATCATTTCTTCTTGTGGAAGCAAATCCTTCTCTGAAGAGATAGTCACTGGAGTCATAGGAGTTGGTGAAGGAACCGTTATCCCTACCGCAGCAAGTACATTGGCGGGAATACGTACCACCAAAGTGTCTGATCTGGAAGCTTCTACAGTAGTGGCAGAAGGTTGGACATCTGCTGAAGTAGCCATTGTAAATAAAGAAATCAGTTAAATGTACACTTTTGAGAGAAAAATATATTGATATATATATCGAACTTCTGATATTACCATCCTGAGGTGGCAAATCTTGTCCCAGATAGCTGGTGGATTTCGTCGATGGGGAAGGGACAGGAGATAACAATTTTCTCCTGACTTCTCTGTGTGGTAATGCAACCGGTTCTTCAGCAGCTCTGGTGCGATCATCCTCCAGATTGATCAAGGTGGTAGATGTTCCTCCTTCTGTAACCCTTCCTTGCTTCTGAATAGAAGAAGGAGCGACTTCCTTCTCTTCGGGGGAAGTACTGAGGAGCATTTGTTTAGATTGAGAACGAGTTGTTCTCGTGGTCGTTGGTTTATTAATGACCAATGATGTCCTTTTCTTCTTCTCCGGAGCCCTTGGTGAAGCAGGTATATTATCCAATTGAGGGAGGGCTGTCATCTCCTTAGCTTTTCTTTTTCTCAACCCCTTGGCAGAGGATTTCTCTTTTCGTACCTTTAAAGATATGTCCAGAGGATCCTGTACTTCATCTGGATAGTTTTTTAAAATGGAAGCTTCTAGTAGAGGATCTGCAGGATCTCTATCCTCTGTATCTTAAAAAAATTGTGCAGTGTGTTCTCCCAATTTTGATCTCTTCTCACTTGCAAAGCTATATGCGGGATGGAAGCCTTCAGTAAATGTATTTGCCGAGGTATAGAAATGTGTATATGTATATAACATACGCGGGCCTTGTTGAAGGTTAAAGGGTATGGAAAATATAGCTTTTGTACACCTGGCATTATAATATCTCCAAGCCCTAGCTCCATCGATCAGAAGACCTTTGGCTTGTAGACAAGTAATGGCGTTACCCACATGAAGTTGATCATAGCCGAACTGTCGTACAAATCGACTTGGTAAGTATGGCTCCAAATAGCATTCTTCCTCAAATCGGTAAACCAAGTGAGATGGATGGATCATTTGCAGCCATAAAAAGATGGGTGGACTGAGGCAGAGTGATTCTGCATTCAGATCCATCAGCTGTGGAGGGATAGTCTCATATCCATGAGGAGGCAAAACACACTGAAATCTCCATCTCGATCCGCGATTCAATGCAAATCTGCATTCTGAAAGAGCAGTATATTTTCAACGAGTGCTGGAGTAGCGTATGATGAAATCTCCACTGACACTCCCTATATCAGGGTTCATCAAACATGGATGGTGAAGCAATAGCCATCCAAATAAATAGGTGTAAGGCATCTCGGTGCGAGAAAAATCTTGCCTTGCCGCCTTGTCATGAAGCATAGTTTGTACAAAAGAACGCAATCCTGCGTTCAAGCGGCAGGACATTGCCAATAGGAGATCCATCTTATATCCAAAAACAAGACGTACTGCAGCAAATAGAACGCCTCGATGGAATCTGTCAACTGCGCTGGCTCCTGGGACTATGAAGCGTCGCAGCCATAAAGAGAGAAAACCCGCTAGCTGGGCCTCTTTGGACATAGGTCTATAATCCTGTCTGAGATAACTCTGGAGGGTGTCGCCAGCCTTAAACGGATGCAAGTCCTCATCTAGTCTGATATCTCCATGCTTATGTTGCTCCATCAAATATTGCATGTCGCTCTGACTGAAAGGTTCAAAGAAACGAGGAGCACAGGCTTGACTCTCAAGTGGCTTGTCCTCCCGTGTATGACCCAGGAAAAGATACGGCATCTACTTTGTAGTATAACAAGTACCTACAGTGGCACTTTTGTAGAAGAGGGAGCAGATCTTGTAGTGACACAACAATTCTTGGAAGACGGCGATCATCTGAGGATTCTCTTCCGCCATAACATCCAACTCTTCATTTGTGGGTACATACTCTTCGTATGGATTATCACCCATTAAAAGATGAGAGAGCTATTTCATCTCATAGAGTGCAAATCCTATTTCTCCATGGGGGGTCATGAAAGTTCCAGTACTTTCGTTATATCCCTCTACTAAAGCCAAAAATATATGAGCATTCTGGCGAATGCCGTAGACTGTTGTCCAGATGGCATTATAAAGATCTAGATCGAGGAGTCTGTCCTTGAACTGTTCCAAAATCCAGATAGTTAAGCTACTCCAACGCTTCATAACTGGGTTTACCAGACCGGTCATACGCATGATGCGATCTGGATATCTTCCTTCAGCCTTTGCAAATGCATTTGCAAATATGGGTACTCTGACTGGAAGGAGCAGAGAGGAATCCTCGGAAGGAATACAGCTTGGTTTCAAACCTCTCAAATGAGTGTTGTATTTCTCAGAAGTACTGTAAAAGAGGTCCTTGTGCTGCGGACCCATTCTATAACAGATTCTTCCGACTCTTGCATGCTGGATTGGAGTCAAATCCCATGGCATTCTTCTGGGATAGCTTGCAAATTCATATTAAGATAAAGTCATAGACCTTGATATTTCTGTGAGGTATATGATTTTGTCTTCACATTAGAATATTCTTTCATCTTTTCTTGTCTTGAGCTGGGAAGTCTTCTTGATGGCATCCCCAAATAGGAATGCAGGCTTCTTGTGGACCACACTATCAAAACTTTTTAGAGGTTCTCCGTTCATGAAACTCGGTAGGGTCTAGTTTTCTTGGGCCACGGGGATGGTCTTTCGTGCTTCAGGGCCATCATACTGAGGGAATGTAACATGAGATAAATTCTTTGTATATTCCGGGATATTAAATGCTGAAGCAAATCTTTCAGCATTAGGATCTTTTCTGAGATCAATTGCAAAGAAATACATGAATAAAAGTTAGAGAGAGTGTACAACTTTATGATGAGCAACAATTAAGTTGCACAACATCCAGAGTTGTGCGACATTCTGGGTTGTGCGATATTTTAGGTTGCACAACATCCTGGGTTGTGCAACAATTAAGTTGCACAATGTTCTGAGTTGCACGACAACCTGGGTTTCGCGACATACTGTGTTGTATAAAACTTAAGTTGCGTAACATTCCAGGTTGCGCTACATACTTGATTGTGCCACAACTTAGTTGCACAATATTCTTGATTGCGCAAACAACTGAGTTGCGCAACAGTATGCACAACACGGTTCGTAAGAATGAACAGTGCTCAAATAAAGCAACCACACCCTAATAAGGGGTGGCACAGAGTTTGTGATGCGCCAAACACTCTAAAGAGAGGGGCGCAAGTCAATTTAAGATCAAGTCAGCCTCCATAGGTCAAAATTGTTTATTCTTGGTCACATTCCAGAGCTGGGTTAGCCGTCTCTCGTTGTGAAGAGGGCGGCACATACTGTGGCACACGAGTCGACGGAGCACGGGTCGAAGGTTCGACGACGCTCTTTCCTTTGTCAGCAACGGTCTTCTTGGGGGACATTTCGTCGAAGAGATAGTCAGAAAGAAGATTGCAAGAGCTCGAAGAGTTCTATCAGAGGATTAAAGCAAAAGTAAAGAATTCAAATCGGTTAAATAAGGGGTTATTTATAGTCTAAAAATAGAATCCTAACAGTCACCTCTAGTTGCGCATGAAAAATCGTAACAGCTTACAACAGACTGCACGAGATAGGCGCAACTTGTAATGCCTGTGGTTCGTATTACGTATTTGGAATACGTGTACGTATTTTATCTTGTATTACTTAATTCCTGGCTTAGCTTTTCCTTCTTGGCTCGATTTATTCTTGGCGCGGGGTTGGCTTGGTTCGGTTGGGATTGTTTTTGGTTCATCATGAACCATGGATGAACCCCCTACCTACCACCACCATTAGTATTTATTACCTATTCTTCCTTCTCTCTCTTCATTACTCTTCTTCTTCTTTCATTTACTCCTTCACCTACCAGAGAGAGGAGAGAGAGGTCTAGATTTCGGAGCAGCTCCAGAGGATCTACCGACCTTCCAGCCAGATGGTGGCCACTAGACGGAACCCTGGCAACGCATGGGTTATTTTTGGCTCTCCCACTCTATTGTAAAAATATTCTTTTGAGGCGTTTAGCCGACGAGCACCTGTTTAGCTCGATTGTACTTACTTACTGTCTGCCTACGGGCTGTAACATGATTGACAGATCCTAGGGTTGATCATGTATGACTAAACTCTTGCTAGTCCTAACATTTTGTAACGACTAGCTTCATGATCAGCTGAATATGTAATATTTGGGACGCCTTATTATTGTACATTTAATGATCATACATCTTGTAACATTTACTTACTTGCTTGTGATTGAGACATTAGGCTTGTTCATGACCATAGGAGACTGTTGGCTTGTAGTAAACCCTCATGTATCTAGACAGCCGTGACCGTATAGCAAGATAGAATCCATTTCAATATACGTAGCTGGCTATGTCTGCCCCCGCTCTCCAGTATTCTGGTTCTGGGGCGTGATATGGTTTAAGTGGTGGCCCATGCAGGTCTTGTAAATCAAGATATGTGAGGGTTTATCGAATAGATGTCTCAATCAGTATTCGTCCTTGATCTCTGCTCGTATCTTCTGAATCCCTGGATTCTTGTTCTGATCATATGCTTGTATCGTTGATCTGTCCTGGTCCTTTCTTATTATTTCCTATGTCGTCTTCTTCAGCGGCATTGTTCCTGGACCTGCCGGTCGGCAAGGCAGAGCACTTCCCGTGGATCAGCAGCAACCCGGGGATAAAGCCCAGCATTCTGGAGTAGCCTCCAGAGTCGTGCCTTCTGATGGAGAGCCACCAGTTCAGCCAGTTCAGCCTGTCGAGCCTGATGATGGCACTTTGGTAGGTCTCGTCAGGACCTTGATAGCTTTCCAAGATCATCGTGGAGATGCCTTGCACCAGGCAGTGACGGATGCTCTGACCAGAGAAGGTCATCAGGGTAACAGCGCGGCCAACAGCTTCAAGCGCTTGAACCCTCCCTTCTTCGACGGTAGTGAAGATGCTATCGCAGCAGATGCTTGGCTTCAGGACACAGAGGTGATTCTCGAAGCAGCCAGGACTCCAGAGAATGAGAAGGTAGCCGTGGTACGCTTACAGTTATTGGATCTTGCTCGCAGCTGGTGGACAGTGCAGGCCGTTGGGCTAGCAGCACCCATTGCTTGGGCAGTATTCCGGGAGAGATTCCAGACCAAGTATTTTGATGCTGTAGCTCGGTATGATCTACAGACGAGGTTCACCAATCTGAAGCAGATGGGCAGGACGGTCGATGGATATGCGGCCGAGTTTTCGAGACTCAGTCGGTTTGCTCCCACCTTGGTGGCAACCGAGTATGATAGAGCCCAGCGATTTCAGTAGGGGTTTCACCTGGAGATCTTGTTGGCAGTAGAGCAGTTTGAGCATCAGACTTTTGATGCAGTATTGAGGGCAGCTAGGAGGCATGAGTATACCTTCCAGAGGATTGTGGATAGGGCCGGAGGTCGAAAGAGATCCCACGGCCAGATAAATCAGTCTTCAGCCCCAGCCCCGGCAGCCAGGGCTTTGACTATTGGAGCTCCGAGGCGGGCGACCTCAGTGACGTCGGTTCAGCATTCAACCCCGACGTACCCTCAGCAGCAGAAGCAGAAGCAGTCTTCCGCAGTGGGATGTTCTCATTGTGGAAAGCCAGGCCATGTGGTGGCAGAGTGCCGCAGGGCACAGGGATTGTGTCTGGCTTGTGGAGCAGCAGACCATAGGGTTGGATCTTGCCCGAATAGGGGTGGTTCATCATCGTCCAACCTTTCTAACTCTTCGGTGAGAGGACCAGCTCCGGTCCAGCAGCAGCAGCAGTATCCATTGCCGAGGCCCTTGCCGCCTCAGTCCCAGGTGTTCCAGTAGCAGAACCCCCAGCAGTATGCTCAAGCCCAAGTCCAGAGTCATAATAGGCAGCAAAGATTTCAGCAGAGGAGACCAGCACCCCGAGGGCATAGTCAGGCTATGGTGATGATCGCAGAGGAAGGATTGGCACCAGGAGAGGTAGTGGCAGGTACTATTCTCGTCAACTCCTTTCCAGCTTCAGCTTTATTTGATTCTGGTGCATCGCATTCTTTTATATCTGTACGATTCGCGACACGGGTAGGATTGGAGCCCGAGTCATTATCAGTAAGGCTCAATATACTTACTGGTAACGGACTTGTGGGAGTCGATAGGGTATTTTCCTCGTGTCGGATCGTATTTAGCGGTAGAGAATTTCCCGCTAGATTGATAGAATTCCCGATGGCCGATTATGATGTGGTCTTAGGGATGGATTGGTTGAGGAACCAGTATGCTAGGATAGACTGCCACATTGGCAGGGTTGTTTTTAGCATTCCAGGTGAGCCGAAGTTTTTCTTTTCCCGAGGTGAAGTTGAGTCTTCTCCTCCAGTATTGTGGATGACAGTAGCAGCAGTACAGTTGCCTCGGATAGTCGAGAAGTTTCCAGATGTTTTCCCGGAGGAGCTTCCAGGTATGCCGCCAGAGCGGGAGATCGAGTTCACTATAGACTTGATTCCCGGGACAGCCCCAGTGTCAGAGAGAGTCTACAGAATGGCGCCGTCAGAATTGGAGATCTTGTACAAGATGATTGAGGAACTCAGAACCAAGGGATTCATTCGTGCTAGTGGATCACCTTGGGGAGCCCCGATGCTTCTTGTAAAAAAGAAGGATGGTACGTCCAGGCTATGTGTTGATTATCGTACCTTGAACTCGGTGACAATCAAGAACAGATATCCTCTTCCGAGGATAGATGACTTGTTTGATCAACTCAAAGGGGCAGCAGTATTCTCGAAGATCAATTTGCGCTCAGGATATCATCAGATCAGAGTCAGAGAGCAGGACATCCCAAAGACAGCTTTTAGATCAAGGTATGGGCATTGGGAGTTCCTAGTGATGCCCTTTGGAGCAACCAATGCACCGGCGGTATTCATGGATCTCTTGAATCGTATCTTCATGCCCTACTTAGATCAGTTTGTGATTATATTTCTGGATGACATCCGGGTCTACAGCATGAGCAAAGCGGAGCATGAGCAGCATCTCCGTGTGGTTCTCCAGATTCTTAGGGAGCACCAACTGTATGCCAAGTTCAGTAAATACGAGTTCTGGCTCGATCGCATTTCGTACTTGGGTCACATCATCACCAGAGGAGGAGTAGAAGTGGATCCCCAGAAGATTGTGGCTATTGAGTTATGGCCAGTGCCCAGCACCGTTGCAGAAGTTCGTAGTTTTCTCAGATTGGCCGGCTACTACCGGCGGTTTGTTTCAGATTTTGCTCGGATTTCAGCGCCATTGACCCAGTTGACCCGCAAGGATGCACAGTTTGCCTGGACAGCAGAGTGTCAGGGTTCTTTTGAACAGTTGAAGCGAGGCTTGATGACGGCTCCCATTCTCACACTTCCAGATAGAACCGGGAGATTCTCGGTGTATTGTGATGCTTCGAGCAGAGGTTTAGGATGTGTTCTGATGCAGCATAGGAAGATAATAGCTTATGCATCACGACAACTTCGTGATCATGGGAAGAATTACCCAACCCATGACTTGGAGCTGGCAGCAGTAGTATTTGCACTTAAATTGTGGAGGCACTATTTATATGGAGATTGGGTGGAGATTTTCACCGACCACAAGAGCCTAAAGTATGTTTTTATCCAAAAGGATCTTAACATGCGTCAGAGGAGATGGCTGGAGCTGCTTGTGGATTATGATGTCAGCTTGCAATATCATCCCGGGAAGGCCAACGTTGTTGCAGATGCATTGAGCAGGAGAGCCGGAGTTTATTTTCTAACAGCACAATCGGAGCTGTTAGCAGATCTTCAGAAGATGGGTATAGAAGTTGTTCTCCCTTCCAGTGTGGCATTGATGGCCAGCATGCGAGTTCAGTCCACTATAGTCGAGAGGATCCGGATGGCGCAGTCAACAGATTCCAAGCTTCAGCGGCTCAGATCAGAGTGTGAGGCAGGACGAAGACCAGAGTTATGCATTCATGAGGATGGTACACTTAGACATGGTAATCGTCTTTGTGTACCCAGTGGGGATATCAGACGGAAGATCATGTCAGGAGTGCACAGTTCTCAGTATTCCATCCATCCTGGCAGTACGAAGATGTATCGTGATATTCGTCAGCACTTTTGGTGGAATGGCATGAAGCGGGAGATAGCTCGGTTTGTCTCTCGGTGTTTGATTTGCCAACAAGTTAAGGCCGAACACCAGAGACCGGCTGGACTTCTTCAGCCCTTGCCCATTCCAGAGTGGAAGTGGGAGCATGTGACCATGGATTTTGTGACCGAATTACCTAGATCCCCAGCTGGTCGAGACGCTATTTGGGTTATAGTTGATCGGCTCACGAAGGTAGCTCACTTCCTCCCGTTCAGAGTTGGTCAGTCGACGGCTCAGTTAGCAGAGATGTACCTCAGGCAGATTGTCAGGTTGCACGGAGTGCCAGTCAGTATCACCTCAGACCGGGATTCAAGATTTATGTCGCACTTTTGGCATAGCTTACAAGAGAGTTTGGGGACTCATCTCCAGTTTAGTTCAGCCTATCACCCGCAGACGGATGGCCAGTCGGAGCGCACGATCCAGACTCTTGAAGACATGTTGCGGTCCTGTATACTTGACTTCGGTGGTTCATGGGAAGATCACTTGCACCTGGTAGAATTCTCGTACAACAACAGTTTCCAGGCCAGTATTCAGATGGCACCGTTCGAGGCACTGTATGGCAGGAAGTGCAGATCCCCGTTAGCCTGGGTTGATATTGGAGAGAGACAGATGCTCGGTCCAGAAATAATTGCCCAGACAGTTGAAGTGATCAGAAGAGTCAGGGATCATCTTCGAGTTGCCCAAGATCGCCAGTGCCATTGGGCCGATTCTCATCGGCGCCCTCTCGAGTTTTCTGTCGGTGACCATGTATTCCTGAGGATTTCGCCTAACCGTAGCGTCATTCGTTTTGGCGTACGGGGAAAGCTTAGTCCTATGTATATAGGGCCATTTGACATTCTGGAGCGAGTAGGAGACGTATCCTATCGTCTCGCTCTTCCGCCGTCGCTAAGAGAGGTGCATGACGTGTTCCATGTATCCCAATTACGATGGTATATTCCGGACCCGAGCCACATCCTGGATCATTCGGAATTGGTTGTTGGTACCAACCTTTCGTATGAGGAGATGCCCGTATCTATATTGGACCGGAGAGAGAAGACACTCAAGAACAAGACTATCAAGTTAGTCCGAGTTGCTTGGGGCCATCACTCTTTGGGTGAGTCAACATGGGAGCGTGAGGATGATATCCGATCACGATATCCCGACTTGTTTGATTCGTGAGGTATAATGTCTTCCTTATGCCTCATGCCTTCGATTTCCTGCTTTAATGAGTGATTGCATGCCTAGTTATAGCTTGCTTGTGATTGATATAGCTTGTCCTCGTCTCTCTAGCCTCTTAATGAAATTTCGAGGACGGAATTCTTTTAAGGTGGGTAGAGTTGTAATACCTGTGGTTCGTATTACGTATTTAGAATACGTGTACGTATTTTATCTTGTATTGCTTAATTCCTGGCTTAGCTTTTCCTTCTTGGCTCGGTTTATTCTTGGCGCGGGGTTGGCTTGGTTCGGTTGGGAATGTTTTTGGTTCATCATGAACCATGGATGAACCCCCTACCTACCACCACCATTAGTATTTATTACCTATTCTTCCTTCTCTCTCTTCATTACTCTTCTTCTTCTTTCATTTACTCCTTCACCTACCAGAGAGAGGAGAGAGAGGTCTAGATTTCGGAGCAGCTCCAGAGGATCTACCGACCTTCCAGCCAGATGGTGGCCACTAGACGGAACCCTGGCAACGCATGGGTTATTTTTGGCTCTCCCACTCTATTGTAAAAATATTCTTTTGAGGCGTTTAGCCGACGAGCACCTATTTAGCTCGATTGTACTTACTTACTGTCTGCCTACGGGCTGTAACATGATTGACAGATCCTAGGGTTGATCATGTATGACTAAACTCTTGCTAGTCCTAACATTTTGTAACGACTAGCTTCATGATCAGCTGAATATATAATATTTGGGACGCCTTATTATTGTATATTTAATGATCATACATCTTGTAACATTTACTTACTTGCTTGTGATTGAGACATTAGGCTTGTTCATGACCATAGGAGACTGTTGGCTTGTAGTAAACCCTCATGTATCTAGACAGCCGTGACCGTATAGCGAGATGGAATCCATTTCAATATACGTAGCTGGCTATGTCTGCCTCCGCTCTCCAGTATTCTGGTTCTGGGGCGTGACACAACTTGACTCAGTAATTGTCATGATTCAAAGTATTTTGAAGTTTTGTGACATTTCAAAATTCAAAAACTTTGAAGGGGGTCTTTTAGAGCCTAAAAATCAAGTTGCGCCATGTTTTTACTACTCGACAATCAAGTTACGCCCAAAAAGTCAAGTTGTGCCACTGTTATGAAGCCCAAAGATCAAGCTGTGCCACTGCTCAGGTTGCGCCATATATCAGACTGCGCCCAATCATATTACGCCAAAGCCTACGTGGCGCCTGACAATAATTATCATCATTAACTTACAGCACTGAAAACTGACAGCATGTTAAACGAAGAAAATCTCTTCGAATCCCGTCAAGCGCAGTGCTCGAGGCGACTTGTTATTTGATGACAGCTGTGCCGCACACTCTGCAAGTTGTGCCTAGGCGCAACCTGAACAAACTCTCCTCACATACCCAAATGCTGCCACGTGCCTATGCACTGAGTTGCGCCTAGGCGCAACCTAATCAAGCGCAGTTTGACTCGTTAACTGAAGCTCGCGCAACTTGATAAAGTTGAGGCAACTTACGTTCTAAAGCAGGATGACATGGCGCACATGCCACTAATCTTTCAAAACGTATCCACTACTCTGTACACGACCATGCGTATCTCAATCATATAATGCCACGTGTCTAAATACAGTTAATACACGTTCAAGTAACTGAATGAAAGTTGGCACAACCTAAAGTCGCGCAGTTCGACCTCGCACACATCAGAATAACTGCTAAAACAGTTATTTCCAGAACTCTATAAATAGAGTTTCCAATCATTATCAAGGGATCAGAGATCAAGAGTTCTTGCAAAAGTACTGCTGCATTCTCCAGAGGCTTTAGTCTTCAAGTTCACATAGTCCAAGGGATAAAGCGATCGTCTTCTGATCGGATTCCTACAGTTGTACTTTCCCAGAATTTATTGTACCTTGTACAATTCTTTTTAAGTTTGGAATAAACTTTTTTGTTTTTGCAAACACTAAGGTCAACACAATCTTGGTGTATATGTCCAGCCCGACTTAGCCAACCGTGCTTTACGTGAACCATCTTTTATTTTGTCAAAAAAAATATTTTCATACGATTTACAAATTACATAGACTTATTGTATGGACATCCCGCGAAACATTGAGAGAGCACACTAATGATATCAATCACAGAAACAACATCAGAGTTTAGGGAAACAACATCAGAGTTAAAGAATTCAATCAAAAGTCCAAAGACGTAAAGCCGTGCTCTGATACTATTATGTCAATCCCCGGTCCCGTAGGACCAATCGTCCTCGCTAAGGCGTGATGCCGCATGAGCCTAGATTGCACTCGTGTAAGGCAGTTTCATAACGGTCGATTACAACAGTTTGCGACATAGTCGTCGCATAGAAGTCCCAAAGCAGAAACATTGATTAATACCAGTAGAAACTTAAAACAAAACACAAGTCATTCAAAATGCTCTTTATTGATATTGAAACAAAGATTACATAGGTGGGCACGAAGGCCAAGGTTACAATCACTCAAGCTCACTCTTCTCACAATACAAGTTACTCTGCTCTCTCTCATCTCTCAATACAATTTGACGAGCCAACGGATGCTACAGATATGCAATGTCCATACATTATGTCCCGTATAAGTCTAGACTCCACGCGACCGTGTACCTCAAAATGCCAAGGAACTCCATGCCTCGACGCATCCAAGCGAGCTCCGTACCAACGAGCTTCTACCTGTTCCTGCACATAAAAACTGTGTAGGTGTCAGTACTCAACTGTACTGGTGGAGTGAGCTCCTCGCCCACCCATACAAAACCAACACGTTCATTTACTTTCTGTAACATATTCTTTTACGATTGTCTTTCTATTCTTGCCTTAGGATCAATTTTAGGACATAAACTCTGGCCTATTTTGTGTCTCTAGACCATTACCGTGCTTGCACCAACAACTTACTCATACTTTGCCTCTAGACCTTCTCGTGCCAACAATATTAATTATCGACTCGTGCTTGCCTTTCGGCCCGTATTTGGTACGCAACAACTTGGTCGTGCCATAAATTCCTTCTTATAACATAATCGAGGCAGTGCCTCGCCACTTAGTAACTTGCCTCTGCTTGTGTCGTAACAACATGGTCGTGCCATAACATATCAAGGTCGTGCCTCGCAATTCAACATGACTTAACCGAACTTGCCCTACGGTCCTTCTTGACTTAACTCGAAAGTACTCAATTCCAACTTATACAACTCTATGCCGATGACTTATTACTCGACGTCACATCTTGTGCCGAAGCACGTGTCTTTGCTTAGCCAAATCTTAGGCCCATAATGGTGTTGCAACCGTGTGCACCTTCTTAACTCAAACGTGTCGTGCTTATACTTTCTTTGAATCGATCGACACCATGCATGCGGATTGTCGCTCAGCACACCAACTTATCTATATAAAAGTCACTGGTAATCCAAGTCATCGTGGACATAGCTCGGGTAGGAGCGAGTCTTTCAATGCAAGGTAGTTAGCCCCATGGAAAGCTCCTAACTACCCACGTGGTACAATCCAGTGCTGCTATAACATCTTCCCCCAGGTCGAATGGCCCCGGTGTCCCGACGTAATACCAGTCGAGGAAGAAATCATTGTCGACAAGTTGTCCATGACCACGCACCTAGGAGAACACCTAGACTTACGTAAATGTATGGCCTACTTTGAGGTACGACTAGAACCATACTTAGCAAAACGTGTTCGAAACCATATCATGCAAAACGTGCATTGGAACCATACGATGCAAAATGTGCATCAAAACCATACGATGCAAAACGTGCATCCTTTAAGACTCCCAAAATGTTGGACCGCCTCGATGATAAACGGTCGCATGAACTTTCCTTTCTTTGAAACCCAGGGAACGACTGTCGTATAGCCTTCCTACTCAACTTGAAGAAAACGTGTTCCTTAAGTGCCATAGACCGTGGCTAACTTTTCATAGTACCGACCGTGGGTCGTGCCTTAAACCGACTTGTGTTCTACGCGATGCTATCGTCCAAGTCATACTTTGTATGATGAGCCTTGAGATCGTGGGACTATGTGACTTAACAATCGCAAAAAAAGTGGGACAGTACTTACTATGACTTCGAGAGTCCAGCATAACTCTTGCCTAACTTAATCGTGCAACAACTTAATCCGTGGGACAGGCAAAGCTATGCCAAGCCTTGGATGATGGGATCGTGCATGCTTTATTAAGCATTCGTACGTGCGACGCCTGACTTAGGCTAAGTCCATAACTTTGTGGCAACTTAAACCAACTTCCTTCTCCCAAGCCATGGGACGAAGGACCGAGTGTCATTTTGAAAGCACATCGTGCAACACTTCTATGCCGACTGTGGGACTTTTTATATTCTAACTCATTCCGGCCCAAGTTGAAATTATTTTCTTAGTTATGTGGATTCGTCTCTTTTATTATTAAGCCTACTTGTGCATTTGAAAACATTCATTTTATTAGTACGAAGGCTAAGCTTAGGCAAGTTCATCGAAGCCACCCACCTGAACGAGGAGTCGCCTCGACTGTGCGGGTCTTCGAGCAAGCCGTTGCATGGCTAAGTCTGAATGTCATTAGCATTTTGATTCCTCCGATTGAATGAGCGAGATGGCGCACTACAATTATGATGTTGGTCTGTCTAGAATCGAGATATCATGAGAAGTACCAGCATCAGGTGATCGACAAGTAGGTGGTGGACAAGATAGCACCCATAGTTTTTTGTATTGTCCAAAATAAAAATCAAAAGTATCAACTTGTTTTACCAAAAAAGAAAAGAAAAATAATTCCTTTTACATAAGAGATATAATTAAAAATTAACTTTGTTATTGAATTATTGTATTATATCGTATAAAACTAATATTTAAAATACTATTAAATGTTATGGAGAGATGAGTACATGATGATATTTTAAAAGTGCTAATAAGGACGCCCCTTTTTTATGTTTCTCAAAAAAATTGTGTTTTTGTGCTATGTCAGGACCAGCCCGACTGACAAGATGGAGGAGGCGATGGAGGTGACATATGAGTGGAAGAGTTTGGTATCGAGTAAGAAAGAGATGCAGGGTAGAAAGGGTGGTGCCATGCTTACAACCATGGCCAGTTGTAAGCTTTACAACCGGCCACGTGACCGGTCTCAATTGGAGGAGAGTGGAAAAAAGTGGGGCCGGGTGGGACCACAAGTCGGGCCAGATGGGACCATGTTAGCAGGAGGGAGAGTGGGTTGTAGAAAAATTATAAAGAATTGGTAGTAAACTTAGCATTATTGTGGTAGGAATGGACGGAAACATAAACTTATTTTCACCAAATCATGTTAAATCCACCATGTACAAAAGTATTTCAAAAGTGTTAATTAGCCCAAAGAAAACGTAGAGTGTCGCATAAATAAAACAAGCAACCAGGCCCAAAGCAAAATTAAATTAAATTAAAACCAAACAAACGATCACTGGTTCGAATACATGCTACACTCTCGTAAGCACATTCAAATACTCACGTAATCACATTCAAACTTAGCTGCTAAGCTACATTTCTTACATCCTCAAGGATTGAGATTCTATGGTTAAGTTCAGACCCAAACTACATGCTCAAAGTTGCTTCGAGAGTTCTACATATGTCCTCCTAACGACAAAAATATTGTCTTATTAAAACCACAGTTCACAAAATTTACGATAAAGATAAAAGAATATAAAATTTAATAATCGAAGAACACTAAAAAATGAACATAAATTCTCAATCGACGTTGGGAAACCACTATTAATAAATTATAAAAATATTGTTCACAAACTATAGATGTCAAAACAATAGTTCCAGATAATACCAACATAAGTCATAAAAGTCTAAAGATAGCACAACTCTAAAAAAATGAAACTAAGCTACTTATTATCCAAAAAAAATTGCAGACGTCAAGTTGGTGTTCTCTTATTCCTCAAATTCTTCATTAAGGAAGTCATTATTGTTCATATCAAGGATGACATTTGCTTCAACCTTCTAAACTTTTTGATATTTGACCACCGCTTCCTCGGATGCGCGGCAGGTGCAAGGCCAATTACCTTCACGTCCACACTTCAAGCATGTATTTCTTGGTCCTCTATCATTTGAAAGGGGTTGCTCCTTTTCTTGATCTTCAGATTGAGGATGCTTCTTCTGGGTTTTTTCACTGCTTATTTTGTCTACTACTGCTGGCGTAACCACGCCTCACTACCCCTTGTAGATACATTTGTTGCAGTTGCCAGAACGTCCTATGTCTCTGTCTTTCTATCTCTCAATGCTCTCAAATAATTGGGTAGAGTACGTAAATTTGTCCAGTCTACGCCGCAGCATCAATGGTAGAACATTATCTGTACCTCAACCATATATCAGGTCTTCTAAATACCAACATTTATACATAAATAAATATCATATCATAATGGCAAACTCAATCACATATGCACTATTATAAGAACATGTAGATAATGAGAACAACGATAAAACCCAATCTAGAATATCACTAATATCACCAGAAAATAACTCAACATAAAGCTAGTCTAAATCATCCAAGATCCTAAATATGGGTGCATGCCATAAAAGAGTATCTCAAAAACAAACACAGATATACTAAAAGGGAATCTACGACTGTAAACTAATAAAAGATAATCAACACTAGCTCTCTCAGAAATATCTTATCACTCTAGCCTGATCTACAATGAAGTCTATGTTACCCACCTGAGATCCATAAGGTATAGATCATCATCATCTAAAATATTAATATATCCAGTCAAGATTAGAGCAAGTACAATTATGTTTATAGAATTGCACAATACATATAATTCTATTATGATGAACTAAAAAGAAGTACAATTGTAAATAATAGGTAATGATGCAGTATATGACAAAAACTATGATAACATAGTAAGACTAAAACTATGTACCATGAATGGAAAACTAGTAATATGTGAAATGGATAGACAGTAAAATAATAACAAACTATCTCAATATCTTGTGTAGTTGGAATACAACCTTTAGGCATATATGTGGCTTAGGACTAGGGCTGTCATATGTGTATTGCATGATTGAATTCACAATATTTTGGGAAGAGAACGATCATACAATAATCATATGATTGAACTCACATGATTATACATGGGTAAACCTCATGACTGCTAGTTGTCTTCCTCCACCCCATATTTCTCTAGAAGTACTTGATTTGAGTCTAAAACCATGACAAGATTTCTATATGATCACTAGGCTCGATAACCAATAGCAAAACAAGACCATGAATCACGATGACAATAAGTGAGGCTAGATCACGAGTGATGATACGAATAACAAACTAGATCACGAACCACAAATATTACTCTCTTTCGTGTATGAGTGTCATGATCAAATATCAAAAGCTATAAATATGAACATGAATGATAGTATTTATAATGTAAAGGTAATCCATAACCATAATATACTTGCCTGACTTGAGTTTGGTAAAGTGTCAATGTATCAGACATGAATGTGTCAGACACTGAAATAAGCCAAATAATAAATCTCCATAATTGAGTCCAAGCATAGAAATAGATATCACAAACATATTGGGATGATACCAAATACATATGGTCCATATAAAGAAGTTCGAAAATGAGGGAAGGCAATAAATCAGCATTTCAGGGTATGTTGGTGATGTTGAATTGTGTATAATATATCAAACGCAGAAATCAGCTGGCCAATAAGGCAAAAATAGTCGGCCCACAAAAAGCTAAAAAATAAAGCCAAATTAGTCTATGAGTCCAAATTTAAGATATTATATATCAGTTTAGGCTAAAATAACGCCATGAACCCAATGGTGATGTTGGATTTCGATCTGATACCGAATTTTTAGAAAAGTATTTAATCTTAGAGATTTTAATAAAATTGCAATTTCGATCGGCCAACTTAGGCCTCCTGTCACGCCCCAGAACCAGAATACTGGAGAACGGGGGAATGACTCAGCCAGCTACGTATTACGGGTAGATGAATACCGTATAATATGATCAATGCTGTCTAACCAGACGAGGGGGTGCATACTACATGAAAGTCTTACTATGGTCACTTCACATCTATTGTCTCAATCATTCAAATAAGAAACAGAAATAGAGAACATGTAAGATAAAGCAGTAAGGCGTCCCAAACGCTCAGTCAAAATGTTTTTGATATCTGGCTTTACAAAATACAGCCAGATGATGTAGTAAGTATGCACAATTGTTAGCAGCTGCAGTCTGACTTAGTTACAATTATGCAAAAGTAGGTACAAGACAATCCGACTAACATGTCGGTGCCAAACGGCAAGGTATAAAGTAGATAACAAAACGAGCGGGGAAGTAAGAAACCCACTCGAGTCCTCCTGCGATCATCCCTCTAGTGTTGACCATCTTGGAGGTAGAAGTAAGCTGAGCCCTCGGGAACCGGCTCTAAATCTGGCCATGCAAAACCAGAGAGGTTAGACCTCTAATAGCAAGTACCACAAGGAAGCACGACATGAGAACTAAAACCAGTAATGAGAAATATGATAAATAGATCTCTGCTTGCCACTAGGATTCTCATAACATCACGACACTTCAAACCAACCTCCCAACCAAACAAGGACAGAAGTTGGCCCGTCATGTCCTGACATTCTGATCATCTTAGTTAGGCAACAGAATAGGTTCAATACACAAACAAATCAATTTAAACGGCCATTCAACTACTACGGCTTGCTACTGTAAGTCCCAAGTTGCCTTGGTTTTATGCAATGAGGATTCCTCAGTTCTGACTATGAGCAAGCAAGGCTAGTTTACCCAGTCAATCAATTGCGCCAATCATGAATTAGACGAGTCCCAGCAGGACGCCCGTCATCAATATATAATATACAATAAATAATATAACCAGATACCGCTCCGTGCCCGTGTGGCAGGTTTACAGTATCTGTGGGGACCAGCCGACCTGTCGGGCACTTAATAGTCCCAAGAGGGCTGCCATGTAAGAACTCGGGAATCCATTCTCTCCATGCAATTATTATTTTATTTAACTTAATAATCTCTATTTGAGTGAAATCCCATGCCGTGGATCATGGTTATTCAAATGAGTACGTTCGTACGGGGTACGATATGCGCAACTCTACAATGATACCAGTGCGGTCAGGTTGTAGGTCTTACATAGCGTAATGTAACAATCAAAACTAACCACGGAGTAATCATGCCTTGACCATAAAGTACACATGCTTCTTTGGTAAGGTAAATAAATAATAAATGAATTAAAGCCTGCATGTGCCTGTATGCCAACATTCGGGATCAGCCAGTCGATTTCAATAATTCATAATTAATATGAATGTGTCCCATTCATTCAATTCAAAAAGACGACTAGCCAGTCTCTTAGTTCCAACTAGGAACGCATGATCAATTATTAGTTAAGGTCACAATCATTATCAATGGTGACAAGGCATGAAAGTCAGCTAGTATTCAGTGGGGTCGAGTCTACAACTCTCAGGGTTTAATTCCAATCAATCGGGGTATTTATAACTCAATTCACGACACATGGTACATCCCACGTAACAATCTATATTTAACAGAATTATCAACATATCATGATTATATCAAGTTTATGCAAAAAGGCGTAAGGATATAAAATGGACGTTAAATATCTAATAAGATATCAATATACAGGGCCATAGAAGATCCAGGGTAAGCAGGCTACGCTCATGTCAGGCTACGCTCAAGTCAGGCTACGCTCAAGTCAGCGTACGCTCAGGTCAGGCTACGCTCAAGTCAGCGTACGCTCAGGTCAGGCTACGCTCAAGTCAACGTACGCTCAGGTCAAGCTACGCTCAAGTCAACGTACGCTCAGGTCAAGCTAGCGTATGGACTCTATACGACTCCTCTTCAAGGCAGCGTATGTACTCCATATGCTTCTTTACCATCCAAGCCAGCGTACGCAAGTCATACGCTTCCAAAAGGCAGCGTATGAACTCCATACGACTCCTTACTATCCAAGCCAGCGTATGCAAGTCATACGCTTCCAAAAGGCAGCGTATGAACTCCATACGACTCCTTACTATCCAAGCCAGCGTATGTAAGTCATATGCTTCCAAAAGGCAGCGTATGAACTCCATACGACTCCTTACTATCCAAGCCAGCGTATGCAAGTCATACGCTTCCAAAAGGCAGCGTATGAACTCCATACGACTCCTTACTATCCAAGCCAGCGTATGTACTCCATACGCTTCCTCTTTAAGGCAGCGTATGTACTCCATACGCTTCCTCTTCAAGACAGCGTATGTAAGTCCATACGACTCCTCATCAAGGTAGCGTATACAAGACCATACGCCGCCAAAAGGCAGCGTATGAGGCAGACTGCGCTGCGCTAAAGAGCGTGCGCAGCTCAGTGGCGCAAGCTAAAAAGCTCGCATACACTGCTCACTGTCTTCTCCAATCAGCAAGAACTCTATGGTTTGAACCCAAAGCTTCAAAGTTCATAACTTGGTCAAAATAAGTCCAAATCTAACTTTGCAAAGGTCAAAATTGGGTAGAATAAAATTCTCTACAACATGGAACCATCAAAACTTGAAAACAAAGAAGTTTGATAGATCAAAACCACTAAAATCCGAAAATAACTAATTTCTAGATCTACTAAAAATAAAACTTCAAAACGAAAAATGCCAAGTTCTAAACTCTCTTAGAATCACAAGGAAAAGAGAATGGAACCATAAAAATGGGTCCTCATGAAAAAGCAAGATGTACTTGCCTATGGGTTTGGTAGGTGGAGAGAGTAATGAGAAAGAAGAAGAAGAGTAATGGTGAAGGAGAGTAATGAAGAGAGAGAAAGAGTTTGGGGGCTTTAAATGAAAAGGTGGTGGTAGTAGGTGGGTTCGATTCATGATGAACCACCATAACCCAAAAATAAACCAACCTAGGCCAAACCTAAAGTAAGCTAAAGCAGATAATAAAAGCAGAAAGTAAAATGCAGATAATTAATTAACATGAATTTAAAGGAATTTAAATACAGGATAATACATGATAAATATTAAATAAATACATTTGAGTAGTACATGTATAAAAATACGCATTCTGGAAACGGGGAGTGACACCTCCAGATTGGTCGATCAAATGACAAAATAAATTTAAATAGATAGAAGGTTGGTTATATCGTCTCTTGATAGGAAAAGTCATGATTGAAACTGACTATGCAGTGGAGAAGATATCAGTGCATGAACTTGATCTCACACTTACACTACAAAAATTAGTTTTACGGAGCTCACTGTGCTAAATTTATATTTATCAAAAGCAATCGTAAACTAATAAAAATTGGCATGTGCACAAGGGGTTATACCTTCTTGAAGGCAAAGGAAACCGATCTAGAATTTGTGTACTGGATTCGGAGAAATCGAGGCTAAAAGATACAGCCTCGAGACGTAGACTCTACTTCAAAACATGATCGTCACGATGGAAATCAATTGAACTTCAAAGAGAATGATCGGGTGGCTATGTCTTTTGGCCAACTGGGGGATTCGACAGGCTGGTGGGGCTGCAACAAATGACTAGAGGCTATCAGGACAATCAGGTACGGGGACTGTCGTTTGGATGGCAAAAACAATGACTAGTGTCATGTACCGATTCTGCCAAATCGTTAGGTCACCACCGAGTGTGATGTCGTAGAAATTTAAATTGTACTTGTATAAGACAAGAATGTACATTTATGATAATTCTTTTGACGAACATGTTGAATCAACAACAGAAAGTTGAAGACACAATATATAAAGAAAATAGCTTTTCATTAATAACTTGCAACTTGATACAAGATCTGAATACAATTGAAACGTCGTCCCGACTACATTCATAAAATGACAAAAGACTGACAAGCTGCCATAAAAAATTACTGGTCGTTCCATACATTACACCCCCTTATACATGGAAACCAAAATGCCTTCAAAATAAACCAGCTTCAAAATACTTCAAAATATGAAGAGTTTTAAGTCACTTCTCTGAAACTTCAACTAGCTTTGTACAATATCGTGGTTCTTGGCACATGTAGAGTTAGTGTTAGTACATTTATGAATGCACTGGTGAGTGAGCTTAATCCACTTGCCTAAACTAACACTTCTTATTAAAGGAAGCATGTAATTTAATGTGATCTTGCTATTTAGAACTAAGATTGATTGACAGTTCACATCAATAGCATATAGTGAATGCAGTAAACATGTAATCATATCAAATTTTTTTACATCAGTCGATGAGTTTGTCCCTGTATAAAACAAAGATGAATGCTTACTGCCATGTAGAAGACATATATTAGCATGCAGCATGTCTATATGAGGTCATTGATCAATCCGACACAATGAAGGACTATTACGTGATATTATGACGTGCCCCTTCGGTATGTTGTTATAAGTCTTATTGAAGGTCTCATAATACTTTGTGTGAAGCACGTTCCATATAAGGAAGTTCCGTGTAATTATTTTTGAATTAAGGAAGGTCCGTTTAATACATCGAAAACATAGGAAAGGTTAGTGTAAATAACCCCAAAAATCCTAAAATCCTTCTAAAAATATATATCTGAAATCCTATAAACATATCTATAGCAAATCCAAATTAAATTATATTCAATATTCATATCATATTTAAACTAACTACATGTTATTTTCTATATATATATATCCAAAGTTATAAAAATATATTTATAATAAATTTTTATTAAAATATATTTAAATCATATTTAAACTATTCTAATATAATTTTAATTTCTATCTAATTTTTTAATAGTATCATTTTTTTTGGGTATGTGTTTTTTTGGGTATGTGCATCGCATGTGAACATGACTAGTATTGGATAAATAGAATAAATTTAAAGTTATCATAAATCACAATCCGCCCCAATGATAATATTTTAAGATTTTGTATGGAAAAATTCTACTCCAAACACAATGTCATACAACCAAAAACTATGTATCACAAGCTATTAGACCATCTCCAATGGGAGTTTCTATCTTCCCTATTTCTATGGAAGAAATTCATTTTAGAAAAAACTTCTCCCAATGGTGATTTCTATCACCATTTCTATCCTAGGTGGCAATGATGTAGGATGTAAAATTTCTAGGAGGGTTTCTATATGTAGAAACTCTCGTAGAAATTTTCATCTCTCCCATGACAATTATTATTGGACCCCACATCATTAAATTAGTCATTTTACTATGTGACACATAGGACAGAAATGGAGAAACCATTGGAGAGCATTTTTGTATGTCTACAATTTCTATGTAGAAACTCTTCCAACTATGATAGAAATCACCTTAAAGTACAATGCCAAGTAGGATAAGAACTCAATTTTAGAAATCACCATTGGAGATGGTCTTAGTTGTTTGTAAATTTACTAAAATAATAAAAGATGAATTTAATCATAAAAATTAATAGATAATTTGACATATGAAATGTTCATGCACACGAAGGCTTAGCAACAACATAAACTTGTTCCATCCATTATTATCCATACGAAAATTATTCATAATATTCATGCAAAGGTAAAAGTAGAAAGTAGATGACTGTCCTTTTATTTATTTTTATTTTTTTTGAAATAAGTAATGGGTTCTCTACTCCAAATTTTATGTGAATAAAAATATTCCAAACAAGACACAAAAATATTATGATTCACATGTTCAAAGAAAGTACTTAGTAACTACTATAACATCCAGGGTCGGTCCTTAATAATTGAAGGTCCTGTTCGAATTTTAAAATGTGATCCTAAATTTATTTATTCATATTTTTTAAATATATTATTATATGTCTTTATCAAAATTTCTGGTGATGCTCTTGATTGTATATTATGACTGAATCTATAAGTAGTTACTAAACAAAATAACTAAAGCTCAAATTATCTATATTTAAGCACATTACATAGTATAATAAAAATGTTTTAGATAGAAGACGTGTTAACCGTTAAATTGTCTAAATCTGGCCTCAAATTTTTCTATTGATGAAAACATATAATAAAATGAATAACAATCAATACCCAAATGAGATGTAGTATGTAATCACATAATTTAGAGCCTCCAAGACTTGAGCAGGGCCAGCCCAGGGCACGAACGAGATGGGCGACCGTCATGGGCCCCCAATTTTGGAAGTCCCGTAATTTTACAATAGACTAGGTATATCAAAAAAAAAAGACCCAATCTGGAAGCAACAAAAAAGCCAACACTCCAATCCAAAAAAAAATATGATAGTTTTTTTTTTTGAAATCCCACTCACACACACAATTGGGGGGCTCGAACCTTGCCGGCCCCTCCGGATGTCCGCTCTAATACCACTAGGCTAGAGAGCTCGGACATATGATAGTTTGATTGTTGATTTTGATAGCTTAATTTATGATTTTGCTTGTAAAAATGCTAAAAAAAAAAAAAAAAAAATATATATTTATTTATGTGAGAAAAATGGTCCAAATTTTAGATTTTGTCATAGGTCCCGTAAATCATAGGACCGGCTATGGACCTGAGTGACTTGATGCAAGACCAAGAGCTCCGGTCTTCGACATCATTATTTCTTAAATAAATACTAAGCATGCACATCCAAATTTTTAATTATATATATATATATAAATCTGATCATTGAAGAAAAAAAATGGAATAACTTGAAATATAAAATTATAAAACTAACCATAATATTTTTTTTGAGGCCCCCAAAAATTGGAGGTCCTGTGCGGCCGCACTATTGGCACGGCCCCTAGGGCCGGCCCTGATAACATCAATAAAATAAACATGTATTTATTTCAATAATAAACATATATACATATGAATATGAATAGGCATTATGTTTAATCATAGAAGTAACCGTGGGACAATTTTTTAGTGTCGTCGTTTCGAGTGTTTGCGTTGATAACATGTAATAATTTGTAGTTGAATAGCATAAATCTGAAACTTGAAAAAATAGCTAAAATTTAAGTGTATTTTTGAACAATAATAGTCATTCACAAATATATAATTTACAACAGATTTACCATTTTAGTTTTTATTTATTTTCCCATTGTAAGGGATAAGAAGTAAGCACGATAGGTCACCATCAAATTTGATCCGGTTGTCGGCTCAGGGGTACCACACCAGATTCGTGATAGTTTCGCTTGACAACATTTTACGCGACTGCCCGCATATAAAAGTGCCATGCGTATGAATTCCAAAATACCAATTTTTGCATATTGACCCTGACATTTTAAACCTTTTCGCATGTCGATGTCGGGGCTCTCTCTAGTCTCCAATATTTGGGTTCGGAAATTTGGACTATTAATAAAAAAAAAGTGTTTTATAGTAGTGGTGCAATCTATAATTTTGTACGGGTGAATACGCTTTAAAACAGACAGGGACCCACGTCCTTTTCCATTTCATACGAGGGAAATGACGAAAACACCCTTCTCTACGTGCTCCTCCATCCGGTCAGTCAACTCACCGCTCACGCCCTTCGCATGTGCTCTCCCCCTAAAATCCTCACTCTCTCTCTCTCTCTCTCTCTCTCAAATTAGGTCATTCGTAGATCCAATCCTCAATTTCAATCTCTCTCTACTGCTTATGATTTCATCGGCTGACGTCGAGATCGCCTCGATCTTCCCCCAAATTGAGCAGGTGATCGCAATTTTCCTCCTCGTCCCGATCGCCTAGATCTGATGCTTATTTTATTGCAATTGTTCGTTTCAAGATCGAGAGTTTCTGATTAGGGTTTTCCTTCTTGAATTTGGCAAATTTTGGGACTTTTTGTCTTCGAATATGGATATGGTTTATTAGGGATTTGATTATGGAACTCTGGCTGATTTGGGGTTGGGTCTAGATGAGAAAGTTTGAATCTTTTAGGTATCAGAATTATATAGAAGGATTTTTTTTTTAAAAAAACATTTGGTTGAATTTCGATCAGAACTATTGCTCAGTTCTGAGAGCTACTTGAAGTAATTCTACATTGGAGTTCGAATTGGCAAAGTTATGTGATGTATAGTTGTGGGTGTTCTCTATGTTGCTTGGATTCGGATGGCGGAGTAATTCTAGATTGGAGTTTGAATCTTTTAGTCGGATTGTATCTAGAAGAGAAAGTTTGAATCTTTTATGAATGAGAATTACATAGATAAAGAGAATGCCTTTGTTCCATACAAACATTTGGTTCTTGAGATCTACTTTACAAAACTAGCTAATGCTTAATTTAAACGATCCGGATGAGTGCATTTTGGATTGAACTAATCCTTCCAAATTGGAGTTGAGGCTTGTGAAACCCTTTTCCGGCTTCGGTACTTGTAGAGATTGATAAATTAGTCAGGATAATTCAGTTAGTGCATTCGACACAGTCGAAACTATATATAACTTGCGCAGCTTGGATTTATACATTTTAAAACGGAATTTGATGCTTGAGATATGTACTTAAAAATTATGCATTTGTAGTGTCTGTGAAATTACATGAGGGCGTCGTCTGGTGCGATAGTAAGGCTTGTTACTTGCATCTTGCAGGATGCGTGTTCGAGTCACAAAAGCCTCTTCATATATATGGGAATTAAAGGTTGTCTACATCTTGACCCTCCCCAGACTCTACGTAAGCGATAGCCTCAACACATAATATGTATATATGTACACACACACGACGTGCCAAGATTCTCAAGCCCATGCACAGTCCAAACTGCAGACGGGTATGAAATGTAGATCGGAGCCCAAATTTGATTCATTTTACTGGTCCAAGTCCGTCTCTTGGTGGAGTAAACTTGGTCAACCTTGAGTCGGGTTTGGCTCAATTGCCTGCCCTAGGGGAGGTAGTTTCTTTAGGCGTTAACTTAAAACTTCGTGAAACTCAAGTTTTATGGTTATACGGTTCTGTTTAGTTCATGTTGCCAAACACATTCTTACCTAGGAAAGGTGTCCTCGGTTCAAGTTGTTCTCATTTCAAAAGTAAGACCCTTCTGATTTAGATATGGACTTGTATGTTTATTATGGGACATTGTGTGAGGGCCTATGAATAATGATTTATTGATTGGTAGAATTGGTTTGGTAAACAAGAGATGTATTGATTCACTATGGATAAGGAGTCACAAGAGCATTTAAGCATTTTGGGTCTATTGTTCAGCTACCATGTATAAATTCTTCAGGTTTTATTTTTAAATTAAACTCTTATGAAACCGTAGTTTTATGGCTATTTGGTTGTGACAAAGTTTCATACTGCCAAGCATACTCTTACTTGGGAAATGGGTCCTAGCTTCAAGTTGTCCTCATTTTGAAAGTAAGATTCTTCTTATCTAGATACAGACTTGTCCGTTTATCCTGGAACATTACGTGTGGTCTATGAATATAAATTATGATGGGTAAAATTGATTAGGTAAACAAGAGATGTGCTCACTTACAATAAGGAATAACAAGAGTATAGTAGCATATTCAGTGTATTAGCGAGCTAACATGTCTTTTTTCCTCGTCTTGTTCTTATCATCCCTACTCTTGTAGTTATAGCTTTCTGCATTTGGAAGTTCTTCATATTTGAAATTTTGATTGCTGACTTTTCTCTGCTTTCTCCAATAGGCCTTATGAGCTGTTTGATTGGGCATTTCAACAGTCATTTTGATAGTGTGAAGGTTCTGGTCCATTTGTCGTGGTGCTTTTAGTACGAGTATGGGTGTGGGCTGTGAGAAGTCAGGAAAACAAGCCATAAGAGATGCATCAATCAAAGCTTTTCATTTCTCTCTCCTACTTTCTCCTGTTGTTTCCTATTGGGATTGCATTGTTCGCAAAATGAGATACTCTTTCAGACCTGAATGGGTGTAGGCCTGAAGGATTAGCTGTTAAAGTGTTCCTTTTGTTCAAGAAGAGTTCATTAAGTTATAGTTTATTTGGTTTTGGAATTAAAAAAATGGATTTATACATCAGTTTCCTCTGGTAATAATCAGTTTGAAGGAAATTAAATTGAGTTACTATTACAAAGTGAAAAATAATGTCGGTTGTCATGGAGAAAGTGGTGAATGGTCAACCAGCACCAATGCTGAAAAAGGGGAAGAAAAAGCAGGCCAAAGACGAACTTGATCGGCTCAAGCAAGCTGAGAAGAAAAAAAGGCGCCTTGAGAAAGCACTGGCAAACTCTGCAGCCATACGCTCTGAGTTGGAAAAGAAGAAACAAAAGAAGAAAGAAGAACAACAACGGCTGGATGAGGAAGGTGCTGCAATAGCCGAGGCTGTTGCTCTACATGTCCTTGTAGAGGAAGATGCAGAAGATGCCTGTCATTTCATGCTGAACAGCAATACAAGATACAATCCTTGGAACCACTCTGGAAACATTGGCCTTTTCATGGGTTATCAAAGCTTAGCAAGGTATTCTACTGAAGGACATGGATGGGCTAATCATGGATATGGGTCTGGTTGTAAGTTGAATGATTGGGAGATTGGTCAGTCATTTCTACCTGGAGTACATCTAAGGGATTTCCAATCTCCTTTCTATGAAAGATCCCATCAAGGGGGAGAGCTCCCAGCAGGGCTCATTGCCGCTCAAGCTGTATCATCACTGAAAATAGCAGAAGATCCGCAGGAGAGTCTATTTTCTGGTCAGGGAGTAGCAACAGTTGTCATGAACAGAATGCTGGGGGGCCAGCAATATGGGTGACGGACTCGATCTTTGCAAGGAATTTAGAACTCATTTCCTGATAAACTTGTATATAATCACGGCAGGTGTGCCTTTTAGTTCTGGGTCAGTCACTATATCCTGTTACTATTGATGGGTATTCCTCTTATCCTCCTATTGTTGAGTGGTATTTGATGCATCTACTGTCATGTGCTGAAATGTTTCCTTTTTACAGTGTGTTAAAACTAAAAGATACCTTTTATGTTAAAGTTTGATTTGTGTTTACTGGTGGTGAGATCTGCTTGACAGCTGATAGGAATATTTACTTGGAACAATCAACTGCCAAATGTAATTTGTTTATTATGTCAGTTTTTTCTTCCTTTTTATGCTTTGGTTCTTTTGTTGTTGTTTATATTTTAGATTCATGTTGCTGAGTGTTGCTGAGGGGGACTTAGATTTCCAATTACACTCCAAATCCAGGTGATTGCTGAACTCGGAAACCTGGTGGCATATCGATCCTGATATTTTCTGAAATACCCAGAGAGGAAGTGTTTGACGTTTTTTAGTTGTATTTTTGTGTACATACAACTTCTAAAGTGTATGTCTAGCAAATATGAATGTCTGAAGTTTTGTGCAACGCATCAAAGATGATGTAGCCCAAACTTCTTTCAGTACTTTCTGATGATGTTGTGTAGGCTTTTTATTCCAGCTGCTGTCTTTAGTTTCTCAGTCAGTTTGCATCCCCCTATCAAATATTTTGGGCGGAGTTGTCTACCCAACAATTGAATATTTGAAGCAGTGGTTCATGTTTTGTGACCAACATATTATAGTATGAACCTATCTTCCTCTATGTTTACACCAGTTTGCATATGGCTATGATTTGATTTCAGAGTTTGCTGATCAGAATAAATGGTTATTCTGGTATACAAAATTAGTTTATCTCCTGGTGCAATATATATATATATATATATATATATATATATATATATATATATATATAAACTTGAGAAATCTTATTGAAACAATATTAATCCGTATTTAAATCCTTATTCTTACTTGATAAAGCGCATACTCAAATTAGGGCAAGGGTGCCAGTGTTGACAGAGGTGCAATGACAATGATGAAATACCGTGAGAACGTACGGCCGTCCCACCTACGATCCCACAACATCAGAGGCCTGATAAACATGGCATAATCTGAGTCTGCACGGAGGAAAAAAAAAAAGAGAAAAATAAATTAGGGCACTTAGGATTTTATGTGTGTTCGATACCATTGAACTGTTATTTGCCGGATGCCTTATCTTGCCAAAATCTATGACAATAATCTAAACACCACCAAGTGGATTTTATATATATATATATATATATATATATATATATATATATATATATATATATATATATATATATATATATATATTGGAACCAGGTAAGTTATTTCTGGAATCGCTCCCACTGGTATTCGAACTCGTGACCACTCGGGCCGTATGCATCCCTCTTTACCACTAAGCTAGAGGTCATCTGCTCTCTCTCTTATATATATATATATATATATATATATATATATATATATATATATATATATATATATATATATATATTGTTAGATTGTTAGATTATATTTGTAATGTAAATATGGCCCATAAGTCCAAGCCCAAATGTAGACACTATATATATTGTAACAAACCCTAGCAATGAGAACAAGGCATTATTATTTCCTACATGGTATCAGAGCCTCCAGAAAAATCCTAGCCGTCATATTCCCATACGCGCCGCCGATCCGGCCGACTGCTGCGCGCCCTACGCGCCCGATCCGACCGCGCGCCGAATTCGCGCCCTCCCGCGCCGCCTTCCCGCGCCGACTGCGCGCCGACCACGCGCCGACGCGCGCTGACTTCGCGCCCTCCCGCGCCACTTTCTCGCGCCTCCCGCGCCGCCTTACCGCGCCGACTGCGCGCCCTCCCGCGCCGACCACACGCCGATGAGCGCCGACTTCGCGCCCTCCCGCGCCCTTCCGCGCGCCGACCGACGTCCGTCTGATCCGCCGATCCGTCGCTGTACGCGCCAGCCTTACGGCCTGACCGTACGCGGCCGATCCGCCCGGCCCGATCCCGCGCCGATCCACCGATCCGCCGATCCGCCGCCGTACGCGCCAGCCTTACGGCCTGACCGTACGCGGTCGATCCCGCGACGATCTCGCGCCTGACCGCGCCTGACCCCGCCACCGACCCGGACCCCTACGCGCCAGTTCCGGCACCCCGATAGCGGCCGATTCGCCGCTCGTTCGACCGATCCGTCGGCGTTGTACTTTATTTTGTACACCGACTTTGGTGATGGCTGATGATGCTGCGTCCAACTACTCCATCGCGACTGGGGGTGGTGCTGCCCACAACCCCAATTATCCTAATCCGAAGGATTCATATTTTCTTAGTTCTGTTGATCAACCAGAAAATATTATTACTCATATTGTTTTTCGTGGACCGAACTATGCTGAGTGGTCTCGGTCGATACGTGATCTCTTCCTGATCTCTAGGCGAAAGATCACCTTTCTGGAAGGTACTGAAATCAAACCTGTTAATGATGCTAGTAAATTGCTTGATTGGAGATGTGTGCAAGCATTATTGGTTCAATGGGTTCTTAATACCATTGATCCGTCTCTGAAGAAATCTTTGCCGTACTTTGAGGAGGTTTATCCATTGTGGAACTTATTGGAGAAAAGGTTTGTTGTTAGCAATGGCACTCGGAAGCAACAAATTAAGGTGGCTTTGGCCGAGTGCAAACAAACGGCGTTGATGTCTGTGGAAACCTACTTTAAAAATTTGCAGTCTTTGTGGAATGAACAAGCTGCTTATTTTTCATTGCCTACTTGTACCTGTGGTGAACTTGCTGCAAAGCTACAGGCTATGAGGGATGAAGACCACTTTCAGGACTTTATGTATGGGTTGAATGCTGAGTTGTATGGTCATACCCGATCTAATCTTCTGGCTCAGGATCCTCAGCCAAGTTTAGATCGGGCATACCAGGCAGTCCGTGAGGAGGAGGATATGCGAAAATCTCAGGTCCAATCCGCTACTGAGGAGGTGATGGCGCTGGCTATCAAGACTTCACCTCGTATTTCTACTACTTCCAATAGTAGAAACTCAGATTCCAAGGACAAATCAGGTATGATCTGTACTCATTGCAAGAAAACAGGTCATGATGTTGCAACTTGCTTTGCCAAGATTGGCTATCCAGAGTGGTGGGAGACTCGTCATCGACGTGAGGGCGGACGTGGTGCTGGTGGTGGCAGAGGTCCGGCACCACAGCAGAGACGTGATGGGGGACGTGGTGCTGGTGGCGCAGGGGTTGTTCATCATGTCGCCGCTGCTGGTCATGGTGTCCCTGCTGGTCTTGCTGGGAGTTCGGCGGATATGATGCATGAAGGGTATCCTTCACCACTCTCAGGTGAACAATGGCAGAAACTGATGAGCTTGCTGGCTAACGACAATTCTTCCAACCCTGGTTCTTCAAACTCTGATCGTCTGATGGATAAGAATTCTTCTGTCCCTTGGATATTTGATACTGGGGCTACTCTTCATGCGACAGGCTCTCGTGACTGTTTAGTTGATTGCTTTGAGGGCCCTGTCTGTCCTGTGATTTTGCCTGATGGAAGCACTATTGAGGCTGTTCTGAGAGGCAAAGTATTTTTGACTGCTTCGCTAGTGTTGACGGATGTTCTTTATGTTCCGACATTGACTTGCAATTTGATCTCTGTCTCCCAATTGATTGGTGCCAGAAATTGTGATATGTTATTTACTCCTGATTTGTGTTTTGTTCAGGACCGAAGTACGAGGATGGTGATTGGAGCAGGTGAACAAAGGGGTGGACTTTACTTCTTGGGGGAGGTTCCAGCTTCTTTGGCATCTGTGATCCTGGCATGCAAAGAGAGTGATTCCGAGGTGTGGCATAGTAGACTGGGGCATCCTTCAGATAAAGTAATACAGACTTTACCTTTTCTCTCTGGTTGTAGTGCCCCGTCCCGTAAAGTCAATCGGAGGAATCGAAACGCCGACGGCGTTCAGACTTAGCCTTGCAACGGCTACTCGAAGGCTCGCTCGTTCGAGGCGACTCCTCACTCAGGTGGGGTAGTTTCGGTGAACTTGTCTCATCTTAGCCTTCACTTAATAACGTGCATGTTTTCAACTTGCACAAGTAGGCTAATATAAAAGCTACGAACGCACATAGCTAAGGGAATAATCCCGACCCGTTGGAATGTCTTAGAACATGGAAAATGGTCCCACGGTCTTCATAGAAGTCGGCTCAGCGTGCTTTCAAATGACACTCGATCCTTCGATCCCGTGGCTTGGGAGAAGGAAGTTGGCTTAAGTTGCTAAGTTGTTCCGACACTTGAAATAGCCTAAGTCATAGGCGTCGCCTGCGTGAATGCTTGATAAACCATGCACGGTCCCGTCGTTTTGCCCCATCACTTGAATCAGCCTAAGTCATAGGCGTCGCCCGCATGAATGCTTAATAAAGCATGCACGGTCCTGTCCCGCAAGGCTTGGCATAGCCTTCGTACGTCCCGCAAGTTAAGTCGCCTTGCACGGCTCGTTGGCTTAAGTCTAGGCACCCGAGAACTTGGTTGTTCAAGTCGACCCCGTGCATGGCACGTTCCCTCGATGCGAAGCTCGGAATAGCCTTTGCTCGTCGAGTCGTTGCCGAATAAGTTAGAAAAGTGTTGTGCTGGGCTATCGAAGCCATTTCTAGCACTATCCCGTTCTATCGGCGCTTGTCAAGTCGCGTAGTCCCTCGAGAACAAGGCTCATCGTATAAACTATATGACTTGAGCGATAGCGTCGCCTAGAGAACCAGGTATGTCTAAGGCACGAGCTACGGTCAGTTTAGTGAAAAGCTTGCCACGAACAAAGGAAGTCCATGCGACTGGTTGTCGCCGAGATCGGTCCCGCTACTTGGGAGTCTCGCTAAGTCTTGATAAGTTCCGCACACGAGATCGGTCCCGCTACTTGGGAGTCTCGCTATGTCTTGAAAGAAAACACACGAGATCGGTCCCGCGGCTTGGGAGTCTCGACATATAGAAGGAAAGCATGATCATGTTAAGGAAGGACCGGATAGATCGAGTTGAGACTTGCATGGTCATTGGACAATTTGTCGACAAGGTGTAGTCTTCTCGAATGATTGCCAAGGTGTCGGGATCATTCGCCCGGGGGAAGCGAGTTGCGGCTCAAAGCAGGATGTAGGATAACCGCATGGGAGTATCGGCGCTTCCGGGGCTAGCTATCCATTGGAAGGGCGGCCCGATACCCCCGTCGAGCCGTATCCAAGATGGCTTGACATTGCTAGTGACCACTCGTGTAGATGTGTCGGCAAGAGCGACAATTCGCATGTTTGCCTTTGGATAGCGTCGAGTACTAGCACAGCGTCGGTCGAATCATGAGACAGTCTAGCACGACATGTATCAAGTTAGCAAGATACGTGCTTCGGCACAAACCAAGGCTTCCGCGTATCAAGTATTGGCATTCGCGTATTGGCTTTCGCGTATCAAGTATTGGCATTCGCGTATCGGCATTGTTGGCCTGAGTTGCATAAGTTAAGTCGAGTGTCATCGCTTTAAGTCAAAAAGGACCATAATGTATAAGTTGGCTAAGTCAGGGAGTCGTTAGGCACGACCTCATCTTGAAGCACGGACAAGTTTAAGCAAAGTCTAAGGCCACGTCCTGCACGAGTCAACCCTTGATGCCTTGGCACGGCCGAGTTCGCGTAAGTTGCTCCTCGACGAGGCACTGTCTTGAATATGTTGAAGTCTCGAATAGAGTACGGCACGACCCTGCCGTCCCGAGTTCAAGTTTTTGGTCAAGTAAATGCACGACGAGGCACTGCCTCGATCGAAATACACGTTAACATGATGGCACGACAATGTCGTCGCATAACGAGTTGGTTAGACGTCAAGTCTTAAAATTGATCCTAAGGCAAGACTAGAAAGACAATCGTAAGGGACTTGTAAGCTGCACAAAGTAAATGAACGTGTAGGTTTTGTATGGGTGGGCGAGGAGCTCACTCCACCAGTACAGTTGAGTACTGACACCCACACAGTGTTCATGTGCAGGTACAGGTAGAAGCTCGTGGTACGGAGCTCGCTTGGATGCGTCGAGGCACGGAGTTCCTTGGCGATTCGAAGCGTGCGGCCGTGTGGATTGAAGACTTATACAGGACGTAATGTATGGACATCGCCTTCCGAAGCTTTCGCTGGCTCAAGCATTGTAATCGAGAGATGAGAGAGAGCAGAGTGACTTGTAAATGAGAGAAAAGTGAGCACGAGAGACTTGTAATTTGGCCTTGCGTCCATAAATGTAATCTTGTATTCAATATCAATAAAGAGCTTCTTTTGAATGACTTGTGTTCATGTGTGCTTGTTTTAAATTTCCGCTGCAATGTTCAATGTTTCTGCTTAGGACTTTTGTGCGACGACCCCGTCGCCGTCGATGAAATCGGCCGTTATGAGACTGCCTTGCACGAGCGCAATCTAGGCTCGTGCGGCATCACGCCTTAGCGAGGACGATCGCTCCTACGGGAGCGGGACGTGACATAATGGTATCAGAGCACGGCTTTACGTCTTTGGACTTCACGTCGAATTTTTCAGTTTTGAAAGCTCACCGTCGATAAAAGAAGTGTGCGCTCTCTCTCGATTGTTCCTCGGTATGTCCATACAATAAGTCTAAATATTTTCAAAAGCTCGTACAAGCGTTCAACGAACGCATCGATAGGCCATCGCCGGATGCATCGGTTGGCCTTTGTGCCGAACGGTATCAAACTTGACTCGATAGAAAACACATGCTAATGTTAACAAGTTGCGTGCGTGCCCAACTAGTCTTACGTCGACACTAGCAATTGAGCGTGCAAACTTGAAATATAGTCCGCACAGGATAGCTGTGCACACGGCCATTTGGCTAAGTTGTGCTGCGTGTCGCACACCTCGATCTTTTGGTGCAAACGAGTTGCGAGTGATATCAAGTATCGCTCGGTCGGGAACGAAGCTACACTTAGAGTGTCTATCGATAGGAACGCTATCGAGTTAACGCTTAGGCGTACACGGAAGATTGACTTGGATTTTAAGGAAATAGTACGAACGACTTAGTACGTCGAGACGACGCGAGCGACTATGCTAGAGATTTGTCGAACGAATCGGAAGGATGTCTTAGCGAATGATACGAACGTGATTGAGGACTAGATCAGATGGCTCGAATCCGAGTGGTGTATGGTTTGTCTTGGAAATCATTCGAGCAAATATTGAGGATTACAAGTATGTCGACGAGGCGATGCGATCGCGCAAAGCCTTAAAATGTGTCACGCTTAGTTGGTCGTGACTTCGAATGTCCCGAACGAGCATCTCATTCGGACAACTTGTGAATAGGCAACGCGAGTTAGAAAACGATATCGAATCATGCTCGGAACGATGAATGAAAATGAATATCTCCATCGAGGAAACTTAGAGGATCGTGCTTATGATTTTGGATTTTGATCGAATGGAATTGTGGTATACCCAGTTCGGACAATAGCATCAGTCGCACGACTCGAAATTGGTTGCAAAGGAAGATCGTCAGGTTACGCATATCGTCGATGGTATTGAGGCGTATCAAAGATCGATATGCGATAACTCGGGGGTACTCTGACTCGGCGAATGACGATCGTACAAATGTCATTGTTCCGATGGATGCTATACTCGGGATATTGAAACGTGTCGAGGAAAATATAGACTTGGCTCGAGAATTTTCTGGTTGAACGAATGATGATCGGAATATCGAACTTGGATTTGATGAAATAAAATGTTTGGATTTGCTTCGTTGACAACCACAACGTTGACGTCCTTGTCTTATGCGAGCGCAATCCCAGCCTCGCACATGTGTCACGCCGATTAGGGGGATCACTCTGCGTGAGCGCTGGTATGGTGATTCATACAGCGGAGGTGATTGAACTAGCATGGCGTGGCAATTAGTGTGCTTCGACTTGTGGTTTGACGCGAAGGTGGAATCGAGAACGACTCAGTATACTTGATGAATTGAACTTGAGGATTGAGTAGGTCCAATCCGCGTATCGAGAATGAATTAGTCTAGACTCAAACAAGAGTTACGCCCCGATGAGAATGATTATTCCGTGGGAGCGTCGCATGGTGATTCATGAACCACCGTGGATAATCGAACTCGCGTGAGATTGGGGCGCAACATATTGTCAAAGCTAGACGACCTCGTGATCGAATACATGAATTGGGTAGAATTGATGATTTGAAGTAGATTTGAATATACGCAACGAATGCTTTGATGCGAACTAGGTGATCGTGCTCGATGTTTAGAAATCTGAGTGACGCGAGCTTGGGTAGAAAATCCCGTAATATCGACTTTGGTTTGACCTTAGGATTGGGGTCAGTGTTGGCATTATTGTTGGGGAACTATGATTCCAATCCTGACATTGACTTAGCCTCGCAAAGATTGGCCTAGCGTTTAGGCGAGACGACCCTGTTGCAAGTGTTAGCAATCAAAAGTTCGAACTTGAGGATTGACATGGATGGATTGAATGAATCAAGGATAGAAAAATCTCGCTCACGAGATTCGGCTGACATGCATATATTTCAGGGACGCCTGAGTATGTGCACGATGCGACTCGAGTGAGAATGACGAATTCTCTATCATGCGGCTTGGCTGAATGCATGTATTTTAGGGACGCCTGAAATGCGTGCATGATCCAACCAAGTGATACGTGAATACAAATGAGACTTGAGGAACGGGAAAGTGTCTTGGAAATTGAAATCGTGTTAAAGGAAAGATTGATTGTAGTACGAGCGTGGCTCGGAATCGAAGAAGCGCGTAGGCGGAGTGTGTACGATTAAGTCCTGGCCATAGAAATGGTAGGATGGCTTGCCTCCAGGAAAGTCTCGAGGACGAGACTTGTTCTGAGTGGTGTATGTTGTAGTGCCCCGTCCCGCAAAGTCAATCGAAGGAATCGAAACGCCGACGGCGTTCAGACTTAGCCTTGCAACAGCTACTCGAAGGCTCGCTCGTTCGAGGCGACTCCTCGCTCAGGTGGGGTAGTTTCGGTGAACTTGCCTCATCTTAGCCTTCACTTAATAACGCGTATGTTTTCAACTTGCACAAGTAGGCTAATATAAAAGCTATGAACGCACATAGCTAAGGGAATAATCCCGACCCGTTGGAATGTCTTAGAACATGGAAAATGGTTCCACGGTCTTCATAGAAGTCGGCTCTGCGTGCTTTCAAATGACACTCGATCCTTCGATCCCGTGGCTTGGGAGAAGGAAGTTGGCTTAAGTTGCTAAGTTGTCCCGACACTTGAAATAGCCTAAGTCATAGGCGTCGCCTGCGTGAATGCTTGATAAAGCATGCACGGTCCCGTCGTTTTGCTCCATCACTTGAATCAGCCTAAGTCATAGGCGTCGCCCGCATGAATGCTTAATAAAGCATGCACGGTCCTGTCCCGCAAGGCTTGGCATAGCCTTCGCACGTCCCGCAAGTTAAGTCGTCTTGCACGGCTCGTTGGCTTAAGTCTAGGCACCCGAGAACTTGGTTGTTCAAGTCGACCCCGTGCACGGCACGTTCCCTCGATGCGAAGCTCGGCATAGCCTTTGCTCGTCGAGTCGTTGCCGAATAAGTTAGACAAGTGTTGTGCTGGGCTATCGAAGCCATTTCTAGCACTATCCCGCTCTATCGGCGGTTGTCAAGTCGCGTAGTCCCTCGAGAACAAGGCTCGTCGTATAAACTATATGACTTGAGCGATAGCGTCGCCTAGAGAACCAGGTCTATCTAAGGCACGAGCTACGGTCAGTTTAGTGAAAAGCTTGTCACGAACAAGGGAAGTCCACGCGACTGGTTGTCGCCGAGATCGGTCCCGCTACTTGGGAGTCTCGCTAAGTCTTGATATGTCCCGCACACGAGATCGGTCCCGCTACTTGGGAGTCTCGCTATGTCTTGAAATGAAACACACGAGATCGGTCCCGCGGCTTGGGAGTCTCGACATATAGAAGGAAAGCATGGTCATGTTAAGGAAGGACTGGATAGATCGAGTTGAAACTTGCATGGTCATTGGACAACTTGTCGACAAGGTGTAGTCTTCTCGAATGATTGCCAAGGCGCCGGGATCATTCGCCCGGGGGAAGCGAGTTGCGGCTCAAAGCAGGATGCAGGATAACCGTATGGGAGTATCGGCGCTTCCGGGGCTAGCTACCCATTGGAAGGGCGGCCCGATACCCCCGTCGAGCCGTGTCCAAGATAGCTTGACATTACTAGTGACCACTCATGTAGATGTGTCGGCAAGAGCGGCAATCCGCATGTTTGCCTTTGGATAGCGTCGAGTACTAGCACAGCGTCGGTCGAATCATGAGACAGTCTAGCACGACATGTATCAAGTTAGCAAGATACGTGCTTCGGCACAAACCAAGGCTTCCGCGTATCAAGTATTGGCATTCGCGTATTGGCTTTCGCGTATCAAGTATTGGCATTCGTGTATCGGCATTGTTGGCCTGCGTTGCATAAGTTAAGTCGAGTGTCATCTCTTTAAGTCAAAAAGGACCATAATGTATAAGTTGGCTAAGTCAGGGAGTCGTTAGGCACGACCTCATCTTGAAGCACGGACAAGTCTAAGCAAAGTCTAAGGGCACGCCCTGCACGAGTCAACCCTTGATGCCTTGGCACGGCCGAGTTCGCGTAAGTTGCTCCTCGGCGAGGTACTGTCTTGAATATATTGAAGTCTCGAATAGAGTACGGTACGACCCTGCCGTCCCGAGTTCAAGTTTTTGGTCAAGTAAATGCACGACGAGGCACTGCCTCGATCGAAATACACGTTAACATGATGGCACGACAATGTCGTATCATAACAACTTGGTTAGATTAAGTCTTAAAATTGATCCTAAGGCAAGACTATAAAGACAATCGTAAGGGACTTGTAAGCTGCACAAAGTAAATGAACGTGTAGGTTTTGTATGGGTGGGCGAGGAGCTCACTCCACCAGTGCAGTTGAGTACTGACACCCACACAGTGTTCATATGCAGGTACAGGTAGAAGCTCGTGGCGCGGAGCTCGCTTGGATGCGTCGAGGCACGGAGTTCCTTGGCGATTCGAAGCGTGCGACCGCATGGATTGAAGACTTATACAGGACGTAATGTATGGACATCGCCTTCCGAAGCTTTCGCTGGCTCAAGCATTGTAATCGAGAGATGAGAGAGAGCATAGTGACTTGTAAATGAGAGAAAAGTGAGCACGAGAGACTTGTAATTTGGCCTTGCGCCCACAAATGTAATCTTGTATTCAATATCAATAAAGAGCTTCTTTTGAATGACTTGTGTTCATGTGTGCTTATTTTAAATTTTCGCTGCAATGTTCAATGTTTCTGCTTGGAACTTCTGTACGACGACCCCGTCGCCGCCGATGAAATCGGCCGTTATGAGACTGCCTTACACGAGCGCAATCTAGGCTCGTGCGGCATCACGCCTTAGCGAGGACGATCGCTCCTACGGGAGCGGGGCGTGACACTGGTAGTAGTGTGTTTTCTCATAAGGCTTGTGATATTTGTCATCAAGCTAAACAGACTCGTGATGCCTTTCCTGATAGTAGTAGTCGTGCTTTGAGATGCTTTGAACTTATACACTGTGATCTGTGGGGACCATATCGTGTTCCGTCATCTAATGGGGCACGATATTTTTGACTTTGGTGGATGATTTTTCTAGAGCTGTTTGGGTTATTTTATTGACGGATAAGTGTACTGTTTATTCTATGTTTCTTAAATTCATTGCTATGGTGAAGCGTCAGTTTGGGACTGATATACGTCGTGTACGGAGTGACAATGGCACTGAATTTAATTATTTATGAAATTATTCTTTATCTCAAGGTATATTATTCCAAACGTCCTGTGTTGGGACACCTCAGCAGAATGGAAGGGTGGAAAGAAAACATCGACATATTTTAAATGTAGCCAGGGTATTGAGATTTCAGGTTTCTCTTTTCGTGGATTTTTGGAGGAATGTGTTCTGGCTGCATGTTATTTGATAAATAGAACCCCTTCTAGATCTTGCATTTTAAGTCTCCTTATGAAGTCTTATATGGTTCGGCTCCTTCGTATGATCATCTACGTATTTTTGGTTATCTGTACTATGCATATGATTTGAAATCCCGACATGATAAATTTGCTAGCAGGAGCAGAAAATGTATCTTTGTTGGGTATCCACTTGATAAAAAGGGATGGAAATTGTATGATTTGGAGACTGGTAAATTTTTTGTGTCCCGTGATGTTACTTTTTATGAAAAAGAATTTCCTGTGTGTGGCTCTGCTAGCGAGATGTCTTCTGCGACACGTCATACATCTGTTGAGGTGCCGGGAGACGATATAGAGGTTTTTGGGATGGTGCCGGCTACGGTTGCTGAGGCCGAATGGGTTGATGGTGGCTCGGCACCGAGTGGCGAGGATGCACAGGTAGATGCAGAAGTATTCACAGGAGAGTCCGCTGGGGGTGATGCGGATACTACTGATGATACAGGGGATACAGTGTTGCCAGGGGTGCCCGACGAGATAGTATTGGGAAGAGGAATGAGAAAGAAATCACAGCCAGTACGATTACAGGATTTTGTGACGAATGTTGTTCGAAGTAAAAGTCCCCCCTTCACCACAGTTCATCTGTTCCCGTCACTTCCTCAGGTACTTCGTATCCTCTAACACAATTTCTAAGTTATGACATATTTACTGCTGGACACAGAGATTTTCTTGCAGCTATCACTGCAGGTGTTGAGCCTACTTCATATCGCCAGGCCTCGCGAGATTCGGGCTGGCGCACGGCTATGCAAACTGAAATACAGGCTCTGGAAGATAATGGAACATGGAGTCTTGACGATTTGCCTCCTGGGAAGAAAGCATTGGGAAGTATATGGGTGTACAAAATAAAGTACAAATCCGACGGCAGTGTTGAGCGCTTAAAGGCACGGCTGGTTTTGTTTGGTAATCATCAAGTCGAGAGGATCGACTATTCAGAGACATTTGCCCCGGTAGCTAAGATGCCTACAGTTCGGGCATTTTTTGCTGTTGCAGCTGTAAGAGGCTGGACTTTACACCAGATGGATGTGCACAATGCTTTTCTTCATGGCGATCTGATAGAAGAAGTGTATATGAAGTTGCCGCCAGGTTTTTCGCATAGTGAACCTAACAAAGTGTGTCGTCTGCGTAAGTCTCTATATGGATTGAAACAGGCACCACGTTGTTGGTTTGCTAAGCTTACTGCTTCCCTGCTATCCTATGGATTTATTCAATCTCATTCCGATTATTCCCTTTTCTCTCTTTTTAAAGGGAAGGTAGAGTTGCATGTTTTGATCTACGTGGATGATATGATTGTGTCTGGTAATGACTCAGGTGCTTTAGATGCTTTCAAAAAGTACCTTAGTTCTTGCTTTCACATGAAGGACCTTAGGCCTCGTTTGGTTCACGGATTCAAGGAATCCAGAAAGGAAACTTGTTCCTTTCCTTTGTTTGGTAACCACAAATTTGGGAAACACTTTCCTAACATGGGAGAAAATAGGAGGGAAAATGGTTCCTCTCATGATCCATGGGATTCATTTTCCCTCCTCCTTTCCCAACATTAATTACAAACATTATGACAAAAGTAGCCTTGCTTTATTACATATTTTACCAATTAACTCTTCATTATAATTATGTTGGCATTGGATATTGTTGGAACAATGATATATTTTTTCTTTCCTTTCCTACACCAACCAAACATAGGAAAGGAAATTTGATAGGAATTCTACTTTCCCATCCCCATGGAAAATACATGGGAATTGATTTCCTTTCCGTGAACCAAACGAGGCCTTAGTGTGTTGAAGTACTTTCTTGGCATAGAGGTGGCTCGGAGTGCAGAAGGCATTTTCTTGTGTCAAAGAAAGTATGCTTTGGACATCATTTCAGAATGCGGCTTGATGGGGTCTCGACCTGCTGGCTTTCCCATGGAGTCCAATCACAAGCTGGCAGAATCGACTAGTCCAAAGATGGCGGATGCAGAGCCTTATCGGAGGCTGGTTGGGAGGTTGATTTATCTATCATTTACTCACCCTGACTTAGCCTATGTTGTGCATATCTTGTCTCAATTCTTACAGGAGCCTCGACAAGATCATTGGCATGCTGCTTTGAGAGTTGTCAGATATCTCAAACATGCACCAGGACAGGGTATTCTTTTGAAAGCTGATTGTGATCTCCGTCTTTTTGGTTGGTGTGATTCCGACTGGGCCAGCTGTCCCTTAACTCGCCGCTCTGTTACAGGATGGTTGGTGTTTCTGGGGGGGGGGGGGGGGGGGGGTCTCCTATTTCTTGGAAGACCAAGAAGCAACCAACTGTTTTTCGATCTTCCGCTGAAGCTGAATATCGATCTCTCGCTGCGCTTGTTTGTGAGTTGAAATGGTTAAAGGAGTTATTGGTGTGTTTGGGCGTTCGTAGGAGTCTGCTATGTCGGTGTATTGTGACAGTCAGTCAGCTCTGCACCTGGCTCAGAACCCGGTGTTTCATGAGCGCAGTAAGCATATTGAGGTTGATTTGCATTTTGTTCGCGATGCTATTAGAGATGGCACCGTAATAGCCTCGCATATTCCTACTTCTACTCAACTGGCTGATATCTTCACTAAGCCCCTTGGAAAGCAAGTGTTTGATTCTTTCCTTCCCAAGTGGGCATTTGTGACTTGCATGCTCCAACTTGAGGGAGGGTGTTAGATTGTTAGATTATATTTGTAATGTAAATATGGCCCATAAGTCCAAACCTAAATGTAGACACTATATATATTGTAACAAATCCTAGCAATGAAAACAAGACATTATTATATATATATATATATATATATATATATATATATATATATATAATGTCATGCTCCGATGAGATCCATGTCCCATATCCACCATTTCTTGCCCACCATACAAAAACATGCAGCGCATGCTGCTGAGTTCAGAGAGTACTGCTTCTAGGTCATTGATAAAGGTAGTACAAAAAATATTAACGGCTTTTGGTAGTCCTAAATCGTCAGAGGACTGTCAAAACTAGATATACATAATTTTTTTCGGGACTATCAAAATTCTGACACTCATTTGACAATCCTAAATATGTACATGACTGAATTTTAGCTGCTAAAATCTATGATGTATTCTAACAAATCCTGTAGTGTCTCTAAGGATCAAAAGAGTGCTTCATTTGTATCCTCCACAAAAGTGGCCCAGGCCTACAAAGGGATAGATACCATTTTGTTGTGGTGGTGGGGGGAAGGGGAGTGAGTTCTAGAGAGCATGCTTAGTTCTAGAGAGTGTGCTAGCACAAGGACTTTGTGGAGGACACCCCCCCTTCCCTTTTCTCTCTCTCTCTCTCTCTCTCTCTCTCTCTCTCTCTCTGTGTGGTTGACTGGTTGTGCTCAAAAGCTCCAATACTTTGTTTTGTTGGAAGAATTGACTATCATTTGGCTTGTGAGCACGGAAATGAAAGACTTGCATCTTACTCTTATTAGCAAATATTGGAATTCCGTTGGCTTGAAGATTAATAGCTAGTTGCTAGAGCAAGCGCAACATGCATACCCCCACTAAGTTTTACTAATTTTACAAGCATTTATCGAGAGAGGACGAGTATTATACTATTATGGCTTGCTCGCATTGTACTTGGCCTCTCATGAGTCATGAGTGTTTGTTTGCGGAGATATTTGTTGAAAGAAACCCTGATATTCCAGGTGACATTGATAATCTAGTCACTAGTGCTACTCACGTCATGCTTTGGAGAAATTATTCAGCTCACCACCACGTGGCACCGGTGAACATTCATTTTTTACCAATGGTACCATGATTCACCAGAAAATAATAATATTAAAGGACGCTGCTATGTGGACCACGCTTTTGACCCGCAATCCATGTGGCAGTCTCTCATTGGCAGGTGGGTTTGGCCACCTAGGCCCGCGGTCACGTCTGCGGGCAGAAACCGTTGGCCATATATCATTTCCGAATATTAAAAGAGTGGAGGAGAGTGGTGTATCGTAATGCGAAGGCGAAGAAGCTACCGTGGCTCTGTACCGATGTCGAGGGGGTTTCTAATGATGTGTTGCCCCTTCCCTGAACCGGTGTCATCTCTGTACCGGTGTCAGCCCAGCTGCGTGCACTGCGCTGGTGGACCAGGGAGAGGCGGCGACGCCTTGCCCCTTCCCTGAAGACAGACTGCCTATGATGTGTCGAGTTCAAGGAGTGCTCATATACAAGAAGCACACAGCACACTGAATGTCAGAAACTGCTAGTTGTCGACAAGTGAAGAGTTCCATCTATCCTTCTATCTTCCTCTATTGTTGTTAGCAAGGTTTTGATGCACCGAGAAAACTTGAGCCTCGTTTTGTACATTGTAATATAATCGTAATCGCAATGTAATCAAATGGAAAAAAAAAATCATTTGATTAAATTTTTTTTTATTTGATTACATTGCGATTACGATTACATTATAGTCAACCAAACATAGTCTTAGTTCCAATGATGTTTGATTTTTTTTTTTTTTTTTTTTTGAAATTCCAAGCACACACACAATTGGAGGATTCGAACCTTGCCGGTCCCTCCGGATGTACGCTCTAATACCACTAGGCTAGAGAGCTCGGACATGATGTTTGAATTTATTTTCCGAACTAATGAATTGAAGCAATACGTGAGGCTAATCAGCAATAACTAAGAGATGCTTATGAGCGAAAATGCTTAGCAAAAGTACAGACCAATTGGATTTTGTCTACAATTAGAAGATACCAGTTTTCCCACAGAAACACATACAAAAATCCTAGAGGAACTCGTGAGTTTTTAATTTTTTAAACTCGACCATGAAAAATCATCTGAATACATATATCCGATTTCTTGATTTTTCTTTTTCAAGAGGCAAGTAGACTTTCAATGTTAGTAAAATCCACGTGTATACATCACTCTGTTTCAGTTCCCAAGAGGAAGGCACCACACCAACTCAACAAGTGAAACAAACACAAGCAACAACAGCTACTACTAGAAATAGAACTTCCACATCAATTTTTCAAAGAAAAGGCAGCAAGCCTATGCTATTAGCGAGGAACAGAGTGAAATCAACATGCCCAAGCAATTAATTTACCACTGTTGTTTTTGTTTCTGACAATTAACTGATTAGTACTGTCACATATAAGCACACAATCAGCTCAAGAGCCTTCTCTACACTGCACAAGTAGATGATCATAGTGAGCAAAAAGCTTATTAAGGTTGGGATGTTTGTTCTTTGACTTGGTAATGACGTACCATTCTGTAAATTCCCTAGCTAGCCGGATCCGGATTGAACTTAACGGACTCCCTCCATATGAGCTCTTTTATATCTTCTTCGGTGAACGATGGTTGCTCGAAATCGAAGCTAAAAGGCGCAGGGCAAACTGGCTCGTCGTTGATGCTATGAAGTGATGCCAAATATGGGTGATGAAGAGCCTCATCAACTGTGAGAAGGAACAGAAAGTTATGATGTATTGTAGTTCAAGACTGAGAGGCATCGAAAGCTCGGTTTACCTGTAATTCTCCTGCTTGGGTCGAACACGAGCATCCTCTCTAGCAGATCTATAGCTTCAGGAGACATTTCCGGAAATCTGATAGAGAACGGCTGCCTGGAGTACTGTGTGAGCTCTCTCACATATCTTCGCGCATTATTACTACGTAAAAACCCAAGGCTCGAGTCGTCCGGTGAACCTATTAGCTTTTTTCCGGAGGAATAAGAGGAAGCAAGGTGTCATAATATATCGGTTTTGCATAATTACACTGGCAATTCAGCAGAGTTCAAACTTAAGAAATGCAACAGTTAATACATGTTCACAACTGAAGCAGGTTTAATTTGATATGACTATGTAATGATCTTCAACCTACAGTTCAATAACAAATTGTCTTTAGTTGCCAGGTTTTGCAAGCACACCACACTTAATAGTGTTCCTCTCAACTACTAAGGTTCAGGGTTGAGTCTACAGAACCCTGATAGAAGTTTTGAGAATTGTACTACAAACATTTAAATGTGTATCATACCTATGTTGCATGGACATGGATACGATACGACACGGTAAGGATATGGCAACATGGACATTACACTTATTTTGGTTTGTTAGTGTGTTTTCGAGTATCCAGCTTGTGTCCGATACATGTCTGATACGACATAACCTATATTTTTGGATTGCCCATTCTTCCTAGTATCCAACACGTGCAATAGAGCATTCAAAATTTTATTGATTTGCAAAATGATTTCCAAATTTATTACTCTAGTGATGGACATGGTCTTACCTCAGTTATCAGCCTCAGTTGATGGACATAGTCTCTCCCCGGAAATAAAGGTTCTCGAGCCGCTATTTCGCCAAGTATGCAGCCTACCGACCATATATCGATTGCAGCAGTGTACTCTGAACAATTAAGGAGCAGCTCAGGAGCCCGATACCAACGAGTGACAACATACTCCGTCATAAAGTCCGCTTCAGATGTCGTCCTCGCCAGACCAAAGTCTCCTATCTTTAGGTCGCAATTAGCATTTAAGAACAAATTGCTTGGTTTCAGATCACGGTGCAAAACATGCGCAGAGTGCACATATTTCAGCCCTCGCAGTAGCTGATATAGGAAATACTGCAGGCAAAACATTTGAACACCTTATGTTAGATTTTGATACCAGAAGCATATATTCCTCATGTAAGGGGAAAAAAAAAAAAAGCTTCTAAAAACATACATAATTGCGAGAATGAACTAGAGTCTGAGAGAATAAGCATTGGTATCTATTTAAAATGTTGGCAAACTTACTAATATAGAATTTGCTTGCAAACTTCATAAAGCGTTTTGAAATTGATGGTGTTAATTATCATGTCCTGGAGAAGAAGTACTATAGCGTGGGGACTTTGAACTTGAAGTTTTAGTCTTATATTTTGAGGGTTTTGGTCTACTTGTAATCTTCTTTTCGTTTTTCTTCCTGTATTAATACAGGTAAAATATCCGTACAATATAATGAGGGATCATTCAATCAATTTCATTCTGCTAATTAAACACAATAGAGATATATAGATGGCACCATACCTGGCAGTGATCATCGGTTAATGGCTGTTTGGATCGAATTATATGATGAAGATCGGTATCCATCAATTCATAAACAATGTAAACATCGTTGAAGTGTTCTCTCTGTGGAGGTCGTATGATATCCTTAATGGCAATTACCTACAGTAGGGAAACAGTGATGTTAGGCTGTAAATCCCATCGAAGCATTATGTTGAAATGAAAGTATAAAACATATAGCACCATTGAAAACTAAGTTTATAACATCAAGACCAAGCTGTGGAGTGAAAGTTGCTCATTTCTGATACGAAATCAACCAACTTACTTGTATCATTCAAATCAGGATGAGCAGTAGAATATCTTGTAAGCGTCTTAAACAAACAAATGTGGCATAAGGGCTCATTCACTGGATGGTTTGTAGATCGTAAGCCAATGGCTGTGCAATATTGATAGCCCAATTTCAAGTGCCAATTCAAGAAAAAAGTTGCCTAATATATGCTTAAACTACAGAGTACTAAATTCCAAGGTACTTGTACAGCGAGAAAAGCCTGCTCACAGTGTGCAACTTTACGATAGACTATGTTGCACGGACATGGAAAAATGGTGTTCGTGTCCTTATCCGTATCAAAATATATTATAGACAACTAAGTGACGAATAAGTTAAAAAGTTTTCAGAACACACGTTTGCCAGAAATATATAGCACTTACTGAAAAATACCTTGGATACATACACCTTGGATTCCAGTGGTCTTAGTGGTAGAGACCTTATTTTGAATCCCGGTTGGGGCACTAATATGTCTATCTCAAGGTTTAATGGTGTAGTGACTAGCACTCCAGATTTTGAATCTGATGATCTGGGTTTGAATCCCGGGAAGGATCTTTTTGTCCAACCCCAAAAATTTGGGATAAATTTTTTCTAGTTGATGTATATTGCCAGATTTCAAAGGATTAGCAGGAAAACTAGCTACTAGTAAGCTTATAATAACTCACGTTTTCATGATCCATGTGCATGAGAAGCTTTATTTCTCTTAAAGTTCTTTTGGCATCAATCCGGTTATCAAATGCATTACCAATCTTCTTAATAGCAACCTCTTCATTGATCTGTGAATTAACAGCAGCACTGCATGAAAAAAAAAGACAAAGGTAAGACATCCTTAGCCTGCATTGAGTCAAGATAAATGGTATTCTTGTTAGTAAGCAACAAAACATCTCGAAACCAAGGTTAATTAAACAAATCGGCTACCGATGTCAATTAAATGAATTATGCAGCTCGGATTTGACTGATCCGGATTTGCCTGATATAAAGGTATCAGGCTGATACTAGAAAGTTTGGTCAATTTCGAGTCTGTTGCTGTCCAAAATTACCCCAATTATTCTGAAATAGGCTTGAATTTTGTGGTAATTTTGTAAAATCTTATGGAAATAAGTTGTGTATCCCATCTGGTTTTGCTTTCGTTTCCATGTTTTAACATAAAGCATATATATATATTACCAGATTATCTATGCAATTATCATGTGTAATAATCATCAAAGTCATGCAAGTATGCAGTTATTCCTGAAAACTACATAAAACCACCTAAACAATTTATTACATTTAGTTTCTTAAATTAACGATTTTATTAGGTTTTGAAAAATATAGATACTTAGAGAGTCCTATACAAAAACCTTTGGTAACACGGTAAGGGAGAAGTGGCTTCGAACTCCAGTCTGGAAAAGATAAAAAAATGGGAACGGGAGGAGGTCCTAGTGCTAGCAGCTCAGGCCAAGGAATCAAGGATGATCATTAATGACTCGTGTTATCTACCGAACTCAGCTGCCTCTTGTGGTCAGCGAGGAGAATTATAACCTCCTTGGCAAGGCGGGCAGTCTGAATGATCGAACCGCGAGAAAATTGGGGACACTAGACCCAAAAAGCATACAACGCAGCGTGTACAAATTTCCGTGCGTTATGCATCGTGCACAAAGTCTCGTACGTTACGCATCTTAAAAAAAAAGAGACTCTTATCTAAAAACCGATGCCGCCTTATTAACCTCTGCTTGAAACACCTCAAATGGCATGGGGACAGCCTTTCTTAGTGTGTGGACCGTCTCGCATCTGTTTGGTTGATGGGGTAGGAAGCACGATCGTGTATCGGACACAGCTCAGACACTCCAAAATAACACCAGGACGCATCAGAGTAGGTGCTGTGTCCTTGTCATGTCGTGTCATATCCTTTGTGTCTATGCAACATAGAATTCGGGTTGCTTGCTTGATCTTGTGGTCAATAGGCCATCTCTGCGAAGTCAACCGCTCTATGCTGTCTTCGTTGGTTGGATGTCTTTTTGTTTAGGTGAATTATCCTCCCATTGATTCTCCCAAAAAAAAATCTACCATGTTACTCCAGGACACCTCAGTCGTTGTTGGCAGTCCTAACATAAAGTAGGACTGTCAATCCTAAAGAATTTGAATATTAAGATAGACTGTGAAAGAAGTTGACAGTCCTCCTTAATGTTAGGACTGCCAACTTTGTTGAGCGGTCCTAATAGGCTGTCCTGGAGTAAAACGTGAAGGTGCCTTTGGAAATTACCAAAAAAAACTAAACCCGTCATAAAATATAGCTCAAAAACACAAAAGAAAGAAGAAGAAGAAGAAGAAGAAGAAGAAGAAGATCAAGCTGCGTCTCACCAGACGATACCGTAGGCCCCTCGGCCGACGGGCCGTATCGGGGGGACGTACTTGGCCGACACCTCGAAGAGGTTCCCGTGCAGGTTGTACCGCACGTAGCGACCGCCGTGGGTGAGGACTCCCTTCACAGCGTGCCCGTCGGCGGAATTCGAGCCCGAAGAATAATCCATCGATGGCTGGCGGTTGGCTGCGTACGTAGAGCTTCCTCAACAGTACTCTCTTCTCGTTCTTCTCTGTTGGGTGTGGTTCGATCGAAATGAAGAAGGGGGGGTGGGAAGCCCGTGAGATTGGAGTTGGGTTGGTTAGCTCTCTACTTCTTCTTTCTCTCTCTCTTTCTTTTACTCTTTCGCGTGTGGAATGGAATATGTCGGTGTACTTGGTGGAGGGAGGGAGGGAGGGAAACGTTGATGTTTATAAATTTGTTTTCCTTTAGATTTTGTTAGGAAATTACATTATCTCTCATATTGTAATACAAGTTGAAACTGCTCAAAATTGAACCGTCGAAATTGTATGTATACTCTCAATTCATCAATATAAAAAAAATAAATATATATATATATATATATATATATATATATATATATATATATATATAAGTTAACTACCTCTTATGTAGTTAACAAAAAATAAAAAACATAAAATGCTTCTGACTAACTAAACATATAACAATCGAACTCAAGTGGCTCTTGTGGTTACCGATAATGGCAGAAGATCAATGGATCGAGCCAGGGGACGTATTATTCCTTCCATTTATTTGGTAAGAGTTTAGACAGTGGGTCCAACAAACATGCAATACAGCATACCTTAAATCTCATACGTATTGCCGAACATCTCAAAAAAAAAAAAACATATAACAAATCATGAAATATATTCAATGTTTAAAAATATATTCGATATTTAAATTATATTTAAACCAACTCTATGATATTATCTAACTAAATAGATATTTAAAATTCTACAAATATGTCCATAACAAATTATATTTAATATAATTTAAAATTTCAGTTTTTTACCTTCAATTTGTGAACGTTGCTAGCACATGTTTATTTTCAGGACAATTACAATATTGACATGAACTATCAAAATTTTGACAATTTTTTATTTTGTTTTAGAACTGCTAAACTTTTGATAATCATATATATATTTATAATTATCAAAAAAATTAGCAATCCTTAAATTATAAAAAATGTAATCTTTTCTATTAAAAAAAGATAGTGTCCCTACTAATTTCCTTTTTTTTTAAAAAGCAGTGTGCCTACTAATTCCCTTTAGTTAAATAGTTGAAGACTTTATGTTTAGAGGTGTTTGGTCAATGCTCAATTCCCGTCCACTCTCGCGCATAATCACTTCCTTGGATCATCTGCTGCCATTTCAATGACAGGTGCGAGCCACAAGTTCTAAATAGGACGATTGATATTTTCTTTTCGGTTGTCCATTTTTTTTTTAATCAGGACACAGAGATAATTGACACGTTTGTATCGCACTTTGAGCTTAATTTTAGTCAACCACCAAAACTAGAATAAATATTCGTCCTACCAATCATTACGTATCAAACTAGTGATCAAAATTAATATAGATATTCATCGAATAACTGTTGGAATTATTCAATAATTAAGGGGCCACACATGTAAAATTAATTGTGTTTGGACTATCTAAATAATTAAGCCAAATTAAAGTGGTCTATTTGAAAATTGGCTTAAGGGTATAATTGTCATGGAATTAATGTGTAGATACCGGAGATAATTCTAATTTGATGAGGGACCAAATTAGAAATATCAACACATATATAAATATGTGTATTCATTAGGGTTATGGTTCCCAACTTATACGGCCACCAAAAGAGAGGTTTTCTCTTTTTTTTTCTCTTCTGCATCCCATCAACAGAAAGAGAGGGACAAAGGATTCGGATTCTTCTTTGTCATTAAGGGTCGTAGCAAGTTGGAAGATCGAACCCAATAAAGAGACGTTCGCTTCAAGATCCATCAAGTCTAGCAATGGATTCAGGTACGCTTCCGCAATTTAATTTATGTTCTTCATCTCATGAATCGACAGGGCACAATAAAATTTCTAACAAGTGGTATCAGAGTCAGGTTTGTTTGATTCATGAGTTTGAAATTTTCAGATTTAATTTTTTTGTTGGATTCAGAACCCTAGATCGTTCCATTTAATTTAATGTAGGGTTGCGATTGTTCGATCATTTTTTTATGATCCACCTATTTAGAAAAAAGAACCGTACGGAAATCGACCAACTCTAATTATGTTTTTTTTTTGGACTCCCAAGAGGGACGGTGGGTGTTCCCTTTAAGATCTTAGGAATCAAGAATATTCCATCAAATATATTTGCCTTGCTTTCGGCTCACTCTGGTTCTTTCTAAGATTGTTTAATTTTATTTGTTATTCTCAAAATAGCAAAGAGGTGATCCAGGCTGGTATTCATTCACAATGGCTTAGCATCTCTATAATTGCATATCAGGCATACTTTTCCACAACTCCTCCTTATTAAGGATTTGTGTATGGTTTGGATGATGATTACATCAATTTTTAGCTTTGTAATTATTTTATACAGTAATAAACCATGTATTGGTTCAGCCCGTCGGATATAGAATGTGTTATAGGTTCGGGAACTTTTCTCAAAAGTTTGATTCGTTTATTTGTCTTGTTTTGATTTGGTCGATGTTTCGGTGCATATATAGTTCATAGATGCCAAATTTCATGTGGATAAGTAAGGAATTGGCCATTAAAAAAAAAAAAAAAAAAGGGGTTCAAGCATTCGGATTTTATTGTTGGGTCTATACATTATTTTGTAACTTTCAAGTTTATCATGAATTAGTAAGGTAATATGCTACAGATATAAGCAGACACCAAAATAATATTTTGCTATTATCTATTGTTTTATGTTGTATAAAACATATTTAAAACTTTCTTTACGATATTGTTATTGATTTGGATTCAGAAATTTAGTTTCCGATAAATTCGTGCAAAAGGATTAACATATTTATGATTATTTTATTTGATGTAATCTTTTGATGCATATATCCAGTACAATCAAATCTGTTGATTATTGATTATTTAAATTTAAAATATGCATGTACATAAGGATTTATGATTATTTAATTTAAATAAGCATAAGGATTTAGACATGATTCAGTTTGTAAAATTTAGTTAACATTCAAATTTTTTGGTGCCTTTTGTAACTAGCAATAGTTGTCTAATATTCTAAATATACTCATTGAAACAAGATGTCGCCAAAGTGACCTCTCTTGCGTAGATAGTCTATGAGGGATGTTGGATGTTTGTGTGTATATTCATGCGGGTATTAGTCGGCCCAAAGGAAGCTTAATACTTGGCCGAATTGCACACATACTTGTGGTGATAAATGTGTGACAATTATACGGTTTACATGTGAATAATAACCCGATCCAAAGATAGGCTTATTATTTGACATGACTTATTGTCAACGTTTGATCATTACACCAAGAATACCACTTGCAGTTAATATCACTGTCCAAAGACTTGATATTAATGATGTACTAGGTATCTTGAGATGGGGTTCACCATTATTTGAATTTGTTTGACTATATTTTATGCTTTGGTTATTTGTTAGAGCATGTTTATTTTTTGTTGCTTTGTTCTCTTTACAGTTAATATTGTTAAAATATCTGCCAATAAGATTTTAATTTTCATGTTTAATAAGATAAACTTTAAGGGCAAAAAGAAATGAATACAGTAGCTGCTAAGGGTCCAGATCAAAAGAAACAACAATATAAAACTAAGGGTTGTTCTTTTGTGACAAGACAGGACACATAAGGAAGAAATGTACAAAGTACCACGCATGGCGTATAAAGAAAAGTACATTTCTAAATTTGATTTGTTCTGAGGTTAATTTAGATTTAGTACAAAGAAACTCATGGTAGTTAGATTCTGGTGGGACTACCCACATTAATGTTCTAGACAAGGTTGCCTGAGTTACCGAAAGTCAATTGATGGTGAAAGATACATCTATGTGGGTGACGACAATTCGGTAGAAGTGAAAGCAATAGGACATTTTAGGTTATTTTTAGGAATCGATCATTATTTGGATTTGATAGACACTTTTATTGTACCGTCTTTTAGACGAAATTCAGCTTCAGTTTTCTTAATGGACAAATTTGGTTACCATTGTTCATTTGGAAACAATAAGTTTAGTCTATCTTTAAATTTAAATATTATTGGTAACGGTTCCCTTAAGGTTTATGATAACCTATATTCAGTTGAAACTATTGCATCTTATAATAAAATCTTGCAAGTGAAGTCATGTGATAATAAACGCAAAATTAACAATATATTTTTTTAGCCTCATTATGACATAAGCATTAGGTCACTTCTCTAGAAATAGAGTTGAACGATTTGTGTCTGATGAGATTTGGATTCCATTGACTTTATAGACTTTAATGTTTATATTGAATGTGTAATGGGAAGACAGACCAAAGTTAAATTATAAGCAGCTACTTTATTGGTTATTGTAACACCCTGTTTTCTGAAAATTGGGGATTTTTGAAAATTTATTATTTTTATTATTTATTAGTGGTATTTTAGTCATGGTATGATTTTCTAGTGATTTTAGTTAAGTTAAACCAATTTCTAAGTCATGACTTATGACTTTGTGATTTTGACTAGTGTAACCTAGTGTAACCCTAGAGTTTACTTAACCTAGAACTTACCATGACCATGTGGACCTAACCATAGGCTTAGAATATCAAATTAGTAATTTTTAGCCTAAAGGGTATTTTGGTAATTTTCTAGGATTTATTTGGAATTATTTGAATTTATGTGTTTTATTATTATTTAATTATTGATTAGTGTTATGTTAGCCCCTAAGCTAGTTTAGCCTAATCTAGGGGTTAGTCACTAACCTAGAAGACTAAGTGTAGATATTTACTTTATGTGTAAATATCTAGGTTGATAAATATCTAGATATTTACTTATAGGATATTTTCCTTGATATGCTCAAAAGATCAACCCCTTGCCACCAAAGTCCTTTCCTTCTCCATGAAGGAAGACAACCCCCATGCCTTGGCCATGCCTTGGCCGGCCACAACCCCCCCCCCCCCTAGCCATGCCAAGCCCCTATATATCACCACCCCAATTTATTTCATGTCTCTTTACAAATTCATGAACTTGAAAAACCACAAATGCTCAAACCTACATAACTTCACCATTAGTGATCCTATTGACCTCAAATCTTTTGCATTGGAACCCTAACATACCAAGGGAGCTAGGGGAGACTAGAAGTTGGAGTTTTTGAGGTTTTGGACATCACAAAGTTGAAGTGAAGCCCCCCCCTCTACATTAAATTTCTTGATTTCTAGCACATAGAGGTATTTTCATTTTTATCTATGTAATGTAGTGATTTTTCTTCATAAATGCATGCATGTAGGTCTACCCTAACTGTAGGACAAGTTTGGTGAAAACTAGGATCGATTTGGTGTCCGTATTGGACACGTATCCTATTTCAATTTCATGTTAATACACTGATTTTGCTCACTGTTTCAGTACATGTAAACTCACTGATTTTCAAATGTTTTTGATCAAAACCCTAGCCTACCTAACCCTAAACCTAACCCTAAAACACTGAGCACAAATTGGGTTGTGTCGTGTCCAAAATCTGGACACGAAGCTCTCAGTTTCACACACTGGACACAGTGCACAGTACACTGAAAATGTGCCCTGCTACCCGACACCATTATCTCCTTGGACACGCCACGTGGACACGCCAAAATTGGCATAGAGCACGAGGCACTGACTGACAGGTCATCCCCAAAGTTTGGGATGACCTCGTGTCGTGTCGGACACAGAATCGTCCCCGTAAGGGTCGTGCACTGCACTGCACAGCCGTGAAAACGGCTCTGACACGGGTCTCGTGTCCCATGTACACGAGTCGTGGACACGTGTCAGGGTGACACATGTGTAGAGGAACCTAGGGCGAACCCCAGGACACGAGCACGAGATGTGTCGTGTCCTGTGTCGCGTACACGAGACGCGTGCATCACTGCACGACGCGGTCTGAAACCACGTATTTCCCTCTCTGATACGCGTGTCGTGTCCCCTCTACACGACACGTGGATACGGTGCAGGGTGCTGGACACGTGCACGAACCCTAGACTCACCTACTGACACGATCACGAGATGTGTATCGCTTTGTGTCGTGTCCTAGACTCGCCTACATGTGTGCACGACGTGTAGTGTCTGTTAGTGTATGTGTTTTACCCGATTGGGTTTAGGAGTTGGTGGACACGCCGTGTCGTGTCATGGCCATGTGTCAGGCTAGTAGGAACCTAGAGGAACCTAGGGGCTACCATTACCAACCACTAGTATCGAGCCTTAGCTCGGTTTTGGATGTGAAATTGGGTTTACCCAATTTCGAGTAAACAGTCCAGTTTTCCAGTTTTGGAATTGTTTCCAGTTTTTGTATTTTGAATTTCAAACCTATTTTTGATATGTTTTACATATGTATTGGTATATTATCAGTGTATATATATATAGTTTATATGTATGTGTGAGTGTGGGTGAATTTTGGGGGTATTTGGTAGTGTACATAGGGAGTTGTGTAGGTATATACATATATGTATATGTGGACTGTGTGTGTGTGAGTTTGGGGCTGGGATTCCTGTCTCAGAAATCTGAGACACCCCCCTACTGTTCTGTCCATCCCTTTCTCTCTTCACTCTCTCTCCCTGTCTCTCTCTCTCTTTCCCTCTCTCTATATCTATGTATATATTGTATATATGTATTAGGTAATATACATATACATTTTGTATGTATATATATATGTTATGTTATATAATTATGTATTGGAATATATGTGAGAGTATATATATAAGTTATATATAATGGGATATATATTATATATATGTGGTACTATGTAGTTGGGTGTATATATATATATTGATAGGCTATGTATAAATATTGTATATATATATGTATAGATATATGAGGTATCCTAGATACATGAGCCTATGGCCTATAGCTAGTGAGCCTAGAATTGACCATTAGGTCTAGTAGAACTAGTTTGACCACAAGTTTGACCATGGTTGACCAAAGTCAACTATAGGTCAAACCCTAACCAAATTGACCTAGAAATAGTTTGGATGGACTCTAAATGACTTGGTGACCTAAGTTTGACTAAACCCTAGACTATTGACTAGTTGGTTTAGACTTTGACCTATATAAGGGTATTATTTATGACTTGGTTATATAGATAGCCCTATGTAGAGTGAAGATATATATGGGGTTAAGTAAGATACTTAGAGTTGAGTCTTGATTGAGTTAGACTATGGTTTAGCTTGATTATAAGATTAAGTTTGGTGTTGTACTATATATATTTATATGTGATTTACTTGTATAGGGAGTTGGTTATACCTTAGCTTTGTAGAATGGTATCTTAGGTATCCTAAGACAGGTTAGCCTATAGTTAGCTAAGTAACCTTATAGAGTTTGACTTAAATAGTTGACCCCTGGCTTAATTACCTGACTGACTAGTCTTTGTTTGACCAATACCTTAGTTGGTCTAAGTTTGACTTAGACTTGACCCAGATTGATCATGTTGACTAGTAATTGACTAGTTTGATTAGAGTGTTGACCAGGAGTTGACTTTAACCTAGATTTGACTAATCTTGACTTGTTGACCTTGTTTGACCTTGTACGACTTAGTTTAACTTCTTGTGACCTAGTATGATTTGATTTGACTTAGTTTGACTGTAGAGTTGACCAAGTTTGACTTTGACCTAGATTGGCTTAGAATTCATATAGTTTGCATTGTAGATTTTATTTACCTTCATTTTGGACATGTCATAACTGTACTACTCTATTTAGGACATTGTGACCCTGGTACAGACATCTGATATTACACTACTCTTTCCAGAGTGTCAGGCGAGTACATTCTCTGATAGTTCTTTCATTACTTGTCATTTACTGTATTTCAGTTCTAGATAGCTATATATGATTCTCTGTACAAACACGATTAGTATTACTGGATCCATTACATGCGACACTCATTTATTCATGTCTGGCCTCTATTTCTGGAACCACTACTGGAACCACCTACTGGAATCACTACTGGCATCACCCTACTGGAATCATTGGCTGGACTCATACTGGTTGTAGTGTTGGATTATGGATTCATTTGTGGGCGGGGAAATACTTGAGTAGACATGTGAACATACCTAAAATCTGGAACCACCTCCCTTGGAACTATTCTGGAATGCTAGCCATCCCACACTTGGCCGAGTGTGCGATGTGCCTGATTACCCCTAGCCGTTTACATGTTGATCTCAGTATTTTAAAACACACTGTTAGAGTATAGTCTGGACTTACCCTGGAATCATGGATCACTTCTGGACTCATTTTTACTGGACTCATCTTATACTGGAATCATCTAGTATTGGATTACATTGACTGGACTCACACTGGGATTACATTTTATACTGTCTGGACTTATACCATGTTATTCTAGTTCAGCTAGTTTACTACAGTCTTCTTTGCCATGATTTCTTCTCTTGTTAGTTACTTTACTTTTCTTGTACCCTCACTGTTTCTCTACATCATTATCTGTATAAAACTGCCATGCTCATCTATATAACTGTCTAAAAAACTGCTTTATAGTCTTTGTCATTTACTTGGAATTTCTAGATGAGATGTGCTCGTTCCTGTCCTGATTGGACCTGTTGAAAATATTACAGATGATACCCCTGACGACACATGCCCTTCTTACCATGGACCTGGCGAGAGATTAGCTACCTTTGGCTCCGACTCTCAGGAGTGATTCAGGAGATTAGCTAGTAGACTTACTTAGCTTTCATGTTTTGAGCTTGTTGTATTAAACTTGAGATATTGAGTTGTATTAGAGTTTTGTTTGAGATCATGTTGTTATTATTTTAGTAGTTTAAATTTCTGTTGTTGTTAGTTGGTATCTAGATTTCTGTGTTATCTTATCGTGCTTAGATTGTGATTGAGTATATCATATCTTTTACTTGTCTTCCTCTCGGAGTTGAGATCTTGGCAAGTACATTATATACACTGCATGAGATTAGTTAGCAACCTAGGACAGCGTTCTACCGCCGACACTGCGGCGTAGGCTGGACGTACCCACTTCTCGTGCCCCTATACAGGGTGCGGGTCGTGACAGTTATGCTACAGATCAAGGGGTTAATAATTATATGATCCCACACTAAGAAATTTTTTTGAGACGAGAAGTATAATATTTTTTGAGGATGTTGAGTTTAAGGGAGAACTAAAGTCAGGATCATTGTCTTTGAGAAGGAATCAATTACGATTTCTACTATCACTTTTGACGATGTGCAGGATTCTATACCTGTCATGATCAAGAAGTGAATTCGGAGCCTCAATAAGACAATGTCGAATTATCTCTATAAGTCGTTGTTGAGATACCTTAACAACGACAATGTAGCGGCACCCCATTCAAGATAAGGTAATTATTCCTAAGGAACAAACTCAACAACCTCAAGAACCGGTAATATTAAGATGGTCCACCAGAGAAAGGAGAAATATAATTTCGGACAATATTGTCATATTTTTCTAGGAACGTGAGGAAAACTATGGAATATTGGAAGGTGATTCAATCATCTTCCGTCGGGCCATGGAAAGTTCCAACTCTTAAAAGTGGATTGAGAAAATAAATAAGGAGTATAAGTCTATGCACGACAATAAAGTTTAGGAACTTGTCACATTACCAAAAGATACGAAGTTCATTGGTTGAAAATGGACATTTAAAACCAAGAAAGATTTGAAAGGATAATGTGGAGAGGTATAAAATACGTCTTGCAGCTAGTGACTTTACTCAAAAGTCAACGATTGATTTTAAAGAGACTTTCTCTTCGGTCTCTTTGAAAGACTCTTTTAAAACAATCACAACACTTATTGCACATTTTGATCTTGAGTTACATTAAATGGATGTCAAAATTGTGTTTCTCAATGGTAACATCGACGAAACAATTTATGGTGCATGCAGAAAATTTTGTGTCCAAAGACCCAAATAATATGGTTTGCATATTGACAAAATCTATTCATGGACTCAAGCAGAATTTTCGTCGAAGGTACTTAAAGTTTTACCAAGTGATTATCTCGTTTGGTTTTGAGATAAACACTGTTGAAGATTGTGTGTATCACAAGTTCAGTGGGAGTAGAAATAATTTTCTGGTTTTGTATATTGATTAAAGTATTCAATGCAAACCAGGTAACACCTCTCGTTAAAGGAGACAAATTCGGTTTCAATCAAGTGCCATAAGGTTAGCCTTAAAATTAAGAAAATACAATAGATTTTTCCTTCATGATCAGTTGTAGGGAATCTAATGTATGCTCAAGTATGTACGCGTCAGGATATTGCGTACATATTAGGATGTTAGGCAGGTATTTAAGCAAATATGGATGGATCATTGGATATCAGCCAAACTACTTAAGTAATTAATAGAGAACAAGAAATTATATGCTCTTTGTAGGAGATCGGATAATTCTGGAGATCATAAAGTATTCCGACTCCAATTTTGTTGGATGCCAACATAGCAGGAGATCCACATCAGATTATGCTGACTAATGGAGGTATATTTTGAAAGAGTGTCAAACATGCACTCATAATTTTTTTCACCATGAAAGCAAGGTTTATAACATGCTGTGGGGTATCTATTCAGGGAATATGGTTACGAAATTGTCACAAGGCTGCGCCTACAGTACGGTGTTGAAAGACCACATAAAATTATGGTGTGACAATAAATCAGCAGTACTGTATTCCAATAACAACAGAAATTTGTATAAGTCAAAGGATATTGACATAAAGTTTCTAGTTGTGAAGGAAAGAATTCAGAATGATTATAGTGTCCATATAGCACATTAGGACAAACTCCATGTTAGCGGATCCTCTCACAAAAACATTATCACCCAGGGTCTTTCATGAGCATACTGCTCATATGGGTGTTATCTCAATCAAGTATATGGCAATATAGTAGGAGTTTGTATTTTATGTATTTGGGTGCTATTTGGTTTTGGACACATTTATGTATTAAAGTATTTTGGATATTTATCTGATCAGATATATGGAAATTCAGTTCATTTTGTTTTCATTATGTTAAAGTATTTGATCTCACTAAAGTTAAGGAGGACCAGTTGGAAATAGACATGTATTGATCACATTGCGTGTAATTTTCATGCTACGCATCCATGATTGATCTATGTCGTTTAGCTATATTGGTATATGTGACCATTGATGGTTTAGTTACGCTATATGTGACGAATGCCACTTTGATCCTATGTTGATATGGTTAATGGAAGAGATTGTCAGGATATACCCTAAAGATTAAAATAGCAATTTATGAGCTCACTAAGGTTAACACAATTATAAGGTTACATATGTGGCCCAGTGGAAGATTGTTTGAATTATTCAATAATTAAGGGGTCACACATGTAAAATTAATTGTGTTTGGGTTATCTAAATAATTAACCAAATTAAAGTGGTCTATTTAAAAATTGGCTTAAGGGTATAATTGTCATGAAATTAATGTGTAGATACCGGAGATAATTCTAATTTGATGAGGGGCCAAATTAGAAATATCAACACATATATAAATATGTGTATTCATTAGGGTTATGGTTCCCAACTTATACGGCCACCAAAAAAGAGGTTTTCTCTTTTTTTTTCTCTTCTGCATCCCCATCAACAGAGAGAAGGACAAAGGATTCGGATTCTTCTTTGTCATTAAGGGTCGTAGCAAGTTGGAAGATCGAACCCAATAAAGAGACGTTCGCTTCAAGATCCATCAAGTCTAGCAATAGATTCAGGTACGCTTCCGCAATTTAATTTATGTTTTTCATCTCATGAATCGACAGGACACAATAAAATTTCTAACAATAACCTCCCAAAATAATTTTAAGTTAACGTGACAACATTTGAATGAAAGATTCCGCTTATTTTGGTGAGTGAAAAAAATAAGGCTCTCATACTTTGGCTCATATGTATGCGAAACTATGGGGAAATTTCATTGAAGAATGCAAAGAGACTTTGCAAGTGGTCAGAGAACAAGAATATAAAAAAAATATAAGTTGAGATATTTTTATGTGGCAACGAGTCAACATATAAAATGTTGAAGACGTGTGAAATGGCAAATTGAATGAGAATATTGGGCAGACAATGTTGAACTGCAGCATATATTCTTCTTCGTTCCCACTTCATTCAAATTAACCTACAGAAAATTGTTAAAAATGTTCGACTTCTTTGGGTCAAATGAATAGGCTGATACAAGCCATCGACATATTTATTTAATGACCGATTATTATTATTTCTTCTTCATCTTTTCGAATAAAAGTACGGACTATTTTGTTTGGACGACCCTGCTTAAAGTTGTAGACTGTTGATCATTAACCCATAAAAAGGGATATTAGGATTTGGATATCTCGACCGCTATTAGAGTTTGGATTTCGAAATCACTGTTCACGTAGACTGATGAACAATGATTTCGATATCCAAATTCTAACATCGGTCAATTTCTAGATCTAAATTTTTAATTTTCATGTATACGTGAGACCCTAAAACTAAATAACCTACCAAAAAATTGACCAGTTGAAAAGCACTATGGGTGAATAAATTAGAATGCATCTTAGAAAGACTTATAAATTAAAATGTGATCGCGGTGTAACGAGCCCTTACCACAAGGTGTTAGGTGACGAATAAATATATTCTGTGCAGAGCTAAAGGGTTTTTTTTTTTCTTTAGAAAATAGTTTTGTTGCAACGTCTGAAACAAGTTGGAGGTCAACTTACAAGTTGGATGGACCACAATTATGATGTATTTTTTAAAGTATTGGTTGTGAACTGTTACGGGGGATTAGGTGGAATTTTATTTTATTTTCAAGAATATATATATATATATATATATATATATATATATATATATATATATATATATATATGCAAATGATCTCTAGCCTAGTGATTAAGAGAGATGCATGCAGCCCAAGTGGTTGGGAGTTCGAATCCTAGTGGAGGCGAGTTCGCCACAAGTACCCATTGCTTCATAAATATATATATATAGCAAAGCTCTCCCAAGATTATACTATTATCTATCAGGTCATCCGAAAAAAATATTGTCACTCTTGATGCTAAGTGATTAGAAATTAATGACCAACCTAAACGATTTTTATTTTTATTATTTATGGATATTAAATTCAAGTTATTTTTAATTGTTTAAGCACGTTTGACATCTCCAAGGTGTTAATATATTAATTGAAGATAATGATAAATTGTTTGTGTGGTTTGAATTGAAAATCACAATTTGTGGTTGATTGAATTGAAAAGTAAAGACAATAACGAATGATTTCAAAAAAAAAAAGACAATAACGAACAAAGAAGAAGGTACTATACTATTTTAGGTAGTGGGTAAAATTATATTTTTCATATGGAGGTTTAATTGAAATAAATCTGAATGATTTATGGTAGAGTTTCAAATTTTTTTAAGAGAGAAAGATTATACCGAAATAGATGGCAAGAGGGCAACAAGCTTCGTCGCCAGTCTATTTTGAAATAAAATAATAAAAAATTTAAAAATCTACTGATCTAAGATATTTATAAAAATATCCAAAATTATACTGTATTAATTTTGGAGGATTTTGAATCTACCAAAAATAGTACCTCATAAAAATTATCAAACAATACTTTTATAAACAATCAGTTCAAAAATCACCCAATTCCTATCAAAATCCTTGAAAGTTTATGTACTCGAAGAAAGCTTCTCGATCCATAAACCTACTGAGTGAAATTAATATAACTGAATTGTATCTTACGTAGAGCATCAATAAAATAGGATGGGGTAAAGTGCATTTAAACCCTCCCTAGAGTTGCCTCGTTTGCAAAATAAGACCTTTTAGAAAACTTAAGCAGTTTGCACATCCCGAAAAACCTGTTTTGTTTAGAATGGCCCTTATCCGTTAAATGGCCGTTAAAATGGCCGTTAAGACTTAAAAAAATATTTAAAAAAATAAAAACTACCTAAACTACTCCCATCCTTCCCTACCAATCCCTCCCTTCCCTCCCCCCCCCCCCCCGGCCCCGCTCCCCCTCCGCCGGCGACCCAACCCCGACCCGCCCCCACTCCGCCGGCGACCCGACCCCGACCCCCCCTTCCTCCTCCCTACGCCGCCAACCCGCCCCTCGACCCCCTCCCCCTCCTCCCTCCGCCGGTGTCACGCCCCGCTCCCGTAGGAGCGATCATCCTCGCTAAGGCGTGATGCCGCACGAACCTAGATTGCGCTCGTGCAAGGCGGGTTCCATAACGGCCGATTTCAGCGACTGCGACGGGGTCGTCGCACAGAAGTCCCATGCAGAGACATTGAATAATGGCAGCGGAATTTGAATCAAAACACAAGTTATTCAAAAGAAGCGCTTTATTGATATTGAAACATAGATTACAATGGAGCGCAAGGCCAAGATTACAAGTCTCTCAAGCTCACTTTTCTTTCATTATATTTTACAAGTCACTCAGCTCTCTCTCATCTCTCAATACAAGTCTTGAGCCAGCGGAAGCTTTGGAAGGCGATGTCCATACATTATGTCCCGTATAAGTCTTGACTCAATGCGGCCGCACGTTTCGAATCGCCAAGGAACTCCGTGCCTCGACGCATCCAAGCGAGCTCCGCGCCACGAGCTTCTATCTGTGCCTGTACATGTAAACTATGTGGGTGTCAGTACTCAACTGTACTGGTGGAATGAGCTCCTCGTCCACCCATACAAAACTAACACGTTTGATTTACTTTGTGCAACATAGTTCCTTCTTATCAATTGTCTTTCTAGTCTTGTCTTAGGATCAGTTTTATGACGGACGCCTTGGCATACTTGTGTCTGAGGACCATCCCGTGCTTGTACAACGACGTTAACTCATACTTTGCCTTAGACCCTTTTTGTGCCAATAACGTTAACTATCAAGTCGTGTTTGTCTTACGGCCATAATCAGAGACGCAACTACTCGGTGAGACTCCATTTCCTTGCCTCTAGACCTTTCTCGTGCTTGCATTGTCAATGCACCGACTCATACTTGTCTTTCGTGCCATACTCTGTGACGTAACGACTCGGTCGTGCCATGAACTCGATTCATGCTTCAATATCTCTGAGGCAGTGCCTCCTCGCTTAGTCTTGCCTATACTTGTGTTGTGACAACGCGGCCGTGCCTCACATTTCGAGGTCGTGCCCAGCAACTCAACGTAACTTCACCCAACTTGCCCTACGGCCCTTCTCGACTTAACTCGCATCAGCTCAAGCCTAACTCATGCAACTCTATGCCAACGACTTAACACTCGACGCCATACTTCGTGCCGAAGCACGCCTCCTTCGTTGTAGCCAAATCTTAGTCCCAGACATTGTGTCTTCTTACTGCATATACATTCAACTCAACTCAGTCCAAAGGCACACACGCGGATGGCCGCCCGTGCCGACATATCTATATGAAAGGTCACTGGCATTAACTAGCCATCGTGGACATAGCCTGGCATTCGGGACCCTTGCATCGCAGGTGGCGATCCCCGATGCAAGTTCCCGACCTACCGATTGCCTATTACACAGCTCGGCTATATCCTGTTTCCTTCTAGGTCGAGTCGGTCCCTTAACCCTGGGTTGCCGCTCGAAGAAACATCGCCCTTATCGACAAGTTGTCCATGACCACGTGCCTACGCTAACTTCTAGACTTAACGTAATTGCATGGTCTCATCATCATCATTTAGTTTCTTTGCTTTGCTTCTTCCACTTTTCACACTTCTTCGCAGAGCCCAAACCACGGTTGCCTCGGCGACTGAACTACAGTCCCGACATATTTCCTCTCGGCGACTAACCATCGCTTAGACTTAACATTCTTTGAACTCGGGGAACGGCTACTGCATAGCCTTCCAACTTAACTTGAACATAACGTGTTTTCTTAAGTATCGACAGACCGTGGCTAACTTTTTACTGAACCAACCGTGGCTCGTACCTTAAACCAACTCGTGTTCTATGCAACGCTATCGCCCAAGTCATACCGAAATATGAAGGGCCTTGGGATCGTGGGACTATTTAACTTGACAACCGCAGAATGAGCGGGACAGCACTTGGAATGACTTAGGTCGACCGGTATAACTTTGCCAACTTACTCAAGCCTACAACTTAACTCAAGGGACGAGCAAAGGCTATGCCAAGCCTTGCGTTACGGAAGCGTGCATGCTTTATCGAGCATTTACGCGGGCGACGCCTATGACTTAGGCTAATTCACAGTTTTGTGTCGAAGACCAACTTTCACTACCAAAATACAGCAAATTAGCGACCGAATATTAGCGACGGAAATTTTTCGTCGGCTTTCGCGACGGCTTTGTGGCAGCTAGCCGACGGATTACCGACGACAAACCGTTATATTTTTTATTTTATTTTTAAGAGGAGAAAAGGTCGCACATCCGTCGCTAGGGCGTCGGAGATATAGCGACGGATAATCAGCCGTCGCTATTCAGTCGATTATTTGGCGAGAATTGTGTTGAGAATTGGCGGGACAATTCTTCGACTACGTAGCGACGGATATTCAGTCGGCAAGTATCAAATATAGCGACTAACGGGCGACGGACTATAGTTGGTCGCTAGTCCGTCGCTAAATATATGTTCCAGACTTAAAATGAAACGGCGGGGGGAACTTTTTGCATTCCTCCCAAATTCACTCTCTCTCTTCCCTCTCTCTCTCTCTCTCTCTCACCCGCAGCTTCGGTGATCGGCGTCGGCGTCGGCTTCCTCCCCTCTCTCTCTCCGAAGGTAATCCCCCCTCTCTCTCTCTCTCTCGCGGTGTCGTAGGGGCAGCGGGGGCGGCAGGCTTGGGGTGGTGGCGTCGGGGGCTGGGCGGCGGGCTTGGGGCGGGGGCGTCGGGGGCTGGGCGGCGGGCTTGGGGCGGGGGCGTCGGGGGCTGGACGGTGGGCTTGGGACGGGAGCGTCGGGGACTGGGCGGCTGGCTTGGGGCGGGGGCGTCGGGGGCTGGGCGGCGGGCTTGGAATGGAGGCGTCGGGGGCTGGGCGGCTGGCTTGGGGCGGGGGCGTCGGGGGCTTGGCGGCGGGCTTAGGGCGGCGGGCTTTGGTCGGGGACTGGGCGGCGGGCTTGGGGCGGGGGCGTCGTGGGCTGGGCGACGGGCTTGGGGCGGGGGCATCGGGGGCTGGGCGGCTGGCTTGGTGCGGGGGCGTCGGGGGCTGGGCGGCGGGCTTGGGGCGGGGGCGTCGGGGGCTGGACGGCGGGCTTGGGGCGGCGGGCTTTGGTCGGGGGCGGTGGGGGGCTTTGCTTCTCAAATTCATCTGAGTTTATATATTGGCTAAATAATGTGTTATCCATATTGGGTGTTATCCATTAGTTTGGTGGTGTTTGGATTAGTAAATATGAATATGGGGTTTGGGTTTATGGTGTATATATTCACTGTCTCAAGGACAGTGCGAGTTCTTCATCTGCCTTATTTGTTAAGAATATCCTTGAGACATTCGCTTCCCCAAAGTCACTGAATAAGTGAAATTTTTCCTGGAAAACTGACCCTTAGAGTGTATCAGTTGTGTGCTTCTATATAGATGTATATATCTATACATCTAACTGTGATATATATATGTGTATGTGACAATCTCAGTTAGCGACGGACTAGTGACCGGTTAGCGACGGATATTTCCAGCTCCATTTGCATTAATCTACGGTACGACATGGTGATCAGGTCATAGTCCCTGCAGCCATTCGACTTGCGAGGCAGAAACTATGTAGCCATAGATAAAGTTGACTGTCCTCCGACCCTCATCCCTCGGCAATGATGATACGACAACCTATCACTATATCTTATATAGTAGTAGATGATGTCTTAGTATTACATTATGTGAGTTCATCTTGATTCTATTATATCCTTCAGATACTAGATACGATAAGAACATATACTACACCATATGTATACAGAATATAGATGATTCACACTAATGTATGCTAGAATGAATTTTGGGTTGTGTTCTGAGCCATCCATTCTCACACTTAAAACACATAGGAATTAGTAGTGTGAGAGCGCCGGAGAGAGTGAGAGCTCCGGAGGGGGGGAGGAGAGAGAGAGCGAGAGTAAAATGGTACGACATGGTGAAGTAGTACTGTATTTTGGCTCCAGTTCCAGCTCTATTTGCATTAATCTATGGTACGACATGGTGATCAGGACATAGTCCCTGCAACCATTCGACTAGCGAGGCAGAAACTATGTAGCCGTAGATAAAGTTGACTGTCCTCCGACCCTCATCCCTCGGCAATGATGATACGACAACCTATCACTATATCTTATATAGTAGTAGATGATGTCTTAGTATTACATTATGTGAGTTCATCTTGATTCTGTTACATTCTTCAGATACTAGATACGATAAGAATATATACTACACCATATGTACAGAACATAGATGATTCACACTAATGTATGCTAGAATGAATCTTGGGTTGTGTTCTGAGCCATCCGTTCTCACACTTGGCAAAAAATTAAATTTTCTGTACTTTATCTGCTTTCGAAAATGTACTCAAATTACATGATGGTTCCTTTAGTTAGCTTGCTTATGTTACAATTATATTATTTGTGAATATCGATCTTACCAGATGCCACCCATGACCCGAGGAGCGGCACGTCGTTTGAGGGAAACAGTGAATGCTGAGGTGGCTCCTCCTACAGTTAAGGAGGAAGTGGCACCGGTAGCTAGTGAGACCGAGAGTTCTATTCATCCAGCACCGGTAGCTAGTGAGACCGGAAGTTCTATTCATGCAGCACTTGCAAGGGACTACATCCATCCAAACGCCGTCGATCCTACTTTTTTGAGGTGGTTGCGTGATCATATCACTGAGCGTTTGCGTGAGCTGCGTGGTTCTCATTAGCTATTAGTACTTATTTGTATTGGACTATTTGTATTAGGTTGTTTTTGTATTAGACTATTTGTATTGGACTACATATATGAATTAGTACTGTGTTAATCTCTGGATTGTATTTGACTACGACATGGTGATCAGGACATAGTCCCTGCAGCCATTCGACTGGCGAGGCAAAAACTATGTATCCGTAGATGAAGTTGACTGTCCTACGACCCTCATCCCTCGACAATGATGATACGATAACCAACCAGAGAGGATACTCTGAGAGATCCATCTGAGTAGGACGTATACTCTGAGAGATCACCTTTACAAGAATGATATCTGTAGTAGGATTGAGTGTTGGAGGAGATATTATCAGAGTATACGTCCTACTCAGATGGGTCTCTCACCGTTACTATTCTTTTCTGACAGCATGGTGGATGTGCTCCGTCAACAGATTCTTGCTCCGAGCCAAAACTTTACCCCGGAGCTCAAGTGGACATCCTTCGTGTAGAGCTCGAATGAGAGGTTCCTGACAGCATGGTGGTCTCCTTGGTTAAAGTATCCGTGCTTGTCCCACAACCATGTGGGACGAGCACAGATACTTTAACAAAGGAGACCACCATGCTGTCAGGAACCTCTCACTCGAGCTCTACACGAAGGATGTCCACTTGAGCTCCGGGGCAAAGTTTTGGCTCGGAGTAAGAATCTGTTGACGGAGCACATCCACCATGTTGTCAGAAAAAAATAGTAACGGTGAGAGACCCATCTGAGCACATCCACCATGTGGGACGAGCACGGATACTTTAACAAAGGAGACCACCATGCTGTCAGGAACCTCTCACTCGAGCTCTACACGAAGGATGTCCACTTGAGCTCCGGGGCAAAGTTTTAGCTCGGAGCAAGATTCTGTTGACGGAGCACATCCACCATGCTGTCAAAAAAAATAGTAACGGTGAGAGACCCATCTGAGTAGGACGTATACTCTGATAATATCTCCTCCAACACTCAATCCCACTACTGATATCATTCTTGTAAAGGTGATCTCTCAGAGTATACGTCCTACTCAGATGGATCTCTCAGAGTATCCTCTCCGGTTGGGTTGTGTTCTGAGCCATCCGTTCTCACACTTAAAATACATATGAATTAGAACTGTGTTTTGTATTTTCGACGAACCCAGGAATTTGATTCTGTATTTTGTATTTTGGCTCCAGCTTTATTTGCATTAATCTACGGTACGACATGGTGATCAGGACATAGTCCCTGCAGCCATTCGACTGGCGAGGCAGAAACTATATAGCCGTAGATAAAGTTGACTGTCCTCTGACCCTCATCCCTCGGCAATGATGATACGACAACCTATCACTATATCTTATATAGTAGTAGATGATGTCTTAGTATTACATTATGTGAGTTCATCTTGATTCTGTTACATTCTTCAGATACTAGATACGATAAGAACATATACTACACCATATGTACAGAACATAGATGATTCACACTAATGTATGCTAGAATGAATCTTGGGTTGTGTTCTGAGCCATCCGTTCTCACACTTGGAGATACATCGAATTATAACGACGGATATTAGGTTACTCTTCAGGATAATTGATGTCTATTTTATATTAATTTGGTTTGGTCTATATAATTCTTGGATAATTGGTGTGCATTAAATTCGTATGTGCATATTTGGTCTATGTATTCTTGGATAATTGGTGTGCATTATATATTTGGTCTATCTGATTGTTGGATAATTGGTGTGCATTATATATTGGTTTGGTTTATGCATATTTTTGTGAACAGGGAAAGTACTGTAATTTTTTTCCTAAAAAATTTCAGTTAGCGACGGACTAGTGACCGGTTAGCGACGGATATTTCCAGCTCCATTTGTATTAATCTACGGTACAACATTGTGATCAGGACATAGTCCCTGCAGCCATTCGACTGGCGAGGCAGAAACTATGTAGCCGTAGATAAAGTTGACTGTCCTCCGACCCTCATCCCTCGGCAATGATGATACGACAACCTATCACTATATCTTATATAGTAGTAGATGATGTTTTAGTATTACATTATGTGAGTTCAACTTGATTCTGTTATATCCTTCAGATACTAGATACGATAAGAACATATACTACACCATATGTACAGAACATAGATGATTCACACTAATGTATGCTAGAATAAATTTTGGATTGTGTTCCGATCCATCCGTTCTGATCAAACATCTTCCTTCTCCTCTCCTCCACCATGGCTCTGGACCCATCTGCTCCTTCCTACTTCCCTTCTTCTTATTTGACTCTCTCAGCCACATATGATATCCACCTCAAGTGTAGAGTCGGGGGAGAAAAAGTGGACAGAAAGATGAGGGGGAAGCAGCACAGCCGGCGGCATGACCCAGAGGAAGTACAGAGGTTTTCTTCAATATCCGTAGGAGAACTATAAGGATATATCTTTTTACAACATGTCACCTTGTCAAAGACCCTTAATGTGAATATCATGTTACCGCGGTGTCAGAAGACTAACATGTCATAATTTTTTAAGCCGTGTGTTTTGACATAATCCTCTCAACTCTTTCCTCCTATGTAGTAATCTTGCATTACTACATAGCAGGAAAGAGTTTGGAGGATTATGTCAAAACACACGGCTTAGAAAATTATGATATGTTAGTCTTCCGACACCGCGGTAACATGGTTGTCACATTAAGGGTCTTTGACAAGGTGATATATTATGAAAAGATATATCCTTATAGTTCTCCTACGGATGTTGAAGAAAACCTCTGTACTTCCTCCGAGTCATGCCGCCGGCTGTGCTGCTTCCCCCTCCTCTTCCTGCCCACTTCTTCTCCTCCGACTCTACACTTGAGGTGGATATCATATGTGGCTAAGAGAGTCAAATAAGAAGAAGGGAAGTAGGTAGGAGCAGATGGGTCCAGAGCCATGTTGGAGGAGAGGAGAAGGAAGATGCTTGATCAGAACTTGAGGTGGAAAAGTTGTGACGTTGATAGCATAAGAGAGGGAGAGGGTGAATGGAGGGAGGGAAATGGCTGCATGCCTTTGGCTCACTCGAGCGGTATTTGTCCTCCGACCCTCATCCCTCGGCAATGATGATATGACAACCTATCACTATATCTTATATAGTAGTAGATAATGTCTTAGTATTACATTATGTGAGTTCATCTTGATTCTGTTACATTCTTCAGATACTAGATACGATAAGAACATATACTACACCATATGTACAGAACATAGATGATTCATACTAATGTATGCTAGAATGAATTTTGGGTTGTGTTCTGAGCCATTCGTTCCTATACTTGGCAATTAAGCATGTGAAATAGAACTGATTATGTTTAGTTTGTCTTACGATACAGATTTTTACATCCAAATTGAAATGGATCGTTACTTCGTTGATCGTACATGGATGTACTAGCGGATCAACCTCCTGGACCGTAGGTACTTATAAGTATTGACCGTATCGGATTAGTATGGATCTATCGTTTTGGTATGGGCCGTATCGGTTGGTATTGGTCTTAGCGAATTAGTATCGTCATATCCGATATGTATCGGCCGTATAGCTAGGATTCATATTGGCCTTATCGATTTGGTATCGGTCATATCCGATAGGTATCGATAAGGCCAATATGAATCCTAGCTATACGGCCGATGCATGTACATATCAGATATAGGACGATACCAATTTGTTAAGGCCAATACCAATATGATACGTCCTATACCAAACCGATAGACCGATACTAATCTGATACACTAGATACTAAGTACATCCGGCCTATACCAGCGGATCCACCAATTACTGCACGATAGGCCCAACGACTCTAGTTACATCTGGTTATTGGTGAGTACATGATTACATAGTAATTCTGTTAGTCTTGTGATACAGATTTTTACTCTCTCATGCTACCAACGTCACAACTTTTCCAGTGCTGCTCCCTCTAATGATGATGAACGCAAAAAACCAACGTCACAACTTTTATAATTTGAGTAAATTTCTTTACCCTATATGAAAATTTCTGTTGTCAGAGATATGGCTCCTAGGACTCGCCGAGGTGGTGCTGCTAGTCGAGAAAGGGGCTGAGACAAAAAACCCTTGGAGGTCGACACGGAGAAAGTCTCCATCATCAAACAAGAGCCGGTGACTGTTAATGAGGAGGTGTTACCAAAGGTCGAGGTCAAGGAAGAACCGATGACCATCAGGGAAGAGATTGCTCCCAAGGTTGAAGTTAAGGAGGAGCCACCGTCAGAGAGTAGTAGCATCGGGACCGACCCTCCTGTCCCTACAGAAGACCTCAACCAGATTGAGCCTTCGTATGCAAAGTGGCTGATAGAATGGTACATGTCTCAACGCAACTATGATCCCTGGCTGTGAGAATTCATCGTCTGACTTGCGGTCTTTGCTGAGGCCAAAGTCGATTTTCCTATGTGTTTTGGAATTTTGGAATATTTGTAGAAATTTTGGAATATTTGTGGGAATTTTAGAACATTTTGTGCTATGATCGGATTATAACGACGGATATTAGGTTACTCTTCAGGATAATTGATGTCTATTTTATATTAATTTGGTTTGGTCTATATGATTCTTGGATAATTGGTGTGCATTAAATTCGTACGTGCATATTTGGTCTATGTGATTCTTGGATAATTGGTGTGCATTATATATTTTGTCTATGTGATTGTTGGATAATTGGTGTGCATTATATATTGGTTTGGTTTATGCAAATTTTTGCGAACAGGGAAAGTGCTGCAATTTTTTTTCAAAAAAATCTCATTTAGCGACGGACTAGTGACCGTTTAGCGACGGATATTTCCAGTTTCCGACTACTGTTCGACGGCATATCCGTCGCTAACTGGAGATTTAAAAATGTTTGCAGGTAGCGACGGATGTTCGACGGAATATCCGTCAAAAACGATCTGGTGGTATATAGTTCGACGGCATGGCGACGACTTATCCGTCGCCATGGTTCTGGAAGTAGCAAGCATTTCCTGAACATGGTCGACGGATAATCCGTCCATATTCCATCGCTAGTCCGTCCTTTGTTAGCGACGGTGATCGACGGAGTAGCGACGGCTTATCCATCGCTATGGTTCTGGAAATGCTTAGCATTTCCAGAACATGGTCGACGGATAATCCGTCCGTTAGCCGTCGCTAAGCCGTCCCTTGTTATCGACGGCGATCGACGGAATAGCGACGGAATGATACACTCTGATACGCTATTACGATGGTTTATCGACGGACCATTACGTTGCTATTGTCTACACAGTTCAGTATTTAATACTTGTAATGGACGCAAGTCCGTCGGAAAGTAGTCGCTCATGCTTTGTATTGTGAAGTCGAAAAGCCGTCGCTATTTCGTCGCGTGACGACTACGTAGCGACGGACCTTTATTAGCGACGAGCTGATTGTCGACAGATTATTTTGGCCAAGATCCGTCAGTGATCGGTCGCTAATACTAATTCCCGTCGGACGGGCGACGGATCTGGCCGTCGCTAAATTGACAAATTTTGGTAGTATTTTCTTCGCCCAAGCCACGGGACGAAGGACCGAGTATCATTTTCAAAGCACCCCGTGCACCAACTCTAAGCCGACCGTTGGACCTTTCCATATTCTATCTCAATTCGACCCGTCGAGATTACTCCCTTTAGCTATGTGGATTCATCTCTTTTATTATTAAGCCTACTTGTGCAAGTTGAAAACATGCGATTTATTATGTGAAGGCAAAGATGAGGCAAGTTCACCGAAACTACCCCACCTGAGCGAGCGGTCGCCTCGACCGAACGATGTCTCCGAGTAGCCATTGCAAGGCTAAGTCCGAACGTCGTCGGCGATTCGATTCCTCCGATTGACTGAGCGGGATGGGGCACTACATCATACACCGCTCAGAAAAAGTTTCATCCTCGAAACTTACTGAGTACACTTATCGACTTATAACTTTGCTTCAACATCCTACGTTTGTCGCACACATTTCTTATATGCATTCCTCAAATCCGAGCCACGTTCGTGCTACCCTTAATCTTTTCTTCAAAACTCATGATCTCAAACTCCTCGACACTTTCCCGTTCCTCAAGTCTTACTTGATTCAACGTATCACTTAGTTGAATCGTGCACATATTCCAGGCGTCCCCAAAATACATGTATTTTAGCCAAGCCTCGTGATAGAGAATCCGCCATCACCACTCGAGTCGGATCGTGTACATATTCGGGCGTCCCTAATATACATGCATGTCAACCGATACTCGCGAGTGGTGCCTCCACAAATCCTACCACTTCGCACTCGGACGTCTGCCTAACCGCTAGGCTATGTCTTTCCGTCAGTATTGGAATCATAGTTCCCAAACAACGATATCAACACTGACCCCATCCTAAGGTCAAACCAAGTTGATAGTACAGGGCTTTCTACCCAAGCTTGCATCACTCCAATTTCTAAACATCGAGCATCGATTCCCTACACACATCCCAACGTTCGTCGTACGGGGTCCGAGTCGTTCAGTAAAGCCATCCTACGATAATTCACATTCAACCAATCATCGACAAGAACATATCGCTCGTTCATCAAGCCATTTCGTATAGTCTATCTCTTTGAACACGTTCGACATAGATTGCCTATCAATTTTTCTTAAATCAAGCACGCTACGACACTATTCATCGCTAATCCATAATTCATGTTTCATACTCCCTAAGTCATTTATTCCAATTTACGTAATCAATCACAAGGTCGTCCGACTTAACAATATATTGTGTCCCGATCTCACGCGAGTCAGATTATCCACGGTGGGCACGAATCACCATGCACGCTTCTGCGAGATAATCATTCTCATCGGGACGTAACTCTTATTTTGTGTCCAGACTAATTCATTCTCGATGCGCGGATTGGACCTACTCAATCCTCAAGTTTTATTTATTCGTCAATCATAAGTCCTACAAATCCTCGAGTTCACCTTCGCATCAAGCCAACAAGTCGAGACAATCAAAATTGTCGTATCCTGATTTTCGAGTTCGATCATTCCCGCGACATGAATCACCATGTCAGCGCTCACGCAAAACAATCGCCCCCAAATCCGACGTAACGCATGTGCGAGGCTAGAATTGCGCTCGCGCAAGACAAGAATGTCGATGCTGTGGTATCCGCGTAACCCTCAAGACACAATCATTTTTATCCAACATTCAACTCAATCAAAATTTCAAGTATAGCATCCAACCAAACAATAACACTTGCACGATCGTCATTCGTCGAGTCAGAGTACCCCCGAGTTATCGCATATCGATCTTTGATACGTCTCAATACCATCGACGATATGCGTAACCTGACGATCTTCCTTTGCAACCAAATTTCGAGTCATGCGAACGATGCTATTGTCCGACTGGATAATCTTCTTGACATTCAAATTTAAGTTCGATCATTATCCCTCGAATCATTCACAATATCAATTTTTTCAAACCCGAATTCACGCATCGTTCATCCGTCCATCTTAAGTCATCGACCAACGTATTTTTTCAATTCGCATCATTCCTTGCTAACTCAAATCATCGAGCAACGTTCAATCTAATCCTCAGAGTCATTCGCAAAATTTCAAAATCAAACCTTTCATGCACGCTATCTACCTGTCGTTCTAACTTTTCGTATACGATCCGAATCAATTTCCTCGATCAAGTCATCCATTCGCTATGTCTTAACTTTTCTTCGATTCAGTTTCACCTACGCAATCATCTCACATTTCATACTTCGCACAATCCTCAATCCTGTGCACGTTCCGTGTGCGTTAATTTCTCGATTGTTCGAATCCACTTATCAAACTTTATGACAACAACTCACTCAATCTAAGGCTTTGCATATGTGCGATGCTTGCTGATAGACTCATCGACACCCGAGTCCTCAATCGATCGATCGACATCCCTAAGGCTATCGCATACACCACTCAGGGATGAAGTCATTCAACAAATCCTCAAAACTATCATTTGAATCTAAATCGACTTCATCGAATCCCGTTCGAACCATTCCTCGATTTTCAAGCACGCTCATCTATATCGTACCGACGTTATCGTCGCTCGATAGTATTCCTATCGATAGTCATCCCGCTTACTCAATCAAGTTCAACTCGTTCTCGTCCGACACAATTTAGTTCCCGCACTCGACTTTTCTAAGGTCGACGTAACTTTGGTGTATATGCCCAGCCCGATTTATCCAATCGTGCTTACGCAAACCATCTTTTTATTTTGTTGCCAAAAACTGTTCTTCTATGTTTTGAAAAATAGTTAGACTTATTGTATGGACATCCCGTGGGACATTTGAGAGAGAGCGCACCAACGATTTCAACATGCGGAAGCAACAATTCAGAGTTTACGGAAACAACGGAGTTAAAGAATTCAATCGACAGTCCAAGGACGTAAAGCTGTGCTCTGATACCATTATGTCACGTCCCGCTCCCGTAGGATCGATCGTCCTCTCTAAGGCGTGATACCGCACGAGCCTAGATTGCGCTCGTGCAAGGCGGGTTCCATAACGGCCGATTTCAGCGGCTGCGACGGGGTCGTCGCACAGAAGTCCCATGCAGAGACATTGAATAATGGCAGCAAAATTTGAATCAAAACATAAGTTATTCAAAAGAAGCGCTTTATTGATATTGAAACATAGATTACAATGGGGCACAAGGCCAAGATTACAAGTCTCTCAAGCTCACTTTTCTTTCATTACATTTTATAAGTCACTCAGCTCTCTCTCATCTCTCAATACAAGTCTTGAGCCAGCGGAAGCTTTGGAAGGCGATGTCCATACATTATGTCCCGTATAAGTCTTGACTCCATGCGGCCGCACGCTTCGAATCGCCAAGGAACTCCGTGCCTCGACGCATCCAAGCGAGCTTCGCGCCACGAGCTTCTACCTGTGCCTGCACATGTGAACTATGTGGGTGTCAGTACTCAACTGTACTGGTGGAATGAGCTCCTCGCCCACCCATACAAAACCAACACGTTTGATTTACTTTGTGCAACATAATTCCTTCTTATCAATTGTCTTTCTAGTCTTGTCTTAGGATCAGTTTTATGACGGACGCCTTGGCATACTTGTGTCTGAGGACCATCCCGTGCTTGCACAACGATGTTAACTCATACTTTGCCTTAGACCCTTCTTGTGCCAATAACGTTAACCTATCAAGTCGAGTTTGCCTTACGGCCATAATCGGAGACGCAACTACTCGGTGAGACTCCATTTCCTTGCCTCTAGACCTTTCTCGTGCTTGTATTGTCAACGCACCGACTCATACTTGTCTTTCGTGCCATACTCTGTGACGTAACGACTCGGTCGTACCATGAACTCGATTCATGCTTCAATATCTCTGAGGCAGTACCTCCTCGCTTAGTCTTGCCTATACTTGTTTTGTGACAACGCGGCCGTGCCTCATATTTCGAGGTCGTGCCCAGCAACTCAACGTAACTTCACCCAACTTGCCCTACGGCCCTTCTCGACTTAACTCGCATCAGCTCAAGCCTAACTCATGCAACTCTATGCCAACGACTTAACACTCGACGCCATACTTCGTGCCGAAGCACGCCGCCTTCGTTGTAGCCAAATCTTAGGCCCAGACATTGTGTCTTCTTACTGCATACACATTCAACTCAACTCAGTCCAAAGACACACACGCGGATTACCGCTCGTGCCGACACATCTATATGAAAGGTCACTGGCATTAACTAGCCATCGTGGACATAGCCTGGCTTTTGGGACCCTTGCACCACAGGTGGCGATCCCCGATGCAAGTCTCCGACCTACCGATTGCCTATTACCCAGCTCGGCTATACCCTGTTTCCTCCTAGGCCGAGTCGGTCCCTTGGCCTTGGGTTGCCGCTCGAAGAAATATCGCCCTTGTCGACAAGTTGTCCATGACCACATGCCTACGCTAACTTCTAGACTTAACGTAATTGCATGGTCTCATCATCATCATTTAATTCCTTTGTTTTGCTTCTTCCACTTTTCACACTTCTTCGCAGAGCCCAAACCAGGGTTGCCTCGGCGACTGAACTACAGTCCCGACATATTTTCTCTCGGCGACTAACCATCGCTTAGACTTAACATTCTTTGAACTCGGGGAACGGCTACTGCATAGCCTTCCAACTTAACTTGAACATAACGTATTTTCTTAAGTATCGACAGACCGTGGCTAACTTTCTACTGAACCAACCGTGGCTCGTACCTTAAACCGACTCGTGTTCTATGCAACGCTATCGCCCAAGTCATACCGAAATATGACGGGCCTTGGGATCGTGGGACTATTTAACTTGACAATCGCAAAATGAGCGGGACAACACTTGGAATGACTTGGGTCGACCGGCAAAACTTTGCCAACTTATTCAAGCTTACAACTTAACTCAAGGGACGAGCAAAGGCTATGCCAAGCCTTGCGTTACGGAAGCGTGCATGCTTTATCGAGCATTTACGCGGGCGACGCCTATGACTTAGGCTAATTCACAGTTTTGTGTCGAAGACCAACTTTCCTTCTCCCAAGCCACGGGACGAAGTACCGAGTGTCATTTTTAAAGCACGTCGTGCACCAACTCTAAGCTGACCTTTGGACCTTTCCATATTCTATCTCAATTCGACCCGTCGGGATTACTCCCTTTAGCTATGTGGATTCATCTATTTTATTATTAATCCTACTTGTGCAAGTTGAAAACATGCAATTTATTATGTAAAGGCAAAGATGAGGCAAGTTCATCGAAACTACCCCACCTGAGCGAGCGGTCGCCTCGACCGAGCGATGTCTCCGAGTAACCGTTGCAAGGCTAAGTCCGGACGCCGTCGGCGCTTCGATTCCTCCGATTGACTGAGCGGGACGGGACACTACAGCCGGCGACCCGACCCTGACCACCCCCCTCCTCCCTCCGCCGGTCATCCCCGACCACCACCCCCTTCTCCCTCCGCTGGCGACCCGTCCCCCGACCCCCTCCTCCCCCTCCTCCCTCCGCCGACGACCCGCCCTCCAACCCCCTCCGGTCATCTCCGACCCCCCCTCCTCCCTCCGCCGGTCATCCCTGACCCCCCCTCCTCCCTCCGCCGGCGACCCGCCCGCCGACCCCCCCAACCCGCCCCCACCACCAAAGAAAGAGGGAGGGAGAGGGGAGGGGCAAAATCATCTTTTAAGACGATTTTTAACGAATTTTAACAGCGGGGGGGGGGGGTGATTTGAGCATTTTCGTAACGGACTGTCTTTTTCGGATCAGCGAGTCTTTATTTGCATTTTCGTGACATCTAAGGAGGGTTTAAATGCACTTCACCCAATAGGATGATAGACTAGACTTTCACTAGGGCACCAGCAGGGGTGTAGCCAGCTGTTTCCGAGGGACCGTGTTTGTGTCCCATACATATATAACCAATTAGACTTTAAAAAGTTTATGTACACGAACTTCGATCAAATGCCGACATTTAGGCCGATTGGACTTAGGCAGATAGTCATGTCTTAGAATATAGTTATGCACATATTGTTATGCACATATAGTTATAGCTAGATTATGTTGTCGCCTTTGCCGCTAAGCCTACTAGTTTCACGTGTATCAAATTTGTAATATATTTTTTTTATCAAATTTGTAATACAATGTGCATAATCCCTAACAATTATACTATATATATATATATATATATATATATATATATATATATATATATATATATATATATATATATATATATTGGATATTATTTCTTTATCATCCTGAAAATGGAATAACAAAATAATAAAAAAGGTTAGAAATACCGGTCTACGGGAAATCATGCACGAAGCACTGCCCTAAGAGATTATCGAGGTCTATGTGCAGACATCATCTCGAATCCTTCTAACGGGAAAACCCCCTTCCTATCGGCTTTCCGTCACCGCATACGGCTTCGGATGAACGACCCGAACTTAGCTCTTGCCCAGAGTAGAAGAGATTGAAATAGAAAAGTATAAATTATATGATAGAAATTTTTGGAAGAAGAGAATGAGGAGAATCATATAGTTGCTCCTCTCAAAAGTGTTCTTTCAACAAGACAAATTATGCATTATATAGATAACCCTTAACATATAGAATTAATATAATTTATTAGTATTAAACAACCAATAAAATGAATAATAATAGACAACCCTTAACCTATAGAATTAATATAATTTATTAGGATTAAATAACCAATGAAATGGATAATAATATGTAATAGTTAATAGAAATTAAAACCAAGAATTAATACAATTGAAAGTTGATTTTTTACAAATTCATACAACAATCTCCCCCAAAAAATCAAGTTTCAAAAATAAAGTTAACAATATTCAAAAATAGTAGAGATAAAGAATTTCTGGGCAAATGAATACTATACAATAGGTGAGATGGACTACAGCCTTAAATCTCACTTAGTGACTATTGTCTTTATCTGAAGAAGTACTTGATGGACTACGCCTTGAATCAGATTTCTTGAATCAGATTTAGAAAATAACACACATAGTATGCTAGAGGTTCTTGGGTCTGTTGGGGTGGCACTTTTGGTTGGCCATGTGCACTTTTTCCTTATTCATGAGAGTTGTCTGGGATCACCCTGTCCCATAGTCGAGGCCTTCACGAACTCTCACATAGGTAAGTCCTCCAAGGGTTGATGATTGGAGTCAACCCTGCATAATCATGCTTGGACCTATTAAGAGTTTTAAAACTCATCCTAACCAAATCACGCCGGAATACTGTCACCATAGGGATGGAGAATCACTGTACACATGTATAGCCACTTGGGCATTATTTTAATGAGATTTTAATCTCGGGTCAGTGTTCCATAAAGTCACCTTAGTCCAGCTTATTTTTACCCATTGAACCGACTTCTTGGGATCTTCAGTCAGACTCTGTTGGGTTGCCACTGCTGGTGACTTACTTATGAGCTTAATCCCATCCCCCTCGATGATTCTAGGATTAATTTTCCAGACAAACACTTCGTCAAGAGTAAACAGATTCTTCGTCAAGATATCTGTAAAGTTCTTTTATGACTTTTATAGTCAAGAACCACATTTTTGCCCTTTAGGCTCTTTTAATGTCTTGAAATGCAGCTGCAGGTACCTGTTCATCTTAGAATTCACAAGATCATGTTTTTAGTATAATTTTAAAATAAATAATAGGTACAGAAATATGTTGATCATGTAAAGTATAAAATGCTTAAGCCATACAGCTTCAGTACAAGATGTGACTGAAGATAATATTTCTGAGGTATATATACTCTTAGATAAGATTCTTACATATACTCAAGAGATGACAACTCCTCATAGAGTAAAAAAATATATCCATAAATGAATTAGACGTCATATGAGTCGGTTACCCAGTTTGTATTAAAATGACATTCTATGACATAAGATTATCTAATGTGATACACTTTTATAGTCTAGAATATTCTTAAAAAAATATATTCTGAAACTGGTTTGACTGATTTAGTTATTTTCTAAATCAGATTTGGTGACATCACAATTATTTAACAAGTATGTTATTTCACTAATTGCTAATATAAACATTAGGGTAGTGAGAACAAACTCATCTGACTCTATCATCCCTTAAAGTAAAATACAGTAACTTTCAGTCTTGACTTTTTATCTTACTAGCCATGTTTGTAAAAAAAAAATACAGTCTTGAGTACTAGAATAATAATTTGAGTGATTTTGCTAATCATCCTTAAGAAATCTTTAGTTTATCAAGTGTTGATTAATTTGGGTTAGCTGTAGGGGCCGGTTCCCAGCTAGCGGAGGTCCACAGGGGGACGATTAAGTACCGTGTCGCTTAGGGCTATTTACGTCCGGTTGACAGAAGGACCCTTTCGGCTTGTACCCAAAATAATCTCAACTTTTAAAACTTTAGATTTATAGGAATTTGCTATATCACTAAACTATTTTCTTTTGACTAAATTGTTTGAAAGAATCAAAAAAAAAAAATTATAGCGTCACGAAAAAAAAGAAAAAAAACTAAGTTTGTCTAAATATTGTGACAGAACAATATTGTGATTTCTTTCTGACTATAAATTCTAATATTGTGATAATAATCATTTAAGGTTCAAACATGTAAGCCGATCAAGGAAAGAATATTTATTCATTACCATCAGAAACCAAAAAAATGATGGCTCGCAGACTTCATATATTTATCCAACTAAACTTAGTAATCAAAATAAATAGAATATGTGAAGTAAATGTGAAAAATTACCATTCCACGTGATCAGAGCAATTTTGTACTTCTTGATTTCGGCTTAGTAATAGTACTTCAGACGAATGTCATTTAGTACATTATTAGAGATTGTTATCCCTTAGCATGTTTGTTCCTTTTCTAACATGTCACAACTTCAAATGCTTCTGACTTGAAGAATAACATTACAAATATCATGTCCGAATTAAATTTTTTTCATTTGACATTCAACTTCATGCTTGGTATTCTGACATGAAGAGGATTCATGGTTATTAAAGTTAAACTATTGAATGCTCAAAAATGTGGAGAATTGAAAGCATTAAATTGGTAAACGTTTGTTCGTTTTGAAGAATCGAAACGATTCAAAATAAAATATTAGCTAATGTAAAAATATTAAAAAGGCTCAATTAATATATATCACAATTGGTTAGTACATCAAAGAAGTCTATCACAATTTACAAATTCAATAGGTGAATAGTGTGAGCTTCACATGATAGAACTAAAAATTCATAGGTTGCACAACAAGTTGGAAGTGCTTTGATTTGAAATGCACCATAGGCCTCTCAGTTAGCTAGTTTTTGGAACAATGGTTTAGCCTTGTAAATTATAACTATCACGGCTATACCAATGAGACTGGTATTTTGTGAAAATCTAATATAATCTGATTTTAACAAAGCAAATATAATAAAATTCTTTATAATCAAACCTAGTAGACGGAATAAATATATATGAACAATGTTTTCAAAGAAAACTTAGTAAAACACAGACTAGACAGAAATATCAAACACAAAAAACCTTATATAGGTCATACAAACAGTTAATGCTATGTGTAGTCATAAGATCGTCGTCTATATACATGGAGGAAAAAATATTTTTCTGTTGAAAACATATGGAACCAAATAGAATATTGTGCACTTCACAACACACTCATGGTATCCCAAATTGGCTTAGTAGTTAAAAGAGTTGGAAAAATCAATACGAGTACTGGAATAATCAATGGTCACCGTATTATAAAAATATTAGTGACCAAAGAATAAATTTACACTCAAGTCCTATTGGTGCAATAGTTGTGACGTAAGTTTGACAAAAAAATCTATTCATGTATGCATATGTTTACGTGATACTTTTATTCAGTACATGTCATCTTGGTAACGATATAAGGATTGGCAGGTATGTTACTGATCGTCTTCCATAACATGTATGATTGAAGCCTGACATGTATATAAAAATTGTAGTAGATTTTAAAGTTTTGAGTCAAGATTATTGAGTTAAGGCAGAGTATATCTTGACATATAGCATTAACACTCTTAAAAAAAATACGACATGAGTTTGAGAAATTAAAAATTCAATTGCTATAACCGACTACCAAAAATGTCCCGGTTTCACATCTTTACTCACCAAATTTCTCCAACTATTATGCGATTACTAGCATGAAATGACGCAAGTTTATGTACTTGTGCATTGTGGCATATATGCCTGCATCCATGTGTAATTATATGCATTAATACACGCACATGATACTGAGATATAAGCTTTGTATCTATAACCAAAAAAAAAATAATGATCGATTTAGAAAAATGTAAACATGTCGATTTATCATAACCTATGTAGTTAAAAGAATGCAATCAAAGATTCAGCTAGTGCACAAGCAAACCGCACCTGCCAAGAAAAGCTGTGGAGAATAGTAAGGGTAGACTTTGAAAATCTAAGACCAGTTTCTAGTTGAGGCTTCCAAAAATTGACTCATACAACTAAACAGGGATAAAACACAAAAATTCACATTATTAATAGACTATAAATTGGGATTAAAGAGCTAATAAACCTGGCATTTAAGAGCCATAAAATAGAATGCCGTTGGAAAAATAAATATCTAATGAATAGAAAAATTAAGGGTCTCAAACAGTCAGAAGAGAAAAAATACATAGTAGAATTTTTATTTTATTTTTAAATACACGTCCGACAAGCATTGGAAACAATCATCACAACTTTTTCTTTCCATAGCAACTTCCCTATTCAAAGTAGCCATATGCTAGGGGAAAAAAAAAACTATGGATGAAAAACAACAAAGTTGAAATGATTATATATATTATCAGTCTTGAAAAAAAATGATAAGTTATATGAAGATTGATACAAGATAAGTCTTGAATCAACCTCAACAATTCATATAGTTATGATCTCGAAAACAGGACACACCATGGTCATCCCATTCTTATTCCAACTATGTATATGTTGGACACTATTCAAAAGTGCCAAGACAAACATGCATCATCTCTATATTATTATCTAACAGTTTTACGCATAAAGAGAAATTTCTAGCAACTAAGATTGGAATCAACCCTTGCAGGCGTTGATAGTTAAAAATTGAGAAAACAAGATTCACATGAGATACATATTACTTACAGAGTATTATACTATCTCTATATTTGACAACAAAATGAGGTGATATATAATATTGATTCATTAGTTAAGTGAATCTCAATAATAGATCTATACATATGAAAAATTCATTATCAAGATGTTCATCTTGACAAACTATTTTATTCATAACACATCTTCTGAGAAATATGAGTGTATATAATATGAGCTTAATGGTAATAGAAGAAACATTCTGCATTAGGAGGAAACAATTAATATCGAAACTTTGTAAATGGTTGTGGAATAATTTGTGGCCTCATGCAAATCAAAGAATTCGCACAAAGAAAAAACAACTATGACTTTCTTATCATTGAAGAAATTTCCAATAGCATCTGACATAACAGAAATATATCATTGGTATATATATTATTACTAAGAACCTAGAACATGAAATAATGCAAATTTCTATGTATTTGAAGATGACCTCGGGTCTTGGATTATATAATAAAAATGTGTAAACCGAGATTTCCTCTTAGCAATCTCATCCATTTTGTAAACGAGTTTCAAAAAAAAAAATCGGTTAATGAAGAAATCATCCAAAGGAGAAATAAAATAATCTCTTAGATTGTTGGATATTATTTCTTTATCATCCTGAAAATGGAATAACAAAATAATAAAAAAAGGTTAGAAATACCGGTCTACGGGAAAGTCATGCACGAAGCACTGCCCTAAGAGATTATCGAGGTCTATGTGCAGACATCATCTCGAATCCTCCTAGCGGTAAAACTCCCTTCCTACCGGCTTTCCGTCACCGCACACGGCTTCGGGAGAACGATCCGAACTTAGCTCTTGCCCAGAGTAGAAGAGATTGAAATAGGAAAGTATAAATTATATGATAGAAATTTTTGGAAGAAGAGAATGAGGATAATCATATAGTTGCTCCTCTCAAAAGTGTTCTTTCAACAAGACAAAGTATGCATTATATAGATAACCCTTAACATATAGAATTAATATAATTTATTAGTATTAAACAACCAATAAAATGAATAATAATAGACAACCCTTAACCTATAGAATTAATATAATTTATTAGGATTAAACAACCAATAAAATGGATAATAATATGTAATAGTTAATAGGAATTAAAACCAACAATTAATACAATTGAAAGTTGATTTTTTTACAAATTCATACAACAATATATATATATATATATATATATATATATATATATATATATATATATATATATATATATTGAAAGAAGGTAATTGTGGCGAACGCTCCCATCGAAAATCGATCTCCCGACCACTTGGGCCGCACGCCTCACCAATACCACTAGGCTAGAGGGTCATCAACAACAACAACAACAATATATATATATATATATATATATATATATATATATATATATATATATATAGAGAGAGAGAGAGAGAGAGAGAGAGAGAGAGAGAGAAAATAAGGGAGGTGAGGTGCCACCTCATCGCTATCATCATGCACTTGTACACTTTTCGGTGCATGATGATAGCATATGAGTGACACATAGCCACCACCCATAGGGTGGCATCTCACCTCCCTTATATATATATATATATATATATATATATATATATATATATATATATATCGGTGCATGATGATAGCATATGAGTGACACATAGCCACCACCCATAGGGTGGCATCTCACCTCCCTTATATATATATATATATATATATATATATATATATATATATATATTGTTCACGTAGGATAATGAATATGGATTTCGAAATTCAAATTCTAACACCGGTCAATTTTGAATTCCAAACCTTAATATCCATTATATGTGAGACCGTAAAACTAAATAACCTACCAAAAAAATTGACCAGCTCGAAAGCACTATGGGTGCAGATATTAGAATGCATCTTAGAAAGACTTATAATGTGATCGCGGTGTTAACTAGTCCTTACCACAAGGTGTTAGGTGACGAGCAAAAATATATTCTGTGTAGAATTAAAGGGTTTTTTTCTTCTTAGAAAATAGTGTTGTTGCAACGTCTGTAACAAGTTGGGTTCTTTTAAAAAAATAAAATTATATATATATATATATATATATATATATATATATATATATATATATATTTTTTTTTTTTTTTTTTTTTTTTTTTTGAAGCAATGGGTACTTGTGGCGAACTCGTCTCCACTGAGGCTCGAATTCCCGACCACTTGGACCGCATGTATCTCTCTTAACCACTAGGCTAGAGGTCATTTGCGATATATATATATATATATATATATATATATATATATATATATATATATATATATATATATATAAAACATAGATCGTCGGAAAAAAAAACATTGTCACTCTCAAGTTGATGCTATGTGATTAGAATAATGACCAACCTAAACGATTTTTATTTTTATCTTTTATGGATATTAAATTCATGTTATTTTTAATTGTTTAAGCACATTTGACATCTGCAAGGTGTTAATATATTAATTGAAGATAATGACAAATTGTTTGTGTGGTTTGAATTGAAAATCACAATTTGTGGTTGATTGAATTGAAAAGTAAAGACAATAACAAAAAAAGAAGGTATATTTTAGGTAGTGGGTAAAATTATATTTTTCATATGGAGGTTTAATTGAAATAAAATAATAAAAAAATTTAATAATCTACGGATGTAAGATGTTTACAAAAATACCCAAAAATTACACTTATATTAATTTTGGAGGATAACAAAACTAGTACCTCAAAAAAATTATCAAACAATAATTTTATAAACACTTTATAAACAATCAGTTCAAAAATCACCCAATTCCTATCAAAACCCTTGAAAGTTTATGGACTCTGAAGAAAGCTTCTCGATCCATAAACCTAGTGAGTGAAATTAATATCAGTGAATTGTATCTTAGGTAGAGCATCAATAAAGTAGGATGATAGGCTAGACTTTCACTAGTTCATCAGGAGGGGGCGTAGACAGCTGTTCCTGAGGGACCACGGTTGTGCTCCATATATCTATATAACCAATTAGGCTTTAAAAAGTTTATGTACAGAACTTCGATCAAGTGCCGACATTTAGGCCGATTGGACTCTTAGGCAGATAGTCATGTCTTAGAATATAATGCACATATAGTTATAGCTAGATTATGTTGCCGCTTTTGCCGCTAAGCCTACTAGTTTCACGTGTATCAAATTTGCAATACAATGTGCATAATCCCTGCCCATGTCAATCTATAGCAAGATGACAAATGACCTATAGCCTAGTGGTTAAGAGAGATACATGCGGCCGAAGTGGTTGGAGTTCGAGTCCAAGTGGAGGCGAGTTCGCAACAATTATCCATTGCTTCAAAACAAAAACAAAAAAATCTATAACAAGATGGCATGAGAATTTTATTTCTTTTGTTAAGTTAACGAATGAGTTGTGTTGTCTTCCAAAAACATGCTTCACACACGTCCCAGTTTTGATAATAACCACAGTAACATCGTTATTGAGAAGGAAAGAATGGTGATTTCTGGAACTTTCAATTGAAACTCCAGAGATTAAATAAGCATCCCTTTACTAACATGTGAGAAGAAATAGAAAATTTTGTAACTTTCAGCTCTCAATTTTAATTCTCTTGCGGAAACAAACGCCAACAAGCCATAACTTCTGAGTCATTTGTAAACATAATTGAAAGTTTATATATATAGAGTTCACTTGTCTTCATTGTAAATTTCTTTTCAATCTTATTGTTAGAACCTAAAAATTGCTTTACAACCTGGCCGGCCCTGAGATGATGGGGTCCGAGACGAAACTTTCAAAATGGACCCCCAACCCCCCCCCCCCCCCTACATAATGTAAAAAAGTGTAATATAACAAAAATTTGTTGACACCAAAATTTGAGCCAAGTATCACTAAAGTAGTAAGTCTAATATTATAGTCACTACACATATTTTTTGTTAAGGAAGGCACATGATACATACTAGTTGTATTGTAGATAAATCAATATTGATACCCCTTTTATCAGGGAGCCTGGACTATCGTCCGGCATGTCCTGAACCAGGACCGCCCCTGATATCGTATATAAGTCTCAAGAACATTTACAAATTCATAGAGAGGAGAAAAATAAAAGGTAAACTTTAGTTCAAACTTCAAAATGGCAACAGGGTACCAGAAAAAGGGCATCATCACTACCACTAAAAGGGATTTGGTTTGGTAAATAAAGTGGATTCTAAAAAAAATGAAATGGTAATATGCATCTGATCAATGTTGACAATATTTTACTCCCAAGAAGAGATTAAATACCATAACATCTCAAACTCGCTCAGCATGAAGATTAACCTCTTGCGCTATGTAATCTGAAAATAAGGTATAAAAACCCTGAAAATAAGGTTAATCTAACTAAAAGTTGACGATAATTCAGTTTGGACCTTTTGGTTTACATTGAGTGTTATCACAAAAATCGAAACATCGAACTTGTCCAATTAAGCAAACCCATGGGTAAGGGTTGTGTTGGGAAAGAAACGCGGAAACCTTTCCCCAAACCGGAGAGTACCTGCGAGAGGACCGAGCAATACAAAGCACAAACCTAAAAACAACCACACAAAACAATCCACGCAGACACAGAGAATTTTTGACGTGGAAAACCCTTGCGGGAAAAACCACGGGACGATCGGAGTCCAACCCTGAGAAGCCTCCACTAATGGAATAGAAGAATTACACCCTCTACAAACTCCTCCCGATCCAAATCGGATCCCCACAACACTCAGAAGTAAGAACAATTATTACAAGGCTACGAAGAGCGAGAACGACGAGTAGAGATTACCCGAACGCGATCTCCTTCGAAAAATGACCTTCAATCCTCCATCTTCTCTTCCGAAGTTGTAATGGCACTCTTGCCTCCTTCTCTCTATTTTCTTCAATGTTCTACGATGAATAGGGTTAGGAATAACCTAATATTAACTCCCCTAATCCGCAGCAAAATCTGGACCATTAGATATGATCCAACGGTGAAAAATCACCCCAAATTTTCGCTCAGCCCCGACGACACAGAGTTCGGCCAGAACTCTGTGTCGGGCAACCAGAACCTATCGGCCACATTCTGGAGTGGCCAGACCGAGTTCGGCCCGAACTCGCCCTGGGACCGAGTTTGGCCCGAACTCGGCAGCCCCAGTCCAGAACCCCCCTTTGGGTTGGCAGCAGCAGCAGCAACTCCGCGTCGCCTACTTTCTGAGCTTCTCCGACATCGGACGGCGCTCGTCGCACTCCGGGATCTTCTCCACATAGGTTGGGAATCCCACCCACTCCAACAAATCTCCTCCTTCACAACTATGGAGAGGATGTCGTCATCCCTACGATCTGCCTGCAGTACTCAAACTTCCCCCTTGGTAGAATCTTCGTGAACATATCAGCTCCGTTGTCATCTGTATGAACCTTCTCAAGCTCCGCGTCCTTCTTCTCAACCACATCCCGTATCCAATGATACCGAGTCTCGATGTGCTTGAACCGGCTATGAAACGTCTGATTCTTCACAAGGTGAATAGCACTCTGACTGTCGCAAAGCAAAGTATACTACTCTTGCTTCAGTCCCATTTCCTGCAGCAGCTTCTTCATCCACAGCAACTCCTTGCAAGCCTCCGTCGCCGCAATGTACTCTACCTCTGTCGTCGACAAGGCAACACACTTCTGCAACCGCGACTGCCACGACACCGCTCCTCCCGCAAACATCATTACGTAGCCCGAAGTCGATCGCCTCGTGTCTACATCTCCAGCCATATCAGCGTCGGTATACCTGTCACGCCCCAGTACCGAAATACGGAGACGGACTAGGCCAGTTACTCCATATGAGGTACGTAACGTCATACGGCGATCGTGGCTGTCGAGAGACTAGGGGGTACATGCTACAATCAAGTCTCCTATGGTCCCACAGAGTTCTATGTCTCAATCAATTAAGTCAAATCAGCAATTAAATGAACATTAAAGATAAAGCAGTAAGGCGTCCCCGACGCTTCATCAAAATGGTCATGAGAGACTAGCTTTATAATTTAGCTATCTCAGAGAGTCAGGGGTACAAAATTATACACAGCTGCAGTCTGTTTAATTACAATTATGTACTGACACAAAATATCAAGTAATCCGGCTAACAGGTGCCGGTGGCTAAACGCCGCAAAAGTATAAGCAGGAGTGGTGGAGAAGAAACCCACTCGAGTCCCCGAACCGCCATGCTCCTAGTATGCACCATGGATGTCAGGGAGGAAGATCGTGTCCTCTGGCTCTGCTACGAGATCTGGCCAAACAAAACCAGCGGGGTCAGCCCTGAATAGCAAGTACCGCCAAAATGGCACAAGAGTTAAGATTAAAAACCCAGATAATAGAATGATTGATAATAGTAATACTTATGCAACTATTATAGGGTAGCGCAACATCCTCGAACCCATATGGCACCCTTACAACCAAACAAGGACAAAAGGTGCCGCATGGAGTCGGGACGTGTCGTACTCTATAACTTTCACATAAGTTAAAAAGGTATAAACAATAAAATCTCCTGATCGTAACTTCGGTCGATAGCCTATCGCAGCACAATAACCAACCCAACAATCAAACAAGAACATGGGTTGGATCATGTACCATGATAGACCATGTTCCTCAGTCATTCACAGAAGTAGCACTTCACAACCAGAATAAGTCTTCCGTTCATAACTTCGGTCCACAGCCTGTCATAGTACGATAACCAACCCAACAATCAAACAAGAACATGGGTTGGATCACGTACCACAACAGTCCGCTTCCTTCGGTTATTCACGGAAGGTAATAGGATACAAGCAAGTCGTTTTCACGGCCAATCAAGTCTACGAGTTTCTAGTGGGATGAGGTTATCCTCGCGTCATGTTATTAGAAAATCCTCAGATCGTATCTTTCCAGCAAGGCTAGTCAACCCAGGGGTTCGCGTAGACAGGTGTCATGGAGCACAGGTCCCTCGTGAGGCCACCTTGCCAAGACATGTAATATATAGCAGGAATTAATCGGATACAGTCATCCACTCGTTGCGGATGACACAGTATCCGTGGAGACCAGCCGGCGCGCCAAGACAATATCTCAGGGCGACTGGTGTAACACAATCTCGGGACTCTGCCCCTCCCCATGCATCTAGTATATTCAGTTGCCTAGTTTAACCCTAGGTGAAATCTTGGACTCTCATGCTGTGGCCTGCATGATTATCCTCCTAAAGTCGTACTTTAGTACGAGTACCCCAAAGAGGATCCATGTCAATCAGTATGTCAACATGTACTACCCTCCTTAGTGTAATGCATCATTGTAAATACGCCACGTGGAGTTACGAGTCATTTGTCGAGCATGAACAAGAACTGGGACATTCAGGTACATGTATCAGGTAGGAACACTTTGTTCTCCGGGGTCACATCAGTGCTCATATCATGCTCGGGACAAAAGGCGTAAGGATATAAAATGGGCATATAATATCTAATAAAATATCAAAAGCATACGCACAACAAGGCAGCGTGGGTGAAAAGTCACGCAAGCTTACACAAGGCAGCGTGCGTAAAAAGTCACGCAGGCTCAAGGAGAGAGCTGCGTAAAAAATCACGCAGGCTCAAGGGAAAGAGCAGCGTGAAAAGTCACGCAAGCTCAAGGGAGAGTGCTGCGTGAAAAGTCACGCAGACTCAAGGGAAGAGCTGTATAAAAAGTCACGCAGGCTCAAGGGAAAGAGCAGCGTGAAAAGTCACACAGACTCAAGGGAAGAGCTGTGTGAAAAGTCACGCAGGCTCAAGGGAAAGAGCAGCGTGAAAAGTCACGCACGCTACAGGGAGCAGCGTAGGTGAAAAGTCACGCACGCTACGGGAGACACGCTTCCAACAGGAAACGTATCTAAGTCTGCGTACGCAGCGCTAAAGAGCGCGCGTAGCTCAGTGTGCGTGAGCTAAGAAGCTCTGCACACTGCACACTGTCTTCTCCAAACAGCAAGAACACTATGGCAGAACCCAAAACTTCAAAAACAACATAACTTGGTCATCCGAACTCCAAATCCGGATTTCCAAAGTTCCAACTCGGGTGAAATGGAATTCTCTTCCACCTGGAAGCATCAAAACCCACAAAACTTCAACGAAAATAGATCAAAACTAAGGAAATCCGAAAATGATTAAAACTTAGATCTACAAAAATCAAAGCTTCAAAATAGAAATTTTTAAGTTCTAAACTAGTATAGATTATGGAGAAGAACATGTTTTGGCAAATAGTTTTGTAAGAATCATTAACAAAATTATGGATCCTTCTCTTGAGCAAGTTGGTACTTGCCTTGGTTGGTGGAGGAAGTAAATGAGAAGAAGTAAATGAGAGGAGAGAGAAGGAGATGAGTTATTATATAGAATCTTGAACCCATGGGTTCATGATGAACCAAAGGGTTCATGATGAACCATGGGTGAACCAAGAATAGGTTACCCAAATGAGCCAAAACTGTAGGCCCAAATGCAGAAAATAAATTAAGAAATAATATTTTGTCGAATATTTTTTTGGGAAATGCATGAAGGAATACAGCATAATAAATATAGTATAAATTCAAGGTAAATACAATTTATCGGTTTACGTATTAAAATACGTATTCCAGGATTGGGGAGTGACATCTCTACCCTTCTTAGAAAAATTTCGTCCTCGGAATTCCAGCCAAGACAGGATAGTGAAATCAGGGCAAGCAAGGCACAATCATATATAAGTTAACTATCATAGCAGTTGCTATCATACATCACAAAGTACAAAATAAGCAGGTGCAGAAAAGTATGGAATCGTGTCAATAAGGTGCATAAATATACCTTATTAGTCAAACAAATGCGGATACCGAGATCTGATCTCGTCCTCGCGCTCCCAGGTTGACTCTCCCGAAGAGTGATGGTTCCAAGAAACACGGACAAGGCTTATCGTCCGATTCTTGAGTACCTTCTCTCGCCGGTCCAAAATAGACATGGGTTGTTCCTCGTAAGTTAGGTCGGTACCAACGACTAACTCTGAATGATCGAGGACATGACTCGGATCCGGGACATACCCACGTAATTGGGACACATGAAACATATTATGTATGCCAGTTAACGAAGGCGGAAGGGCAAGTCGATAAGCCACATCGCCTACCCGAGCGAGAATCTTGAAAGGACCAACGTATCTTGGACTAAGCTTTCCCCGGGTTCCAAATCTGATGATACCCCGAGTAGGCGAAATCCGCAGAAACACTTGGTCGCCAACTCTGAACTCTTGAGGCCTACGATGCTGATCTGCCCAATGACGATGTCGGTCCTGTGCAACTCGAAGGCGCTCTCTGACTAACTTAACTATCTCCACAGTCTGCGTGATCATCTCTGGCCCCAACAACTTCCGTTCTCCGACGTCGTCCCATGCCAAAGGGGACCTGCACTTCCTTCCGTACAATGCTTCGAACGGGGCCATCTGAATGCTAGCCTGATAGCTGTTGTTATAGGAGAACTCCACTAGATGAAGGTGATCCTCCCAAGATCTGCCAAAATCCAAGGTACATGCTCGTAGCATATCTTCTAACGTCTGAATGGTTCTTTCTGATTGCCCGTCGGTTTGTGGATGATAAGCAGTACTGAATCTTAACTTGGTTCCCAAACTTTGGTGCAAGCTCCGCCAAAAATGGAAAGTAAACCGCGTATCCCGATCTGATACTATACTAACTGGAACACCGTGCTGCCTTACTATCTGTTTCATGTATATTTCTGCTAGCTGTTCAGTAGTCTGTCCAACTCGGAAGGGAAGGAAATGAACGACCTTCGTGAGTCGATCTACTATTACCCAGACTGCATTCTTGCCAGCTGGGGATCTAGGTAAACCGGTCACAAAATCCATCGTGATGTGCTCCCATTTCCATTCTGGGATAGGAAGCGGCTGTAGCAACCCTGCTGGTCTCTGCTGCTCGGCTTTCACCTGCTGACATACCAGACACTTGGATACAAATCTCGCTATCTCTCTTTTCATGCCATTCCACCAAAAGAACTGCCTGATATCTCGATACATCTTCGTTCCTCCTGGATGAATGGAGTAAATAGAACTATGAGCTTCGGACATAACTTCTTGCCGAAGGTCTCCACTCGGTACACAGAGTCTGTTTCCAAACCTGAGCGTACCATCTTCATGAATCACTAACTCCTTCCTACGGCCTGATTCACACTCCGACCGCAACTTCTGAATCTGTGGATCTCCTGCTTGTGCTGCCCTTATCCTCTCTACTAAGGTTGACTGAATCTGCATACTGGTCATTCTTCCTATATCCCTTGGCTAAACTACTTCGATTCCCATACTCTGAAGGTCTTCTAGAATATGCTTCTGCGAGGTCAAGATAAAGGCACTGTCTCTCCTACTCAGTGCATCTGCAACTACATTCGCCTTGCCTGGATGATACTGAAGATCTAAATCAAAATCCTTCAGCAGTTCTAACCATCTCCTTTGCCTTATGTTCAAATCTCGCTGCGTGAATACGTATTTCAAACTCTTATGATCAGTATAGATCTCTACCCGATCCCCGTATAAATAATGCCTCCACAACTTGAGTGAAAACACCATAGCTGCTAACTCCAAATCGTGAGTCGGGTAATTCTTCTCATGGTCTCGAAGCTGCCGAGACGCATATGCTATCACTTTTCCATGCTGCATCAATACACATCCAAGACCCTTTCCTGATGCGTCACAATATACTGTAAAGCCTCCTGCTCCTACTGGAAGTGTCAAGATCGGGGCTGAGATCAATCTTTTCTTCAATTCTTCAAATGATGCCTGACAGCTAGCTGACCAAACAAACTCTACGTCCTTGTGCGTCAAACGCGTTAAGGGCGCAGAGATCTTGGCAAAGTCCGCCACGAACCTTCTGTAGTAACCAGCTAATCCTAAGAAACTTCGTACTTCTGTAACCGTTCTCGGAACTGGTCAATGCTCTACGGCCTCAATCTTCTTCGGATCCACTGACACTCCTGTCCCAGAAATTACATGCCCCAGGAACGAAATGTGATCTAACCAGAATTCACACTTGTCGAGCTTCGCATAAAGTTGATGCTCCCTCAATATCTGTAAGACAGTCCTAAGATGTTTCTCATGCTCCTCTTCACTGCTGGAATAGACAAGAATGTCATCTAGGAACACCACCACAAATTTATCCAAATACGACAAAAAGATGCGGTTCATTAAATCCATGAATACTGTGGGGGCGTTGGTTAGTTCAAAGGGCATTACTAAAAACTCATAATCCCCATATCTAGATCTGAATGTTGTCTTCGGTATGTCTTGCTCCCGGACTCTTACGTGATAGTATTCTGACCGAAGATCGATCTTGGAAAAGGCGCTGGCCTTGCTCAACTGGTCAAACAGGTCATCAATCCTTGGTAGTGGGTACTTATTCTTCACTGTTATTGCATTCAGCTTGCGGTAGTCGATGCACATCCTCGTCGACCTATCTTTCTTAGGAACTAGAATCACTGGCGCGGCCCAGGGCGATTTACTGTCTCGGATGAATCCCTTAGACTTCAACTCTTCTTCATGTTGATACAACTTATCCTGCTCTGACGGCGACATTCTGTAAACTCTATCTGCAATATGCCTCGTTCCAGGGTTCAACTCAATGCTAAATTCTACCTCTCTGACTGGGGGTATCCCTGGGAGCTCATCAGGAAAGACGTCGAAAAAATCTTCGACCACTCTCGGAATCTGTCCTGGCTCTGACACTGCTGCTGAGATGACGCCTCCGGCCTGATTCTTCAAGGTTCGAGTAAAGATGAACTGCTCCATCCCAGGAACGCTGAATATGACCCTACCTCCTCTATAATCAATTGTCGCATGACTGTCTCTCAACCAATCCATGCCAAGAACGACATCAAAATTCCCCATAGGGAATTCAATCAATGATGCGGGCAATAAATGCCCACACACCTCCACCGGACATGAAAAGCGCACTCTGCTAACTTCTACGAGCCCATTGCCGGTGAGTATATCCATCCTCTCCGGCAATGCCTCAAACTCTAATCCAATCCGTGTAGCATATTGTGCAGAGATAAATGAGTGAGTAGTGCCTGAATCAAATAATGCTACAGCAGAAAATGAGGTGACGAGAATTTTACCTGCCACCACGTCACTAGACGCTAGAGCCTCTCCCAAGATCAATGTGAGAGCCTGGCCCCGCGGAGCCCCTTGTTGCGGCCTTCCTCGACCATGCTGTTGCTGCCTCTGAGGGCCTTCGGCTTCCTGTGCCTGGCGGAACATCTGAGCCTGCGTTGGTAGACGCTGGGCTAGGGGCCTTACTGCTAATACTGGCCCTCCACTCGGGGTGGCCACCGGAGCTGGCAATGCTGGAAACTGCTGAGCTGGCCCTCCTGGCCTCTGTATCATAGGACAAGTAGAAATACGGTGGTCTGCACGACCACACCTCAAGCATAAGCCATTCGCTGACCGGCACACCTCCCTCGTGTGCTCTGCCTTCCCACAGAAGGTACAGCCCTGGGGTGCTCCCTGTCGCTGCTGCTGGTTCCTCGGCTGCTGATGCCGAACTGGCGCTGTATTAGTTGACACGGCCGTCCTCCGCGGCGCTCCTGCATCATGAATACGTACACCGGGTGCTGGTGCCGACGTTCGCTGCACTGCTCCTCCTCCAACCTGGGAATGAGATCTCTTCTGACTTCCTGTCCTCGATGCCAACCTCTGCTGGGTAAGCTCGTGCCTCCGAGCGGCTGTCAAAACAGCGTCAAACGTCTGGTAGTCGTGTCCTTCCACAAGCTGTAATAGTTCCAAATGAAGTCCCTGCTGGAACCTCATAGCTTTCTCTGGCTCCGTTGCCACCATTGCTGGTGCGAAATGACACAATCTGCAGAACTCTGCTGCATACCCATCTACGGTCTTGCCTGCTTGCTTGAGACTGATAAACTTCTGCTGGAGCTCATATCGAGCTACTACGCCAAAATACTTGGCCTTGAATCTGTCACTGAAGGTGGTCCAACGAACAGGACGTCTTATACCAACTTCTTCTGATGCCTACCAGTCGCGGGCAAGATCCTGAAGTACTAATTTGACCTGATCAACCTTCTCATCATCTGGAACCTTGGCCGCCACAAGAATGGCTTCAATGTCTTGAATCCAGGCATCCGCAGTGATGGCATCCTCCGTGTCATCAAAATACCTCAGGTTCAAGCGACGGAACCTTCCTGATGCTCCCGAGTCAACCCCGACACTCCTCTCAAGAGCTAACTGAATCCCCTGGTTCAGCAACACGTTCTGCTCCTGCTGCCGAGTCTGTTGCTGTTGGTGAGTGACAAGAATCCCTCGGACGATCTCCAGGAGTGCTACGGCATCTGGTACTGCCGTCGCTGCTGGTCCTGCAGGAGTTCCAATAACCTGTGGCTGCACTGCCTATGGTCCCACTTCTGCTCGTGCCTGTCCTGGGGAAGGTTCTCTCCCCTGTTGCTGCCCAGTCGAGCCATGCTCTTGCTGCTCTTCCTCATGGGCCTCACCCGCTACTGAGAATGAAGCACCCCTATAGAGAAAGATATAAGATTATCAAGTCCGGACAAGGAAGATTTCGAGGATGCAAGTCAGGTTAGAGATCAAGGCAAGGACAGAGAATTCGAAACAGAATTTCAAGGGGAACAAGTTGTGATTGAGACTCCTAATAATTCGTAATACCCCACAAGTCTGGAAATCAGACCTGCATGGGCCACCACTAAAACCTTGTCACGCCCCAGTACCGAAATACGGAGACGGACTAGGCCAGCTACTCCATATGAGGTACGTAACGTCATACGACGATCGTGGCTGTCGAGAGACTAGGGGGTACATGCTACAATCAAGTCTCCTATGGTCCCACAGAGTTCTATGTCTCAATCAATTAAGTCAAATCAGCAATTAAATGAACATTAAAGATAAAGCAGTAAGGCGTCCCCGACGCTTCATCAAAATGGTCATGAGAGACTAGCTTTATAATTTAGCTATCTCAGAGAGTCAGGAGTACAAAATTATACACAGCTGCAGTCTGTTTAATTACAATTATGTACTGACACAAAATATCAAGTAATCCGGCTAACAGGTGCCGGTGGCTAAACGCCGCAAAAGTATAAGCAGGAGTGGTGGAGAAGAAACCCACTCGAGTCCCCGAACCGCCATGCTCCTAGTATGCACCATGGATGTCAGGGAGGAAGATCGTGTCCTCTGGCTCTGCTACGAGATCTGGCCAAACAAAACCAGCGGGGTCAGCCCCGAATAGCAAGTACCGCTAAAGGGGCACAAGAGTTAAGATTAAAAACCCAGATAATAGAATGATTGATAATAGTAATACTTATGCAACTATTATAGGCTAGCGCAACATCCTCGAACCCATATGGCACCCTTACAACCAAATAAGAACAAAAGGTGCCGCATGGAGTCGGGACGTGTCGTACTCTATAACTTTCACATAAGTTAAAAAGGTATAAACAATAAAATCTCCTGATCGTGACTTCGGTCGATAGCCTATCGCAGCACAATAACCAACCCAACAATCAAACAAGAACATGGGTTGGATCATGTACCATGATAGACCATGTTCCTCAGTCATTCACAGAAGTAGCACTTCACAACCAGAATAAGTCTTCCGTTCATAACTTCGGTCCACAGCCTGTCATAGTACGATAACCAACCCAACAATCAAATAAGAACATGGGTTGGATCACGTACCACAACAGTCCGCTTCCCTCGATTATTCACGGAAGGTAATAGGATACAAGCAAGTCGTTTTCACGGCCAATCAAGTCTACGAGTTTCTAGTGGGACGAGGTTATCCTCGCGTCATGTTATTAGAAAATCCTCAGATCGTATCTTTCCAGCAAGGCTAGCCAACCCAGGGGTTCGCGTAGACAGGTGTCATGGAGCACAGGTCCCTCGTGAGGCCACCTTGCCAAGACATGTAATATATAGCAGGAATTAATCGGATACAGTCATCCACTCGTTGCGGATGACACAGTATCCGTGGAAACCAGCCGGCGCGCCAAGACAATATCTCAGGGCGACTGGTGTAACACGATCTCGGGACTCTGCCCCTCCCCATGCATCTAGTATATTCAGTTGCCTAGTTTAACCCTAGGTGAAATCTTGGACTCTCATGCTGTGGCCTGCATGATTATCCTCCTAAAGTCGTACTTTAGTACGAGTACCCCAAAGAGGATCCATGTCAATCAGTATGTCAACATGTACTACCCTCCTTAGTGTAATGCATCATTGCAAATACGCCATGTGGAGTTACGAGTCATTTGTCGAGCATGAACAAGAACTGGGACATTCAGGTACATGTATCAGGTAGGAACACTTTGTTCTCCGGGGTCACATCAGTGCTCATATCATGCTCGGGACAAAAGGCGTAAGGATATAAAATGGGCATATAATATCTAATAAAATATCAAAAGCATACGCACAACAAGGCAGCGTGGGTGAAAAGTCACGCAAGCTTACACAAGGCAGCGTGCGTAAAAAGTCACGCAGGCTCAAGGAGAGAGCTGCGTGAAAAATCACGCAGGCTCAAGGGAAAGAGCAGCGTGAAAAGTCACGCAAGCTCAAGGGAGAGTGCTGCGTGAAAAGTCACACAGACTCAAGGGAAGAGCTGTGTGAAAAGTCACGCAGGCTCAAGGGAAAGAGCAGCGTCAAAAGTCACGCAGACTCAAGGGAAGAGCTGTGTGAAAAGTCACGCAGGCTCAAGGGAAAGAGCAGCGTGAAAAGTCACGCACGCTACAGGGAGCAGCGTAGGTGAAAAGTCACGCACGCTACGGGAGACACGCTTCCAACAGGAAACGTACCTAAGTCTGCGTACGCAGCGCTAAAGAGCGCGCGTAGCTCAGTGTGCGTGAGCTAAGAAGCTCTGCACACTGCTCACTGTCTTCTCTAAACAGCAAGAACACTATGGCAGAACCCAAAACTTCAAAAACAACATAACTTGGTCATCCGAACTCCAAATCCGGATTTCCAAAGTTCCAACTTGGGTGAAATGGAATTCTCTTCCACCTGGAAGCATCAAAACCCACAAAACTTCAACGAAAATAGATCAAAACTAAGAAAATCTGAAAATGATTAAAACTTAGATCTACAAAAATCAAAGCTTCAAAATAAAAATTTCCAAGTTCTAAACTAGTATAGATTGAGGAGAAGAACATGTTTTGGCAAATAGTTTCATAAGAATCATTAACAAAATTATGGATCCTTCTCTTGAGCAAGTTGGTACTTGCCTTGGTTGGTGGAGGAAGTAAATGAGAAGAAGTAAATAAGAGAGAGAGAAGGAGATGAGTTATTATATAGAATCTTGAACCCATGGGTTCATGATGAACCAAAGGGTTCATGATGAACCATGGGTGAACCAAGAATAGGTTACCCAAATGACCCAAAACTGTAGGCCCAAATGCAGAAAATAAATTAGAAAATAATATTTTGTCGAATATTTTTTTGGGAAATGCATGAAGGAATACAGCATAATAAATATAGTATAAATTCAAGATAAATACAATTTATCGGTTTACGTATTAAAATACGTATTCCAGGATTGGGGAGTGACAATACCCAACCAGCTTCGGCTCGTCACCACCAAAGAAAAGTCTCCAACCAGCAGTGCCCTGAAGATAACGTAGAATCCACTTGACCGCACTCCAATGTACCCTTCCAGGATTTGAAAGATACCTGCTAACCGTACCAACTGCACGAGCAATATCTGGCCTCGTACACACCATGGCATACATAAGGCTTTCCACAGCTGAGGCATATGGAACTCGCTCCATATCTTCCTTTTCGTCCTCGGTAGATGGATACTGCTCCTCAGTGAGCTTAAAGTGAGCCGCAAGAGGGAAACTTACTTTCTTCGACCCGTCCATCCCAAAACGCTGAAGTACCCGGTGAATGTACTTCTTTTGGGACAAGTGTAGCAGCTTAGACTCTCTCTCTCGGCTGATCTCCATCCCAAGAATAGTCTTTGCTGCGCCCAAATCCTTCATAGAGAAGGTCGTGCCCAGTTGGCGCTTCAGCTCCGCTATCCTAGTGGCATTCCGACCCACTAATAGCATATCATCAACATAGAGCAATAAAATGATAAAATCATCATCGACAAAATATCTCACAAATACATAGTGATCCGACGTCGTCCGTGCATAACCATGCTCTCCCATAAATGACTCGAACTTCCTATACCACTGCCTCGGAGCCTGCTTCAGATCATACAAGCTCTTCCTCAACCGGCAGACCAAATGTGACTTGCCCTTCTCACAGAATTCCTCCGGCTGCTCCATGTACAACTCCTCCTCAAGATCACCGTAGAGGAATGCCGTCTTCACGTCCATCTGCTCGACCTCCAAGTCGAGACTGGCTGCTAATACAAGCACCACCCGAATAGACGAACGCTTGACGACAGGCGAAAAGATCTCATCATAATCCACGCCTTTTCGCTGACCGTAGCCTTTGACTACCAGCCTCGCTTTGTATCGAGGGCGAGTAGCATCATCCATCTGCTTCACTCTAAACACCCATCGATTCTTCAAAGTCTTCTTGCCCTTTGGCAATCGTACCAGATCATAAGTGGAATTGGTGTGCAAGGAACTCATCTCCTCCTGCATAGCCTCCATCCACTCCTGCCTGTGTTCGTCTTCCATAGCCTCTGCAAAACTTTCAGGCTCTCCCCCGTCAGTCAATAGTACATACTCATCTGGTGAGTATCTCGTAGATGGTCGACGATCCATGTCACTCCTCCTCAAAGGAACCACTGGTGCTGGCTGTATACCAACAGCCTCCTCTCCTTCAGGAACTGCCTCTCCGGCATGCTCATCCTCCTGAGGGACACCCTGACCACCATCAGCAGGCTGATGATCAAGGTTGGGAGCTACTCCATGTACTGGCTCCCCCATAACTGGATCCTCTGCGATGTCCTCTGGAAACTGCTCGAAGCGAAATGACTCTAACTCAGGCAATTCCTCAGCCTCAGAAGGCGTCTCGAAATCCTGAGTATTGGTCATGGTCTGATCCTCGACGAACACCACGTCCCTGCTTCTGTAGAGCTTTCCTTCCACTGGGTCGTAGAGTCTATAGCCAAACTCATCCCGACCGTAGCCGACAAAGACGCATCGCCTCGTCTTCGGCTCAAGTTTGGTCCTCTCATCCTTCGGTACATACACGAAGGCCTTACAACCAAACGCCCGCAGGTGATTGTATGACGGCTCTTTGCCGTACCATACTTTGTCAGGCACATCACCCTGCAAAGGAGCACTAGAAGACAAATTAATAACATAAGCAGCTGTGAGAAGAGCCTCACCCTAGTAACTGCCCGACAAGTTTGCTTCTAACAGCAAACACTGTACCCTCTCCATCAGTGTCTTGTTCATGCGCTCCGCTACACCGTTGAGCTGAGGTGTCTTGGGCGGAGTCTTCTGGTGTCGTATCCCTTGCTCTCTGTAATACGCATCAAAGGGACCGATGTATTCGTTGCCATTGTCGGACCGAACACACAACAACTTTTTGCCCGTCTCCCTTTCAACAGAGGCCTGAAACTCCTTGAAAGTAGGCAGCACCTAATCCTTGGTCTTTAAGGCATAGACCCAAACCTTCCTGGAACAGTCATCAATAAAGGTTACAAAGTAAGAAGCACCACCAAGAGATTTTACCTTCATAGGACTGCAAACATCCGAGTGAATCAACTCGAGCAACGCCGGCTTCCTTGAACTTGGGTGACTTTGGAAAGACACCCTATTTTGCTTCCCAGCTAAACAGTGCGTGCACTTTTCCAACTTTGTAGACTTGAGCCCCGGAATCACCTTTCTGTTCACCAAGTAGCTCATCCCCTTCTCGCTGATATGGCCGAGCCGCCTGAGCCACAACTCGGTAGACGCATCACTGACTGCGTTCACCTCCTGTGCCCCCTGTGCGCTCCCCTCCATATAGTAGAGATCGGACTTCTTGCTTCCTCTGGCAATCACCATCGAACCCCTGGAAAGCTTCTACTGACTGTTCCCGAAGAGGCTGAAGAATCCTTCATCATCCAACCTTCCAACCGACACCAGGTTGAAACGAATATCAGGGACATGACGGACAACTTTGAGAACAAGAACCGCACCCGTCTTCGTTCTTAAATGCACATCTCCAACGGCAACCGCCTTCGACACATCTCCGTTGCCCATCTTCAATACTCCACAGTCGCCTGTTGTGTAAGTGGCAAATAGTGCCCTGTTGTGAGATACATGTGCTGAAGCCCCTGAGTCCACCAGCCAAGAATTGTCATCGCAGGCGAGGTTAGTAATGACCTCATCACCTACGACGATCACATCACCTCTATGCATCGAGGCCGTCGTTGTAGTGTTCTCTTCTTGCTTCCCCTTGTCTCCCTTCTTCTCTCTCTTCCAAGCGAAACACTTTCGCTTGATATGGCCCTTCTTACCACAATGGTAACACTCTGAGTCCTCGTAACGACCCTTGGACTTCCTCCTGCTCTTGTCTCTGCCACCACCTGGACCCCTGCTTTTGCCCCTTCCGCGGCTCTCTGAAACAAGTGCCTCTGAGTGGTGGGATGTGGATGAAGTGCCCTGAGAACGTCTCTGCATCTCTTCATTTAATACCCCGCTCTTGGCAAACTCCAGACTGACCATGCCCTCTGGAGCAGAAGCGATCATAGATACTCGTACGGTCTCCCACGAGTCTGGCAAAGTACACAGCAGCCACAGTCCCTGAACTTCGTCGTCGAACTTGACTCCCATAGAAGATAGCTGGTCAACCATGCCCTGGAACTCACTCAAGTGGTCCGAAATAGACGCCCCATCCTTGTATCGCAGACCTATCATCGTTCGGATCAGGAACAATTTGTTTACCTCGGTCTTCTTCGCATACAAGGATTCCAGCTTATCCCACAACGTCTTCGCGTGCTTAATATTGGCAACGTGGTTGTACACGTTCTCGTCCATAAACTGCCGTATGTACCCATATACCTGTATATGCTCGAATGTCCAGTCCTCCTCGGATTTATCACTGGGCTTCTCGGATGCAAACACGGGTAGATGCAGCTTCTTGACAAACAGCAAATCTTTTATCTTGCTCCGCCAATAATGATAGTTTGTGCCATTAAGATTCACCATGCGCACCGGCTTCGCGTCCATCTCTCCTCTCTGGTTTCTGTCAACTCCTGACACCCTTCTGAATTCCAGAACCTGGCTCTGATACCACTCTGTTGGGAAAGAAACGCGGAAACCTTTCCCCAAACCGGAGAGTACCTGCGAGAGGACCGAGCAATACAACGCACGAACCTAAAAACAACCACACAAAACAATCCACGCAGACACAGAGAATTTTTGACGTGGAAAACCCTTGTGGGAAAAACCACGGGACGATCGGAGTCCAATCCTGAGAAGCCTCCACTAATGGAATAGAAGAATTATACCCTCTACAAACTCCTCCCGATCCAAATCGGATCCCCACAACACTCAGAAGTAAGAACAATGATTACAAGGCTACGAAGAGCGAGAACGACGAGTAGAGATTACCCGAACGCGATCTCCTTCGAAAAACGACCTTCAATTCTCCGTCTTCTCTTCCGAAGTTGTAATGGCACTCTTGCCTCCTTCTCTCTATTTTCTTCAATGTTCTACGATGAATAAGGTTAGGAATAACCTAATATTAACTCCCCTAATCCGCAGCAAAATCTGGACCATTAGATATGATCCAACGGTGAAAAATCACCCCAAATTTTTGCTCAGTCCCGACGACACAGAGTTCGGCCAGAACTCTGTGTCGGGCAACCAGAACCTATCGACCACATTCTGGAGTGGCCAGACCGAGTTCGGCCCGAACTCGCCCTGGGACCGAGTTCGGCCCGAACTCGGCAGCCCCAGTCCAGAACCCCCCTTTGGGTTGGCAGCAGCAGCAGCAACTCCGCGTCGCCTACTTCCCCAGCTTCTCCGACATCAGACGGCGCTCGTTGCACTCCGGGATCTTCTCCACATAGGTTGGGAATCCCACCCACTCCAACAGGTTGTAGTGAACGGAGGTGGCTTTCAGATTTTAGCGTAAGATACAAACTGTAAGAAGTCAGTAACCTGTTATCAGAAAAGTAAAGACATTTACAAATCCAAAATATATCATACAATATATTAACAAGGGTTATTAGTAATAGGGTCTCATATAATAGTTAAAATAGTTAATTCTAAAGGTATTTCAAATTTTACTTTGGGCTAGTCCTTACTACAGGACAGTCCAGCTTGATACAATTTTTATTCATGACAGCTCCAATTTTACTTTGGGCTATCCAACCCCCAAGTTTTTATCGCCGGAGCCAAGGACGCGGGCGTCGATGGGAGCGCGTAGGGGAGAAAGCCAACGGGGACGCGGGGCCGGAGAGGACGCCGGCCGGGGCTCGGGGGAGCAAACACCGACGGGGACGCAGGGGAGCAGGCAAATGCCGGCGGGGGTGCGGACGAGCATTGCCGTCGAGCTCGGGGGGGGGGGGGTGGGGGGGTTGAAAGAGATGAGGAGGTGGAGGAGGACGAGCGAGGGGGAAGCGGCAGCAGTACGGCAGCGATCGGGAGGAAGAGGACTGTAAAAAAATTTGACAGTCCTAAATTTGACGGAACCTGTCAAATATTTGACAGTCTTAAAAAAATTGGACTTCTGAAATAATTTTTTTGGTGGCAAACTTGTAAATAATTTACGAAAAAAGTTGGACTAGCCTAAGTAAAAGTTGAGGTGCCTTTAGAAAAAGCCAGATCTCGAGATTGAGTTTCGAAAATGACCGGCATTAGGGTTTGGATCTCCAATAACTGTTCACTTGCCTACGTGAATAATGATTTGGAAACCCAAACTCTAACACCAGTCATTTTCGAGATCCAAACTCTAATATACACTATTATACGAGATCTTATTACTAAATAACCCTAATAACAACACAGGCATAAGCTTATATAAAAGTGCAAGTATCTATCAGTTTTTCTTCTACATAGCATGTCATGTCACACAAATTTGACGGATTTAGAAGGAGAACACTTAAATCTCAACCTTCTAAAACTGATATGCACTCTCAACCTTTTCCACAGAAGGCATATGCTTTCAACCTCAAAGATAGGTTGCAAGTCAATAAATCACAATAATAGTTTAGTTCCCTATCCTATGTAAAACTGATATAAGATTCCAACAAAGGAAACTTTGCCCATCTTTACATTACAATTATGGAAAGTTATCTACAACAACAGATTATTAAATTATTCTATTTAATAATTTAATAATGACACTACTAAGTAATGATCAGTAAAGTAATCGTCTTTCACCAAAAGAGAGGTATATAAACATAAGTTGACTAAAGCAATGGGCGTCAAAAGACACTGTTGTAGAAGCATGGAAATTCACAACCAGAAGGCCCATACGTCAGACAATCTATACGTCAGAGCTCGGACAAAACAACAAAAGCAGCAAATATAGACATGGAAAGAGAACTTTTTATTTCACACATAAAAGTCTATTACATGTCTAGAGAAGGCTGTACAAAGGAAAACTTCTACAAAGGAAAGATCCTAAGTCTACGGCCAGCAGTCACCATGCACCTCCAGTCAGGCGCAGCAGTCACCATGCGCCTCCAGTCAGGCGCAGCAGTCACCATGCGCCTTCCGCCAGGCGCAGCAGCCATCATGCGCCTCCAGTCAGGCGCAGTAATCACCATGCGCCTTCAACCGAGCGCATCCCACCATGCACCCCCAGCAAGGTGCATCCCTTCAGCAGCTCAGTTATGTGCATCCCTTCAGCAGCCCAGCTATGTACCACTCTTCCAGCCAGGCTCACCTGGCCGAGCAGGATGAGGGTGGCAATTAACCCCCCATCAAGAGAAAGAGCCTCAAAAGCCAAAGAAAGACGGTCAGGGCACCACCATTCCGATCTACGGCTCTTCCGGAACAACGGAGACGAGGCCCGAGCATCCCTATCTTTGGATGCAACAGGCACCTTCCGCCTGCCTCGGAAGCCCTCGACTCCGTCTTTTGGATGTAACAATCACCTTCAAGTGCATCAACGACGACCTGGCGTCTCATCTTCACCCTCGGGAGAACTTCGTCAACAGAATGCACTCGAGTACCCAAGTTCATATTGGAAGTACGTGAGAGAACGAGAAGCAAACCTTCTCTCCATGCCACTATTTATAGGCCGGGCAGATCAAACCCACGCACCAAGTGGATGGCTCTCCGAATTCTGAGCAATGAACTTGCATTTAATGGATGAACCGGACACCTCGAATTCAGCCAAACAGCTATTTAAAGTACTCGAAGAACGTAACAGTTGCACCATCAAAGACGTGTCACGAAGCAGATGCGCCGGCCAGACCGTGCATCACACAGACGCGCCCTTCGACTTCAGGCGCATCACACAGATGCGCCCTTCAGAACCAAGCGTATCACAGAGGATGCGCCTCCATGCGTCCCCATACCCAGTGCAATGCCAATCGATGCGCCTCCTCAGCTGTCCATCGAATGTCAAAAATATTAAATACTGAACTGACAGAGTTGGCAGCACACCTCCCAAAGTCTGAACGTTTGACAGCTTTTTCAGAAAACGAAGCGTCGGCAACGTCAGCATCATCATGACTTTACTCCGACGGCTACTGCCACGTGGCCCCTCAACCACCCACATGCGCCGCAAAAGCCATGCGCCCCAGACTCTTCTCTGATCCCTAAAGATAGAAGAAAAGTCTCCATTTGAAGCTCTGCATGCGCCTCAAAATCCATACGCCCCAGACTGTTCTCTGATCCCAAAAGACAGAAGGAAAGTCGCCTGCATGTGCCTCAAAAGCCATGCGCCCAGAATGGTTCGTGACTCATAAAGGTTACGGGACAAAGTCTCCTCATACGCCCAGTCCTAGGCACATCCTACCAAATCATTCTCCCCACCAAATCCGAGATCTCCGAGCCATGGGTCGATGACACATGTCCTTTGACTCAACTCATCCAAGATCTCAGCAACAGAAAGATCTTCTCCTCTGCTACGTGCCGGCTCACAACAGTAACGTAAAGAAGTTAACCCGTCGATCAGGGCGCATCACCCATACACCTCCATCAGCAATCAACACGTGTCGTCTCCACGCACCGGCGCATCCTACATATGCGCGCATGAGCAGCCAACCTGTCCAGCTATAAATAAAGGAATTATTTCCTTCTAACACACACATACGAACGAACATACCACCAGAGAGGCAGATACAGACACTCAACGTCTTCCTCCTCTCAGCAAGCTCCAGCACCCAGAGCAATCCAAACCTTCAGAGAACCGATAACCGTCGTTAGCTCGTCAACGGAGTCAACGCATTACCATTCGCTCCATCGGCACAAGGGACCCAGATAAACAAAAGTGTACTCCTAGGACTATGTCTAAAGTCCTATATTGTAACACTGTTCTGTTTGTATTGAAATTACATCAAAAGATTTTAATGGTAAACAAGCTGGCGACTCTGCTGGGGACCTCTTTCTCCTCCACCGAGAAAGTTGTGTCGCAAGCCGACGACGTGAAGGTGGGCTCCTCCCACAAGATGCTGGCCGTACGCCTCAATCAACAGGCGTATGAGAAGTTCATATCTGAAGGCAGTGCGAGTCCTTCGAAGCGGCTGCCGAAGCCGAAGAAGACCTGCCGAGTCTGGGTGCGCAAGGTCGACGCCTCGGGCACCACCACCGAAGGGGATGCGTCGATCCAGCCTTTCCTTCCTGCTGACGTCCTCAGCAACCAAGGTGCGCCCGCTGATGCAGCGCATCTCTCGGGGAAGCGTACAGCTGACCACATTCCCCAGCCATCTCCCTCTCAGGCGAGGAAGATGCGTCGACGGAGCAGGGGCACAGCTAATGCCCCGCACATCACCTCTGATGCGCCATAAAAGGTCTCTGTCTTTGACAGACTCACTCACTGTAATAGCGAGGAGAATTTGGATTCTGAGTACTACGTGCCCCAGCGGCCTAGTACGAAGAAGTCCAAGGCAGCACGGGCCATGCGTCCCAACGTACTATGCCAGCAACAAGCCAGAAGCATGCGCTCACAATCATGCGTGCTGCTGATGGTAAGTTGTACAAGGTCGACTCGAGTGCTGCAGCGCCGAGAACGAGCCGACCTTCAAAGCCCTTGTCTCACTTGGGCGCATCTACTGCGTGCATAACCAAGTCGAGCAAGACAAACAAATGTTGTGGTTCCCCCACTACTGATCGAGATGCCTGTTTGGTATCAGATCAGGGGGCACAGCACTCACTTGACCACCCCAGCGCTTAGCCTTGCCATGCGCTTGAAGGGGGTACGAAGGTAGCATTCTCCTCCAATGACCTGCGTAACGTGATCACTCACAAGCGCCGGTCAGGAGAGTCGACCAACAAGCATGATGCGCCCCTCACGGGGCATACTTGTGCTGTGGTCACCATCAACTGCTGTTGCAAGGCGGCAGTACCACCAAGGCGGTCAGTCTTTCAGCGGCTGCAATCATCGACACCCCTCCGACATCGCCTTGGAATGAAGATGTCAACAGAAGAGGAGCCCAGGGTTGCTTCATGCAACGTGATCTCCAACTCCTCGTCAGTCCGAAAGACGACCGACAATTCCTCGTCCTCATACAAAAGCCAGCCGAAGAAAACCAAGGCAGCTATCTCGTCCTCCGGAGTGTTCGAAGGCACTCGGTCGAGGAAGAAGGAAGCTGGAGGTAGTCAGACCCTTGTTGAGCCTCCTTCCGAAGACGAAGATGTCCAAAGCACAGCTGCGGCGGATCTTCATCCTCGAGGCGAAGTCTACCTCTCAGAAGCCTCTCAAAACGAGGATGTCCTCCAGAACACAGCTGGGGGTAGTTCTGGAGACGGAGAGGCCCCTCAAGACGAAGCTGGGGGTAATCAAGCCCTTGCAGATGCGCTCGTCGAGAATGACCTCCAGAACGTGGCTGGGGGTGGTCAAGATGAAACTCCAGGAGAGGCGACTCCCCTATATGAGAGTGAGGCCGAGAGCGAAGCCTCAACCAATCCATCCACTCCCGGTCGTGTCATGACAGTATTCATGGCTGGGGGTGATTCCGAGTCTGATGCGCCATCGCAAGACATCGTCCAGCGCATAGACACATTAGAAGGAGGACTCAAAACCCTCTCTGCTTCTATGCAAACACTGACTCAGGCGGTGTTTGAAATACGGTCGGCCTTGACCCGAACACCTCCGACCGGTCCCGACTCAGGGGCCAATATGGAGTCGAGTGTACCCCTTCAATGGGTATCCTCAGACATAGATCGCCGAGAAGTACCCCGGACGTCTGAGCCCTCAAATGCCCAACTCCAGGTGGTACCACCTTCCCCAACTCCCAGCTCCACGGAGGATGTGGTCGAAATGATCAAGGACTTACGGGAGCGCTTTGAGTCCAAGAACAGGCAAGAGGAGCGCCAGAAGATGGGCATTCCCCAGCCTTATCCCCTCGAGTGGAACAAGGTGGTTTATCCTCCAAAGTATAAACCACAAACACTGACGCCGTACGACGGGAAGGACTCTCCGCGTCTCTACCTGACGTACTTCCAGTCCCAAACGGGATATCTCCCGAAGGTGGACGCGCTCCTCACTAGCATATTTGTCGGAGCATTGAAGGGAGTAGCATATGACTGGTACTGCAGCCTCCCCGACAATTCTATATCATCCTTCGACGACTTGACGTGCCTCTTCCTCGACCGCTTCTACGACGACGGAAAGGACATGATGATGGCGTCCCTCATAGAGATTCGCCAGAAGGAGAAGGAAACGGTTCGGGTGTTCATCGAACGCTTCCGACAGGCCTGCTTCAGACTACCTCCAGGCATGCCGGAACATGCGCTCCTCTCCTCTTGCAGCATGAACATGCTACCTGCAGTCAAGCTCTGGCTCAACTCTACTCCTCCTCCCGACTGGAGCTCCCTGATCATCGAAGCAGAAGCCGCAGAAAAGAAGGCGGCCAATGCACGTCTTCTGGGGGTCAGCTTCCCTGCCTTTGATGACAAGGGGAAAAGGTCTTCAGCCAACAACCCCGGACGAGAGACAAAGGGGAAGCAGGCATTGACTGTTAATGCCTCGAAAGGTGCATCTGCGTCTACTCAGAAGCCTCCACTTGCACCAAGGCCCAAGGAGGTTTATTCGTTCAACGACGAAGACACTCTACAACTTTTTAAAATACTGAAGCAGGGTGACAAGATCAAGCTACCGGACCCAAAGCGGCCCGATGAAGTTGGAAAACTGGACAACCCGAGGTACTGTCACTACCATCGGTTTGTCGGACACCCGACCAAGGACTGTTATGTCCTCAAAAATTACATCCAGCGCATGATTAATGCGGATGTAATCTCCGTCGACTACGAAGAGAAGACGGTGTCAGCCAATGTGGTGTCACTCCAGTTCGGCACCTTGCCGCCAACTACCACACAAGATGGCGTCGTCCCCATCCCCAAGGCGACAATGGAGGTGGTTAACTTACCACCTACCCGTGACAATGTGAGTGGACTCATCCCACTCACCACATCTCGAGGAGAGGTCCTATGGGTCCATCCCGACCTCGTCTCCGAGGTGACTCAACCGGAGGTACGTCCTACCTACAAATCCAAAGGCAGGAAGATCAAGTCTTGCCGCATGATTTCTTCTTCAACGGAAGAGGCACTCCCTGTGCAGACGCGTGCACAACAGAACGCCCAACCCGGCGAAGCTGCCGCCGAGGTGGTGCCTCCTTGCACCGTCCCTGCTGTCCAGGAAGAGGGCCCGTCTAAGCCTGCAGCAGCCAATAAGCAGAAGCAGGTGGAGGCTCGTTTCGACAGGCCTCTACGAAAGAAGAATGCTTCGGGGCTAGCCAAGCCCCACAACTTCGATATACTGGCACAACTGGCCAGTACTCCTGCCCGCCTATCTTTGTTCGAGCTCCTGCGTCTTTCCAAAGACTCCCGAGAAGCTCTCTGTGAAGCTCTGAAGGACGTCGAATCCTTTCTCAGTCAGGTCAAGCAGCCTGAAGACCTCCCAACTACTTGTGCGCACTGTCGTTGTGCGGATGAAGTTATCCCAAACATAACTTTCACCCAACGAGACATGCTGCTCAAGCACCACCGACATAACCGGCCGCTGTATTATACAGGGTATAACGGTTCAGTCAAGGTGAACCGGATTCAGATCGATCTGGGGTCTTCTCTCAGCATCATTCCGAAGGCGCTGTTATCAACACTGGGGATCCCAATGTATCGGCTGGCGCCCTCCAACACAACCATCAGTGGCTTCAACGCTAGCAAAAGCGAACCACTGGGCAAAATTCGACTGAAGTGTCACATCGATAACCTCAAAACTGAGGTGACCTGCTACGTTATGGATGCCGAAGTCAACTACAACATCCTGCTCGGTCGACCATGGCTACATGAGTACATGGTGGTGCCCTCCACGCTCCACCAATGCATAAAATATGTATCCACCAACGGCGTCATCCGGACGGAGTTCGCAGACATCGACCCTTTCAAAGGGATTGAAGCCTACTTCACCGACTCTGACTTGTACAAGTCACTTGACGAGGAGGAGGCCAATGATGCTGATGACGAGGCAGAGACGGCAGCTGAGCCGGACTTGGAGCCTGAGATGACTCCCGATGCCCCTTTGAAGATCCGACTCAAGGGCAAACCGCCCCAGAAGGTGCCTCCAATGAGCATCAAGCTACCAGGAAAAGCACCAACTCCTGAAGCTCCCCTGAAGATACGCCTCAAGGGAAAGCCGCCTCAAACATCGGCTCCCCTGGTGGCAAAATTACAGGGGAAGGCACCAATCACTGGAGGCGCAATTGAGGCACCTCTGAAGGTGTGTCTTAAGGACAAGCCGCCGCAGTCATCCAAGATGCCAGAGAGGGCTCACATAACCCTCTCAGACCCTAAGATCAAAGCTATGGTGGAATCTCCTGATCCAACCCCAGTGCTTACAGATGAGGAGCTTGGCGAATATATCTCTGCTGATGTAGATGCACCCTCCTTAGACAATGTAATCCCACGGGATAAAATCTCATATTTCATCAATAATAGAGTGTCTTTTAATTATTCTTGCCTTCCACATTGGAATACCATGTATACATTAGATAACGCTCTACGGTCGTTACAAACACAAATAACGACCGTCCATCATGTAAATTGAGTAGTCCCGTCTCAAGGAGTCTGTTACATAGTCCCTCCACGAAGTCGAGACGAAGGATCCATCATCTTTGGCAAAGTCGAGCGTCATCAAGACCTCCTGCCACTCGAGCCCGAACGTGATACCGGCAGAATACAAGTCTATCGGTACACGGATACGGCAAAGCACATCATCCAAAAGATGGGCTACGACCTGAAAAGCAACAAAGGCCTAAACTACGGCAAGGGTCGACGTCTCCCTCTTCGGCTTCCAACACCTAAAGGAAAGCCGCAGGACTATTACAATCGGACTCGACGGGGGGTAGGCTATGTCACGCCGCCATCAACTCCAGAGAGTTCAGACGCAGAAGATGTAGAACATTCCCACTCGTCCGAAGCATCGACTTGGGATTCCGATACCAGTATCGGATCAGTCTTCAGGAAAGTGCTGTCAGCTAACATGACATCAGCACAACCTCAAAAAGATGATGGCGAAGACCAAGCGCCGGAACCCTTCGAAGAAGAACCCTGGGCTCAACGCCTAGGAGAACAATGGGAGTCTCGTTTCGAGTTACGTGAACCTCCTACCGAAGACAAAGTTGAGCAGATCAACCTTGGGGACGGGTCTTCTTCCAAACCCATCTTCATCAGCAAAAGCCTAGAAGGAGAAGATCGAGAGTCTTTAATCCAACAGGCTAAGGAGTATATCGACGTCTTCGTCTGGAGCTACGAAGACATGCCGGGACTCGATCCACAAATCGTAATGCATAGGTTGAACATCTTACCCGATGCCAAACCTATTAAACAACAACAGCGACGCTTCCGGCCGGACATCATGAATGCCATCGATCAAGAGGTGGACAAGCTCTTGACCAGCGGCTTCATCCGTGAGGAACAACACCCGGATTGGGTAGCCAACGTCGTACCTGTCACCAAAAAGAATGGGAAGATACGAGTCTATATCGACTTCAGGGATCGCAACTCTGCTTGCCCGAAGGACGAATTCCCGCTTCCAATCACTGACATGATGATCGACAACACATGTGGCTTCGAACGCATGTCTTTCATGGACGGGTATTCAGGCTACAATCAAATCAAAATGTTCCTCGATGACGCGAAACACACGTCATTCAGGACTCCAAAGGGTGTTTTCTGCTACACAGTGATGCCTTTCGGCTTGAAGAACGCCGGTGCGACATACCAACGAGCTATGAGCACCATCTTCCGTCAACATTTCGCGAGACAGTAGAATGCTATGTTGACGACATCGCAGTCAAGAGCCGTCTCAAAGGAGATCACCTACAGGACCTGAAGATAGTCTTCGATCTCATGCGGGCACATCAACTCAAGATGAACCCCGCTAAATCCTTCCTGGGGGTTTCGAGCAAAAAATTCTTGGGCTTTGTCATCACGGCGAAAGGCATTCATGTTGATCCTGAGAAGACCAAAGCCATCCTCAACATGGACCCTCCGAAGAATCTTCGAGAACTTCGGGGCTTACAGGGATGTCTGGCATACATCTGGAGGTTCATAGCAAACCTTTCCAGTAAATGTCAACCCTTCACTCAGCTCATGAAGAAGGGAGTCTCTAACGTCTAGACAGAAGAGTGCCAAAAGGCTTTTGACGACATCAAGGCTTACTTGACAAGCCCGCCAGTCCTGGTAGCACCTGTCGCCGGCAAACCATTTCTCCTCTACGTCCGTGCCATGGATCATTCCCTGGGCGCTCTGCTGGCTCAAAATAGCGATACAGGCTACGAGCAAGCAATCTACTACCTCAGTCGAACGCTCATTGGGGCTGAACACCGGTACAACCCCGTTGAAAAGGAGTGCTTAGCCTTGGTGTTTGCCATCAGAAGACTCGCCATTATGTCTCGGGCCAGAAAATTCATGTCATCTCCCGAGTCAATCCACTCAGAGTCCTCATGACGAAGCCAGGGTCATTAAACTCCCGGCTAGCTACATGGACGATCCTGCTAACACCATACAACATGGTGTTTGTGCCACAAAAAGCCGTTAAGGTTCAGGCCCTGGCCAACTTTTTAGCCGCACACCCCATCCCGGAGTCCTCAAGACTCTATGAAGACATCTCGGATGAGGTTCAAGAATCAAATGTCGCCGAAGGAAGCTCCGTCTGGCAGATGTTTTTCGACGGCGCTTCAAGAACAGGCCCCAAAGGCCAGATCATCGCAGGAGTGGGGGTAGTCTTAGTCTCCCCCGATCAGCTAGTCATCCAGCGTGCTTACTCTCTTTCGAAGTCGTGCTCAAACAATGTTGCCGAGTACAACGCGCTCATTATGGGACTCCAGCTGGCACAACAGCTGGGGGTGGATCGTCTGGAAGCCTACGGCGACTCAAAACTCGTCGTAAACCAGATCCGAGGGCAATACGAGCTTCGCCATGAAGATCTGATCCCTTACCATGAAGTTACATTGAACATCATTTCAACCTTCATCGGGTTCTTCATCAAACATGTACCTCGTCTACAACTAGAGGCTGATGCTCTGGCTGGCCTCGCGGCCTTATTAGCAGCACCTCTTGGGACTCAACACTACGTTACGGTAGTTGGCCGAGACTTGGTTTGTCCTAGAAACAACCTATGCTTATGGGTGGCCCACGCCATACCGACAAGTACTGGTGTTAACGTCCGAGATTGGAGGTTCCCGTTCATCGACTTTACCGTCTACGGAATTCTTCCAGAGGACCCGAAGGAAGTCGTCTCAGTCCGGAGACGTTCTCTTCGATTCTATTATGATACAGCCACTAAAATGCTCTACCGACGCTCCTACGATGGACTTCTCCTTCGATGTTTGTCCAATGAAGAGGCAGCCGAAGCTCTTCGAGAAGCTCACGACGGAACTTGCGGAGCTCATCAACCTGGGCCTAAGCTGCAGGACCGACTACGACGCATGGGCTACTATTGGCCAACCATGGCCGCTGATGCTGTCGACTATGCTAAGAAGTGCCATGCGTGCCAACTTTACGCAGACTTTATTCATACGCCGTCAGAACCACTACATCCTACAGTCGCCTCCTGGCCCTTCGAAGCCTGGGGCATGGACATTGTAGGACCGATCACCCCTCCTTCATCAAGAGGGCATCGCTTCATCCTGGCCATTACCGATTACTTCTCCAAGTGGGCAGAAGCAGTCCCATTGGCGGAAGTAAAGAGCTCCAGGGTGGTCAGTTTCATCAAACACCATGTCATCTACCGCTTCGGAGTACCCCGGCGGATCATCCATGACAATGGTCCTCAGTTCATCAGCCATATTTTTAGCAGGTTCTGTGACAAGAATCGTATCCAAAATGTGGCCTCAACCGCCTACAATCCGGCAGCAAACGGATTGGACGAGGCGTTCAACAAAACTATCGTTAGGCTACTCAAAAAAGTCATGTCATCCAACAAATGCGACTGGGACGAAAAGCTTGGCGAATGTCTTAGGGTCTACCGCACAACGGTACGAACCCCAACAGGCAACACACCATTCTTCCTGGTCTACGGGAGTGAAGCGGTACTGCCTCTCGAGATCCAGATACCCTCACTCCGCGTAGCAATTACAAACAAACTCACAGAAGAGGACAATCAACGTCGTCGTCTGCGGAAGCTAGAGGCACTTGACGAAAAGCGTCTCCTAGCTCAACAACGTATCGAACTCTACCAAGCCCGTATATCACGGGCTTTCAACAAGAAGGTCAAACTAAGAACTTTTCAAGTTGGCGACCTGGTTCTGGCAGTCAGGAGGCCGATGGTGTTAACTCACAAGACACCAGGAAAGTTCGAGCCCAAGTGGGAAGGACCTTTCATCATTGAGACGGTATACTCAAACGGTGCTTACCGCCTTGCCAAACCCAATGGGGACTTATTCATGATGCCCATCAACGGCAAGTTCCTGAAGAAGTACTACTCTTGACATCTTTCAGATATGTGCTTCCACCAGGGGATCGGTGGATCCAATCATCAGGATTCACAGACAATTCCCTTCCAACAAAACCATACGCTGCCGGAACCCAGCTGTTCCGTAGCATCCTCCAGTAGAAAGACAACCACGTCCACATCACCTCTGAGTTGTCCTTCTACACCCTACAAAGCGGAATCTTACACTTCGTAAGCCTATGCTATCCTTTATGTTTACCACGTTCACATTACCTCTGAGTAAACATTTCGTACAAACAACCCCTGCGTTGTTGTACATTGGTCGCAGAACTTCCACGTCCACATCACCTCTGAGTTGTTCAGCGTATCCCCCAGGATCACTCCTACCACGTCCATAATACCTCTGAGTAGGAAGATTCTATCATTTGAACCCCAATGATTGCCACGTCCACATTACCTCTGAGCAAACATGTTGGTTCCTTCAAACTTATTATCTGTACCTAAAAGCCAAGGTACGCAAAAGATAATAGGTCCACACAAATCATCAAGTTCATGATAACAAAAATGAACACATCATAAAAAAGTTGTGTACTTCTTTATTTTCTAAAAAAAAGAGTACAGAACTACACTATCCCCCAGCAAGAGTTGCAAAAAACATAAAAAGGAGACGCTACAGTCCCTAAACATCTCCAGGGTTGGCCGAAAGCTCTTCAATACGACGTCTCAAGTCTGCTGCATGAGTCTCCACAGTCGCCAGGACTCGACGCTCAGCTTCTTGACGCATCAATTCAACAGCCTCAGCGGAAGTATCATTCTCATGCTTCTCATCAAGCTGTTGTCGCGGCCGAGCCAGGACAAGAGCCCGGAGAGTGAAGGTTGTTTCCTCCTTCTTGAAAGCTACATGTTCAGCCTGGACACGTTCGGCATCTAACTGGAGTCGGGCCCGTTGGTCCTCAAGACGGCGCATCTGGGCGTTGATCTCCGCGATATTAGCGTCCAACGCAGCTCGCGTTTCTATTGTCTCCTTCATGGACTGAGACAACTACCCCACCGCAGCCTCAGTCTCAGTCACCTCGTGCTCCCAGATGCTCACAGTGGCCTGGTAGGAAGACTCAATCTCAGCGATCAACTTCTCCTTCTCTGTATCTATCAAGACGGAAAGGTCATTTCGCTGGATGCGCTAAAGTTCCGTGAGCCGCTGGTCCAGCTCGATCACCGAAGCCTCCAGGATCTCGGCCATATGGTCGTGGCCTTGGTGAACGCGGATCAGCTCGATATAAGGCATTGCCAGAGTTCTTGCCGTCGCAAAACTCCCGTTGGCATCAATCACCACAGATACACTCCTCTGCAGCATTTTATACACTCCCTCAACGATGAATTTCACATATTCATCTGCGTCCGCCAGCACCTGCGGCGTCATAACAGGAGTTGAAGGAGCTGCTGTAGTTAGCGTACCGGAAGAAGATCCGCCAACCTTAACCCGCGAGGCTGGAACCTCAGCATCAATAGGCTCTTCATCAACAGGGGCTGGGCTTTTAGCCCGAGGAGCCGAAGGAACAGAAGAAGCCGGCACAGGCGTCGAGATAGTGCCCCAAGTAGGAGGAGCAACAGAGGGTTCCACACCCTTACCCTTCTCAAGTTCGGAAGAACCACCGACGTCAACGGCCACCTCTTCTGCCCCCAACATCCTATCAGCGGTCAGTACCTTCCCTGGCAGAACGGGGAGATCAACACTCATCTCCTGGCCCGCCCCGGGAGACAGGATTGGCAGATGAGTCTCATCCTTTTCAAGTCCCTCTGCAGGGACAGGATCTGTCGCTACCGCCTGATCGGTAGCCACCTCAACTTCCACGGGTGAGACTGGGGTAGGACTCGGCAATGATACAGCCAATCTCCCCTCATCATGACAAGGAGGGGAATCAACCCTCTCCTCTGGTCCGACCATATCTGTTGCCCCCGCAACAGACTCTTGCAATGCTGGAGGGACGCCATCGGAAGACGACGAACTCCACCCCACATCATCACCAGGAAGCCTCGTGTCTGCTGGACCCTCGGCATCCAAGGCCCCAGCCACGGCCTTTATCATCTCGGAAGCTGCTGCATCCTCAGTTTCCCTCCTGACATAATCTGAGGACGCTGGAACGACAACGACATCCTCCGGATCCTCCCTCATAGGAGACATCATAGTCAGCGGGATACGCACTTCAGACGAACCCGCCATCTCCTTTGGCCTGCTCCCACCGGACTTTGGAGTACGAGGCTTTCTTTTTAGTGGCTCATGTACAAAAGGAAAGCATTGATTACATAAAATGTCGAACCTAAACCAGACTATATGGGGCATCCTTATCTCTGCAGATACTGAATCCGATGACACTGTCGGTGATGATGTCTTCTTCAGCTTCTTTGACGCAGGAGATCCAGCCCCTGCATCTGCACGTCGTTTCGGTTGATCAACCGAAGGTACAGCCTGACCCACCCCTGGTGTACGGTGTGGTCGAGCCTTAGCCGATACATGCCCAGTTACCGCTAACGGGGTGCCTGCAACGAGACTCGTCTTCCTATCATACCCGGAATGTGCGACAGCCATAACACAGTAAAACTTGGCGGCCGAGTAAAGAACGGGCGGCCGCGGATCCTGGACGGGCAGCGTAAAGCGAGCTCCGGTACATCCGACATTATAGTAATGCCAAGCTCGTGCGCCATCCAGCAAACTTCCAGCATACCCCAGGGTGACACTGGGATTGTCCAACATCAGCTGCGCATAACCGAATTGACGTGCAAAGCGGCTCGGTAAATACGGTTCCAGGAAGCACTGATTTCTGTTCCGATGCACCAGGTGGGATGGCCGGATACTCTGCAACCAGCGGAATCCCCACGGAGGCAGAGCGGTGGCATCTTCACCTGAATCCCTTAAGTCTTCATTGGCTTCAAAACCCAAGAAGATCGGACCAACTTTGGTGATCTCCCATCCCTGGAGATGGGATAAAACCCTTCTGCAAACAGGGACGCCGGTGTGTGACCAACTCCTCTGGTGGAAACGGCGGAGGAATGCATCTCCGGCCCTATAATCTTCTTCTGAACCCGGACTCATTACGTTGGGATGGTGTAAAATTAACCACCCCATCAAATAGTGAAACGGCAGTTCAGTACGCGGGAAGTTATCTTTCCGACCTCGGTCATGAATCACATTTCCCGCGAACTCGCGTAAACCACGCAGTAAATTACATACCATCGCGGGGAGTAGAGCCAAGCGTCGGCCAAATACCAACTTCACAGCTGGCAAGATCAAGTGACGGGTCACTCTCTCTACAGAGCTGGATCCGCCCGGGAAGACATAATCCCGAAGCCAAACCATGAGATACGCGACCAATACTGCTTTTGATGACATTCGATGAGCAAGGTGCCAGAAACAGCTGTAGGAGCGTTCATCAGACTGCTGGTCCTCGTTTTCCCGAGGATTCTTCTCATCTAACCTGCTTATCTCAGAGAGCACTTCGCTACGAGAGAGCGCCGACGGAGTAGAGAACTGGGAAGGATCCCCCTTGTCTTGCCGAAAGACGTAATCTCTTCAAGCAGTCACATGAGGCTGCAATCCGCCCTTGTCCCTCTTCTGCATATAGTAATGGTGAGTAGCCACTTCCTTAAAGACGGCCGTCATCTCCTCAGCCTTGTCCTCCAGGACTTGAAATTCTTCGTTGGTCGGAAAATACTCTTCATAGGGTTCCGATCCCCAAGGGAGCTTTGATACCTCATACATCTCATGAAGTGCGAGCCCTAACTCTCCCACCGGAGTAAAAAAGGTTCCGATATAGATATCAAACATCTCCAAAAGGGCGAGGAACATATGCCTGTTAATGTCAACACCTGCCTGGGTGGCACGAATCGCGGCAGTCAGCCCAATTTCTCGGAGCTCAGTCTGGAACCGCGACAAAACCCAGAGTGTCAGTTTATCCCATTTAGAAACGTAATGACACCAACCCTCTATCCGAAACTCCCCTTTCGGGTATGAGCGTTCCATCAACAGCATGCGATGTGCAAAAGTCAAGATACTATAAGCAAATGTATCAAGGGGAACATCACTGTAAATGCTCCCAGGACGTAGCGTTCGCCAGGTGAAAGAAGACCCAGACCGCACCGCGGTCAAAGTATCTCTCTGATCGGAGGCAGAATCAATTTTGATAATGCCAGTCACCGCTCCCCCTGAGAGGGGGTAAGATCCCAAGACATCATCCTCTTCGAAGCAAGACGACAGAAGGCCATCAAAGGCCATTGGCGTTCAAGTTGCTTAACGGTCATATGCACTCCTTTTGCTGTGAAAAACCAGTCTTCCTTGACCTTCAACACTGTTGCTTCAGTAGAAGTGAGGCGGTCCCCGAATAGGAACTCAGGCTTCAAGAAGGTCACTTTATCAGATGTGGCAGATTTCAAAACTCCATGCTCCATCATCCGTTTGAGGAACCCATACTGTTGTTCCCGGATTTGAGTCATTCTCTCGGGATGCTGATCCAGCATACGAACATCTTGAGCAGGGTTTATCACTTCCTCGTCATAATCTACCCCCGTCTGACTGAGGGCAGCCTCCAAAAGCACTTCATTCAAGGGCGGAATAGTCATTGACACTAGCAAAGATTCGAAAATGTTAGAAGTAACAAAAGAGTCTAAGACCCATCAGAAGTAAATAATGTGTTTGGAAAAATTGATGCGACGCATCATCAGGGTCTAAGCCCATGCGCGTCAGCTGTAGAGCCTCAGCGCATCATCAGGGTTTAAACCCATGCGCGTCGGCGGGCAAAAACCGCGGCACATCATCAAAGACTCAAGGTCTATGTGCGTTGGTGTACGTAAAATGAGACTCACCAACCACCTCCGGTCGAACTTCGACAGGCCGACGGGGGACGTCAGCCGCCACAACTGTCACAGGCTCCTTTCCTTTCTCCTTTCCCTTGCCGGCACCGCCGCGAGATGTCTTGGGAGCCATTCTCTCAAGAAAAAAAGTTAGGGTTTTTGAAGAAGAACTCTAAAGAAAGCAAAAGCAAGGAGAAGAAGAACTCTCTCACTCCATCTCTTGCCTATTTATAGGGCTTGGTCGCACGCGTGACCCGATGATATGTGATCTCAGCCGTCGCCTCGGGTTCTGTGAAGAGATAACAGCAAACAAAACCAAAAGATCATCATTAATCTTCTCGGTTACCGAGGCATCATCATATACATTAACTGAGAGGAGCATGCACCCGAACAGGCATGCGCCCCAACAGTCATGTGCCCTGACCTCCATGCTTCTTATTCAAAGTATTCCAAAACTTATCCAAAAGTTTTGAAAACTTTGAAGGGGGTCATGTAGAAGCATGGAAATTTACAACCAGAAGGCCCATGCGTCAGACAATCTATACGTCAGAGCTCGGACAAAACAACAAAAGCAGCAAATATAAACATGGAAAGAGAACTTTTTATTTCACACATAAAAGTCTATTACATGTCTAGAGAAGACTGTACAAAGGAAAACTTCTACAAAGGAAAGATCCTAAGTCTACGGCCAGCAGTCACCATGCGCCTCCAGTCAGGCGCAGCAGTCACCATGCGCCTCCCGCCAGGCGCAGTAGCCATCATGCGCCTCCAGTCAGGCACAGTAATCACCATGCGCCTTCAACCGAGCGCATCCCACCATGCGCCCCCAACAAGGCGCATCCCTTCAGCAGCTCAGTTATGTGCATCCCTTCAGCAGCCCAGCTATGTGCCACTCTTCCAGCCAGGCTCACCTGGCTGAGCAGGATGAGGGTGGCAATTAACCTCCCATCCAGAGAAAGAGCCTCAAAAGCCAAAAGAAGACGGTCAGGGCACCACCATTCCGATCTACGGCTCTTCCAGAACAACGGAGACGAGGCCCGAGCATCCCTATCTTTGGATGCAACAGGCACCTTCCGTCTGCCTCGGAAGCCCTCGACTCCGTCTTTTGGATGTAACAATCACCTTCAAGTGCATCAACGACGACCTGGCATCTCATCTTCACCCTCGGGAGCACTTCGTCAACAGAATGCACTCGAGTACCCAAGTTCATGTTGGAAGTACGTGAGAGAACGAGAAGCAAACCTTCTCTCCATGCCACTATTTATAGGCCGGGCAGATCAAACCCACGCGCCAAGTGGATGGCTCTCCGAATTCTGAGCAATAAACTTGCATTTAATGGATGAACCGGACGCCTCGAATTCAGCCAAACGGCTATTTAAAGCACTCGAAGAACGTATCAGTTGCACCATCAAAGACGTGTCACGAAGCAGATGCGCCGGCCAGACCGCGCATCACATAGATGCGCCCTTCGACTTCAGGCGCATCACACAGATGCGCCCTTCAGAACCAAGCGCATCACAGAGGATGCGCCCCCATGCGTCCCCATACCCAGTGGAACGCCAATCGATGTGCCTCCTCAGCTGTCCATCGAATGTCAAAAACATTAAATGCTGAACTGACAGAGTTGGCAGCACACCTCCCAAAGTCCGAACGTTTGACAGCTTTTTCAGAAAATAAAGCGTCGGCAACGTCAGCATCATCATGACTTTACTCTGACGGCTACTGCCACGTGGCCACTCAACCACCCGCATGCGCCTCAAAAGCCATGCACCTCAGACTCTTCTCTGATCTCTAAAGACAGAAGAAAAGTCTCCATTTGAAGCTCTGCATGCGCCTCAAAAGCCATGCGCCCCAGACTGTTCTCTGATCCCAAAAGACAGAAGGAAAGTCGCTTGCATGCACCTCAAAAGCCATGCGCCCAGAATGGTTCGTGACTCATAAAGGTTACGAGCCAAAGTCTCCTCATACGCCCAGTCCTAGGCGCATCCTACCAAATCATTCTCCCCAACAAATTCGAGATCTCCGAGCTATGGGTCGATAACACATGTCCTTTGACTCAACTCATCCAAGATCTCAGCAACAGAAAGATCTTCTCCTCTGCTACGTGTCGGCTCACAACAGCAACGTGAAGAAGTCAACCCCTCGATCAGGGCGCATCACCCATACACCTCTATCAGCAATCAACACGTGGCGTCCCCATGCACCGGCGCATCCTACATATGCGCGCATGAGCAGCAAACCTGCCCAGCTATAAATAGAGGAATCATTTCCTTCTAACACACACATACGAACGAACATACCACCAGAGAGACAGATACAGACACTCAACGTCTTCCTCCTCTCAGCAAGCTCCAGCACCCAGAACAATCAAAACCTTCAGAGAACCGATAACCGTCGTCAGCTCGTCAACGGAGTCAACACATTACCACTCGCTCCATCGGCACAAGGGACCCAGATAAACAAAAGTGTACTCCTAGGACTACGTCTAAAGTCCTATATTGTAATACTGTTCTGTTTGTATTGAAATTATATCAAAAGATTTTAATGGCAAACAACTGTAGGAAATAATAATGACTTCGATTCATTGCTAGGATTTGTTACAATATATATAGTGTCTACATTTGGGCTTATGGGTATGGACCATATTTATATTACAAATATAATCTAACACCCCCCTCAAGTTGGAGCATGCAAGTCACAAATGCCCAACTTGGGAAGGAAAGAATCAAACACTTGCTTTCTAAGGGGCTTGGTGAAGATGTCAGCCAGTTGAGAAGAAGTAGGAACATGCGAGGCTATTACGGTGCCATCTCTAATAGCATCACGAACAAAATGCAAATCCACCTCAATATGCTTACTGCACTCATGAAATACTGGATTCTGAGCCAGTGCAGGGCTAACTGACTGTCACAATACACCGACATAGCAGATTCCTGGCGAACGTCCAAACACACCAATAACTCCTTCAACCATTTCAACTAACAAACAAGCGCAGCAAGAGATCGGTATTCAGCTTCAGCGGAAGATTGGAAAATAGTTGATTGCTTCTTGGTCTTCCAAGAAATAGGAGACCCCCCCAGAAACACCAACCAGCCTGTAACAGAGTGGCGAGTCAAGGGACAACTTGTCCAGTCGGAGTCACACCAACCAAAAAGACGGAGATCACAATCAGCTTTCAGAAGAATACCCTGTCCTGGTACATTTTTGAGATATCTGACAACTCTCAAAGCAGCATGTCAATGATCTTGTCGAGGCTCCTGTAATAATTGAGACAAGATATGCACAGCATAGGCCAAGTCAGGGCGAGTAAATGATAGATAAATCAACCTCCCAACCAGTCTCCGATAAGTCTCTGCATCCGCCATCCTTGGACTAGTCGATTCTTCCAGCTTGTGATTTGGCTCCATGGAAAAACCAGCAGGGCGAGACCCCATCAAACCGCATTCTGAAATGATGTCCAAAGCATACTTTCTTTGACACAAGGAAATTCCTTCCGCACTCCGAGCCACCTCTATGCCAAGAAAGTACTTCAACACACCAAGGTCCTTCATGTGAAAGCAAGAACTAAGGTACTTTTTAAAAGTATCTAAAGCACATGTGTCATTACCAGACACAATCATATCATCCACATAGATCAAAACATGCAACTCTACCTTTCCCTTGAAAAAAGAGAAAAAAGAATAATCGGAATGAGATTGAATAAATCCATAGGATATCAGAGAAGCAGTAAGCTTAGCGAACCAACAACGTGGTGCCTGTTTCAATCCATATAGAGACTTACGCAGGCGACACACTTTGTTGGGTTCACTATACGAAAAACCTGGCGGCAACTTCATATATACTTCTTCTGTCAGATCTCCATGAAGAAAAGCATTGTGCACATCCATCTGGTGCAAAGTCCAACCTTTTACAGCTACAACAGCTAAGAATGCCCGAACTGTAGGCATCTTAGCTACCGGGGCAAATGTTTCTGAATAGTCGATCCCCGCAACCTGATGATTACCGAACACAACCAGCCGTGCCTTTAAGCGCTCAACACTGCCGTCAGATTTGTACTTTATTTTGTACACCCATCTACTTCCCAATGCTTTCTTCCCCGGAGGCAAATCGACGAGACTCCATGTCCCATTATCTTCCAGAGCCTGTATTTCAGTTTGCATAGCTGCGCGCCAGCCTGAATCTCGCGAGGCCTGGCGATATGAAGTAGGCTCAACACCGGCAGTAATAGCTGCAAGAAAATCTCTGTGTCCAGCAGTAAATATGTCATAACTTAGAAATTGTGTTAGAGGATACGAAGTACCCGAGGAAGTGACGGGAACAGATAAACTGTGGTGAAGGGGGGACTTTTACTTCGAACAGCATTCGTCACAAAATCCTGTAATCACACTGGCTGTGATTTCTTTCTCATTCCTCTTCCCAATACTGCCTCATCGGGCACCTCTGGCAACACTGTATCCCATGTATCATTAGTAGTATCCGTATCACCCCCAGCGGACGCTCCTGTCAATACTTCTGCATCTACCTATGCATCCTGGCTACTCGGCACTGAGCCACCAGTAACCACTCCGGCCTCAGCAACCGTAGCCGGCACCATCCATAAAGCCTCTAGATCGTCTTTCGGCACCTCAACAGATGTATGGCGTGTCGCAGAAGACATCTCGCTAGCAGAGCCACACCCAGGAAATTCTTTTTCATAAAAAGTAACATCACGGGACACAAAAAATTCACCAGTCTCCAAATTATACAGTTTCCCTCCCTTTTTATCAAGTGGATACCCAATAAAGATTCATTTTCTGCTCCTGCTAGCAAATTTATCATGTCAGGATTTCAAATCATACGCATAGCACAGACAACCAAAAATACGTAGATGATCATACGAAGGAGCCGAACCATATAAAACTTCATAAGGAGACTTAAAATGCAAGATACTAGAAGGGGTTCTATTTATCAAATAACATGCAGCCAGAACAAATTCCCCCCAAAAATTTACTTAAAGAGAACCCTGAAATCTCAACACCCTGGCTACATTTAAAATATGTCGATATTTTCTTTCCACCCTTCCATTCTGTTAAGGTGTCCCAACACAGGATGTTTGGAACAATATACCTTGAGATGAAAAATAATCTCGTAAACAATTAAATTCAGTGCCATTGTCACTCTGCACACGACGTATATCAGTCCCAAACTGACGCTTCACCATAGCAATGAATTTAAGAAACATAGAATAAACAACACACTTATCCGTCAATAAAATAACCCAAACAGCTCTAGAAAAATCATCCACCAAAGTTAAAAAATATCGTGTCCCATTAGATGACGGAACACGATATGATCCCCACAGATCACAGTGTATAAGTTTAAAGCATCTCAAAGCACGACTACTACTATCAGAAAAGGCATCACGAGTCTGTTTAGCTTGATGACAAATATCACAAGCCTTATGAGAAAACACACTACTACCAGAGAGAAAAGGTAAAGTCTGTATTACTCTATCTGAAGGATGCCCCAGTCTACTATGCCACACATCGGAATCACTCTCTTTGCATGCCAGGATCACAGAAGCCAAAGAAGTTGGAACCTCCCCCAAGAAGTAAAGTCCACCCCTTTGTTCACCTGCTCCAATCACCATCCTCGTACTTCGATCCTGAACAAAACACAAATCAGGAGTAAATAACATATCACAATTTCTGGCACCAATCAATTGGGAGACAGAAATCAAATTGCAAGTCAATGTCGGAACATAGAGAACATCCGTCAACACCCACGAAGCAGTCAAAAATACTTTGCCTCTCAGAACAGCATCAATAGTGCTTCCATCAGACAAAATCACAGGACAGACAGGGCCCTCAAAGCAATCAACTAAACAGTCACGAGAGCCTGTCGCATGAAGAGTAGCCCCAGTATCGAAAATCCAAGGGACAGAAAAATTCTTACCCATCAGACGATCCGTTTTTGAAGAACCAGGGTTGGAAGAATTGTCGTTACCCAGCAAGCTCATCAGTTTCTGCCATTGTTCACCTGAGAGTGGTGAAGGATACCCTCCATTCATCATATTCGCCGAACTCCTAGCAAGACCAGCAGGGACACCATGACCAGCAGCGACGACATGATGAACAATTCCTGCGCCACCAGTACCACGTCCGCCCTCACGCCGAGAACGAGTCTCCCACCACTCTGGATAGCCAATCTTGGCAAAGCAAGTTGCAACATCATGACCTGTTTTCTTGCAATGAGTACAGATCATACCTGATTTGTCCCTGGAATCGGAGGTTCTACTATTAGAAGTAGTAGAAATACGAGGTAAAGACGTGATAGCCAGCGCCATCACCTCCTCAGTAGCGGATTGGACCTGAGATTTTTGCATATCTTCCTCCTCACGGACTGCCTGGTATGCCCGATCTAAACTTGGCTGAGAATCCTGAGCCAGAAGATTAGATCGGGTATGACCATACAACTCAGCATTCAACCCATACATAAAGTCCTGAAAGTGGTCTTCATCCCTCATAGCCTGTAGGTTTGCAGCAAGTTCACCACAGGTACAAGTAGGCAATGGAAAATAAGCAGCTTGTTCATCCCACAAAGACTGCAAATTTTCAAAATAGGTTTCCACAGACATCGACGCCGTTTGTTTGCACTCGGCCAAAGTCACCTTAATTTGTTGCTTCCGAGTGCCGTTGCTAACACTACAACAAATAGGGCATATAATAGCAGTTTATCTATAGCGTTCAAGCCTCCCTGTTATAGAATGTCATCATCAATAGCGTTCCTTCTGCAGTGCTATTAAAATAGAATACAATAGCAGTTTATCTATAGCGTTCAAGCCTCCCTGTTATTATAATATAATCATCAATAGCGTTTATATTAAAGTGCTATTAAACGTTTATACTAGCAGTTTATCTATAGCGTTGAAGCCTCACTGCTATTAGAATGTCATTATCAATAGCGTTCATTATGCAGTGCTGTTAACAGAACTTTATATAGCGTGTTATGAACGCTGTTAAATGTATAGTTTTTTTTATGAACGTCGCTATGCTTGTATGTCTAGGGGTGAGCATTATTCGGTTTTTGGACCGAAATCCGAACCGAACCTAACCGAATAAGAGATTCGGTTCGGTTTGAAAAAAATCGGTTCGGTTTCGGTTTCGAAAATACTAAAAAAAATTATTCGATTTCAGTTTTGATTTTGGGATTCGGTTTCGGTTTAATCCCACTAACTTTTCAAAAAATTTATCTAAAACTTCTCTCCCTGGTAAACCGAATAATTTTTTTTAGTAATATATATACGAAATATATCTTTGTATATTTAGTTACTATATATATTGACAAAAAAAAATTATAAATAAATCGAAATATTGGTTAAACCAAATAAATTGAAAATTGAACAGATTTATTCCGTTCGGTTTGGTTCGGTACAGGATATTTCGGTTGGTTTTAATTTTTGTTATTCGATTTTCGGTCGAATTCGGTATTTGGTAATTCGGTTCGGTTAACCGAGTTAATCAAATGCTCACAATTGAACTATCTACTGTTCCAATCATGGGAGAAGCAACACAGTTTTCTATTTTATATTAAAAAATAAGTTATAGGAGCGATTCAGTTTTGCTGTATAATTTATAGCGTTCTCGATAGCGGACGATCTCACCCGTTGGATATTTAGAAATTAAATCGGTACCATCCATAGCAAAATATTATGTCTTATGTTCGAAAAAACCTTAATGTATTCTCTCCCAACCCTTCTACTCCTCATAACCCGCGCGCCAAACTGAAATATTGGTTAAACCAAAAAAAAATTCAATTATTCAGCAGCCATTTTTATCTTTCCCTCTCCTTCTCTCAAAATTTTGCTCCTTTCATCTCATCTTTCCCTCTCCTTCCTCTAAAATTTCTAGCTTCCTCTCATCTTTCCCTCTCCTTCTTCTGAATTTTGGGCTTCCTCTCCTTTCCCTAATGCCCCTTCTTCAAATTCAAATTTTTTTAAATCTGATCTTTCGCCTCCACCAAATCCATAATCCTAACCCGAGATTTCCACTACCAAAATTTTTCGATTTAGCGACGGCCAGATCCGTCGCCAGTCCGACGGGAATTTCTATTAGCGACCGATCACTGACGGGTTTTGGCTAAAAAAATCCGTCGGCAATCAGCTCGTCGCTAATAACGGTCCGTCGCTACGTAGTCGTCAAGCGACGGACTAGCGACGGTATTTCGACTTCACAATACGAAGCATAAGCGACTACTTTCTGACGAACTGTCGTCCATTTCAAGTATTAAATACTGAACTGTTTAGACAATAGCGACGTAAAGTTTCGTTGGTAAACCGTCGTAATAGCGTATCAAAGTGTATCGTTCCGTCGCTAATCCGTCGACCGCCGTCGATAACAAAGGACGGATTAGAGACGGTTTGCTGACGGCAAATCCGTCGACCAGGTTCTGGAAATGGTAGGCATTTCCAGCACCATGGCGACGGATGAGTCGTCGCTATTCCGTCGATAACTGTCGCTAACAAAAGACGGTTTAGCGACGGAATACGGACGGATTATCCGTCGAACATGTTCTGGAAATTCTTGGTATTTCCAGAACAAAGGCGACGGAAAAGTCGTCGCTATTCCGTCGAACTATATACCATCAAAACTTTGTCGACGGATATTCCGTCGACCACCCGTCGCTACCTGGAAACATTTTCAAATCTCCAGTTAGTGACGGATTTGTCGTCGAACAGTAGTCGGAAACTGGTAATATCCGTCGCGCAACGGTCACTAGTCCGTCGCTAACTGAGAATATTTTGAAAAAAAAATTACAGAGCTTTTCCTGTTCGCAAAAATATGCATAAACCAAACCAATATATAATGCACACCAATTATCCAACAATCACATAGACCAAATATATAATGCACACCAATTATCCAAGAATCACATAGACCAAATATGCACATACGAATTTAATGCACACCAATTATCCAAGAATCATATAGACCAAACCAAATTAATATAAAATAGATATCAATTATCCTGAAGGGTAACCTAATATCCGTCGTTATAATCCGATCATAGCACAAATATTCCAAAATTCCCACAAATATTCCAAAATTCCCACAAATATTCCAAAATTTCCACAAATATTCCAAAACACATAGGAAAATCGACTTTGGCCTCAACAAAGACCACAAGTCAGACGATGAATCCTCACAGCCAGGGATCATAGTTGCGTTGAGGCATGTACCATTCTATCAGCCACTTTGCATACGAAGGCTCAATCTGGTTGAGGTCTTCTGTAGGGACAGGAGGGTCGGTCCCGATGCTACTACTCTCTGACGGTGGCTCCTCCTTAACTTCAAGCTTGGGAGCAATCTCTTCCCTCATGGTCATCGGTTCTTCCTTGACCTCGACCTTTGGTAACACCTCCTCCTTAACAGTCACCGGCTCTTGTTTGACGATGGGGACTTCCTCCGTGTCGACCTCCAAGGATTTCTTGCCTCGACCCCTTCCTCGACTAGCAGCACCACCTCGACGAGTCCTAGGAGCCATCTTTCTGACAACAGAAATTTTTATATAGGGTAAAGAAATTTACTCAAACTATAAAAGTTGTGACGTTGGTTTTTTGCGTTCATCATTATTAGAGGGAGCAGCACTGGAAAAGTTGTGACATTGGTAGCATGAGAGAGTAAAAATCTGTATCACAAGACTAACAGAATTACTATGTAATCATGTACTCACCAATAACCGGATGTAACTGGAGTCGTTGGGCCTATCGTGCAGTAATTGGTAGATCCGCTGGTATAGGCCGGATGTACTTAGTATCTAGTGTATCAGATTAGTATCGGTCTATCGGTTTGGTATAGGACGTATCATATTGGTATTGGCCTTAACAAATTGGTATCGTCCTATATCCGATATGTACATGTATCGGCCGAATAGCTAGGATTCATATTGGCCTTATCGATTTGGTATCGATCATATCCGATAGGTATCGGCCGTGTTGGATTAGTATAGACCATTTCGGATTAGTATCGTGGAAGGTTTAGTAACAACTGTACTTGGATTTCTCTCTTCTCGAGCTAGAATATCATTGCAAGAGAATCACCAGATCGTGATTGGCCAGTTACAGTAACATACATGCTTCCTTTTCCATCAAAAAAAGCGAGATTGAAAAGGAAGTATGTATGTTCTGTAACTGGCCAGCTACGCTCTCGTGACTCTCTTGCAATGGTAATCTAGCTCTAGAAGAGAGAAATCCAAGTACAGTTGTTACTAAACCTTCTACGATACTAATCCGAAATGGTATATAATAATCCACACGGCCGATACCTATCGGATATGACCGATACCAATTCGATAAGGCCAATATAAATCCTAACTATACGGCCGATACATATTGGATAGGACGATACCAATTCGCTAAGACCAATACCAACCGATACGGCCCATACCAAAATGATAGATCGATACTAATCCGATACGGACAATACTTATAAGTACCTACGGTCGAGGAGGTTGATCCGCTAGTACATCCATGTACGATCAACGAAGTAACGATCCATTTCAATTTGGATGTAAAAATCTGTATCGTAAGACAAACTAAACATAATCAGTTCTATTTCACATGCTTAATTACCAAGTACGGGAACGAATGGCTCAGAACACAACCCAAAATTCATTCTAGCATATATTAGTGTGAATCATCTATATTCTGTACATATGGTGTAGTATATGTTCTTATCGTATCTGGTATCTGAAGGATATAACAGAATCAAGATGAACTCACAGAATGTAATACTATGACATCATCTACTACTATATAAGATATAGTGATAGGTTGTCGAAACATCATTGCCGAGGGTGTTTTCCTTAAATAAATTCCTTTATTTATTATGTATCTGGGAAAATTACAACTGTGGGAATCTGATCTAGAAGACGATCACTTTATCCCTTGGACTATGCGAAGAAGAAAAGCTCTCAAAATTTTGACAGTAGATAACTATGTATCTGTACAATGAATGAGAAAAAGAACTCTATTTATAGAGTCAAAAATAAAATTGAAGAGATAACTGTCTTCACAGCCTGTGCTTAGTTGAAAATCACGCAGGATTTAACATACGCAAGGTTATGAGAAGTTACTGGACGTGGCCTGTAACTGTTGGACACATGGCGATCATGCATGAGTCGTGTGCAAGTTATAGGACACGCAGGTGAGAGATCAGTGGCATGGCTGCCACGTACTCCAATTTGATGAAATCCACGCAGACTTGTTGAAGACGAAATCCACGCAAACTCGATGTAGAAAGCTTCAAAATCCACACAAACTTGGGGCAAGAAGCTTCAGGATCCACGCAGACTCGAGGCAAAAATGCTTCAAAATCCACGCAGACTTGAGGAAGAAAACTTCAGAATCCACGCACATTTGAGATGAAGATCTCACAAATACACGCAGACTTGAGATAGAACTGCCAGCTGTCTTGATTTGGCGTGCCTCGACTGACACAAAATCTCTGAAAGTGATTGCTTTTGTCAGTCGTATTAAATGACAAGAAGCACTTTTGGTACGCCAACATGACAAAGGTTGAGTCTTGCTGAAGAAGATTTCGAAAATCACGCAATAAACGGCTGTGATCTCTCGAATTCTATGCATACGTGGCCTACAAAGAGACATTCTTCGACTGTCGTGCTGTCAGTCATAATTACTCTCTGACAAATGATGAGCTGTCCCCCAGCATGATTTGTAAATATTGTCTGGATCAACTGAGCGTGACTTTTGACTTGTCCTGATCAACTCAGCGTGACAGTCATTTTTAAAGGCCTACAAAACCCCCTTCAAAGTTTTCGAAAATTGAAAAGACTTCAAAATTTTCGAAATACTTTGAAAATAAGATAAAAATGAACTTAGTCACGCTGAGATGACTTCAAATTTTTCGGAAGTCGGAAAGACTTCGAAGTTCTTTAAAAATATCCAAATGAACTTATTAAATGTCATGATAACTCTTCATTTTTCGAGACTGATTGCATCCAATTTATGGTGGAATATGAACTGTCGGCGAGCTCTGTTATATAAACAGGGAGAGGATTCATTTTTAATCTTCATCTTACGTCAACATGACACCAAAGGAGAAAGCTGAGGAAGAAGCACGCAAGTTGGGCTTTTGTTCCCATGGTGATCCCACTTTTGAGGGTAAAGAACCGGAGCCTCTGGTTTTCGAGTTCAAAGACGATCCCATGCAATTAGCCAAGAATTTCTTGAGCTATTTTGGTCTGGACGGATCGTTCTCTCCCAATGAACGCAGCCTTGCAGAGCAGCGTAAAATGTTGAAGGCTCTGTTACACCGTATGGGGGTCAAGAGCGTAGAAGAACTGGGCGCCAAGCTCAGCTGATCTACTAAATAGAGCGTGTCCTTTATGCTTTTGAAAATGTTGCACTTCTTCTTTTGTCTTTTGTAAGGCCATCAGTGCCTGTCTTGAAGAATGTAGTACAACCTTTTGTGTTTTAAGCAGCGTGCATTAATGAAGAATATTAAATGGCACTCTTTGAATGTTTCCAATGTTGCGCTGTCTTCCAAAGCACACGTGTCATTCATTCCATGGTTTACGAGCGCTATTTACGTGGATCTTTTCCAAGAATAGGCTTGTACTTTGTCCTTTAAATAGGTAGCTGAATTTCAAAGATACTCATCTCTCATTCTTCTTCTTCTTCTTCTTCTCTGAGCATGAAATTTTTGGGAGATTTCATTCTCAAACAGGAAAGCAATGTTTTCTAATGTTCGATTTCTGCACACTGTATCAAACATGGGTTTGCCAATCCTTAGCACCAAACTTGAAGGTAAGTCCAGTATAGTATGCATACTATGTTGTCGCTGTTGAAAATGGGCTTTTTGTTTCTGACTGAATAATGCACGCTTGACTCGCCAGTGCATGCCAAATGACATTTCTGTTGATTTAATCTCTTCTTCTTTGATGCTTTCTGCAGGAATTCGGCTGAAAACTTTCTTTAAAACTGGCATTGGTGATGTGGATGCTGTAGAGAATATCCTGCTGACACCAACATCAGGGAGCTCATACGCTTTTGACGCGTACATCAGACAACTCAGAACTCTTCGTGGGATAGAAGGGTCTTCCTCAGATGGTAGGAAGAGCCTTTATACACGAGAGTTGGATGGTGGAGTCAACTCTACCCCGAAAAATCGGGTAGTAGAGTTCCTTTCACGGCAGAACTAGGAATTGTATCCCAAGGTTTGGATACATTCTTGTCTCCTCTGAAAGGCCGCTCCTAATCCATCAGTTGTATTGGCAGCACCACGACTTCGGGCTGCCATACTCTGTGGTTCTCCTCTCGTCTGAGAGAGAAGACCAGAGTTTGATTCCTGCTGATCTGGTCGTGACTGGGACCCAGATAGTCAGGAACTGCCACCAACAACGAACCTGACGGAGAAGGTCCGACGGAGGAGATCCAAAGAAGAAGATAGATCTCTATTAGGTTATTGTTGTAGTGTAGAATGAAAATCCAAGATTTGTAATAGATTTCCATTATGATTTGTAAGAAAGTCTAAGAAAAATGTAATAGACTTTTTGTGGTGAAATGAGAATGGAAATGATAATTCTTCTATGCTCAAAGATTTGTATTTGTGGATGAATCGTGGACATGATAGATAATGAAATCTTCTTTTCTGTTTTAGAGTATATGATATTATCAGAGGTATTATGGACGTGATAATATGTAAGAACTCAAAAGAAAATAGATTGATTTCTATGCAGAGGTCAAAAATGACAAATGAGTAAGTAGATTCGAAATTGATTCAGAGGTTATGAAAACGTGATCAATAATGAATCCCTACTTAATAAATTGATAGAAGATTATGAACGGACGAACCGTTTAGGAAATGATGAACGGATGAACCGTCGAATGAATGTAATAAATGAACGGATGAACCGTCAAGTATTAATGAACGGGCGAACCGTCTGATGAATATGACGTTTCATTATTTGAGGAATTTTTGCCTATAAATATAGCAGAAATCCGACAAGAACGAACACTCCTTCTTTCAAACATAAAAATGTCGTCTGAAGAAGCATCCAAGAAGGCTGAAGTTGCCATGAAGGTTCAGAAATACACTGAAGAACACCCTGCTGATCCAGTTCAATCGAAGAAGGTGGAAGCAGGCGAAGGTTCGTCTGCACCCAAGCCACCAAGGGACATTCTGGACTTCCTGCTCGAACCAGGAAAGACTGAAGAAGAAGAAGCCATGAGAATGGCCGCTTGTAAGTTCCTTGTAGGTTCTAGCAAGGAGATCCTCGGCTCTTTTGCTGATCACGTCTTCGAGAAGGACGGCAGTGGACCACGTTCAAATGTAGAAAAGGATGATAATGATCTTCCTTAATATCATGTACCATCATTCATGATTAAAATAAAATAAAAATTTTATTTTTTAAACATGAATTTGTCTGATGATTACAAGTATTTACATTTATACATAGTACTTTTTAAGGAATTTGCCATTAATAGGCATCAAAACTTTTCGACCATCCAATTCTGAGAGTTGATAAGCTCCATTTGAGAAAACTCTGCTCACAATATAGGGTCCTTTCCACTTTGCGTCAAATTTGCCCTTGCTCATATGAGTCACAATCATAGGACGTCTGACTGTTAGAACAAGTTCTCCTTTTTGATACGATCGAACTCTGACTTTCTTATTAAAAGCTCTTGAGATTCTAGCTTGATAGAATTCAATATTCTGTTGAGCAGATAATCGCTTTTCATCCAGAGCTTCTAATTCCTGAAGTCGAAGACGATCATTATTTTCAGCAGTGAGTTCATTAGCGATTGCTATCCTTAAAGAAAGAATTTGAATCTCTAATGAAAGAACAGCTTCGCAACCATACACCAGAGAGAAGGGTGTACATTTAGTAGCATTACGAACTGTAGTGCGATAAGCCCACAAACATTCACCGAGCTTCTCACTCCAATTACGTTTGTTAGTAGAGACAAACTTCTTTAGGAGTTTGATGATAGTTTTGTTGAAGGCTTCTGCTAATCCGTTAGCTGCCGGATTATATGCAGTAGAAGCCACATTATTGATCCGGTGATCATCACAGAATCAAGTAAATTTCTGACTGACAAACTGTGGTCCGTTATCATAAATAATGCGTCGAGGAACACCAAATCTGTAGATGACATGATGCTTAATAAAGCTGATGACATTGGACGTCTTAACTTCAGATAAAGGAATGGCTTCGGCCCATTTGGAGAAGTAATCGGTTATTGCAAGAATAAACCGATGACCTTTGGATGAGGCGGATTGATCGGGCCGATAATGTCCATGCCCCAAGCTTCGAAGGGCCATGACACTGCCGTTGGATGTAGAAACTCCGAGGGTTGATGAATAAAATCTGCATAGATTTGACAAGCTTTACACTTCTTTGCATATTCGATGGCGTCTGATACCATAGTGGGCCAATAATAACCCATACGTCGAATACGGTCTTGAAGTTTTGGTCCAGGCTGATGTGCTCCACAAATTCCATCATGTGCTTCGCGAATAATTTGTTGAGCCTCGTCACCGGCAACACATCGAAGAAGTAAACCATCATAAGCTCGACGATATAAGGTCTTTGTTGTATGATTGTAATAGAATCTGAGTGATCGTCGTCTGATAGATGCTGCCTCTCTCGGATCATCCGGAAGAATATCATATAATACGAAATCTAAGAAAGGAAGTCTCCAATCTTTATCCGTATTCTGAATCTCAGATGAATTACTGAAGATAAATTCCATGCTGGAATCAGATGAAGATGACATCGATTTACGACTGAAACCAAATCCTCTTGTTGTGTTGACGTCATGAGATGTTGATTCTTCAATGTCAACTGGAAGTCCTAGGGTCAGGTTATTTTCAAGATGAAATAATTCTCGATTACGAACAACAATCATTTGTTGCCGTCTGATCGGAATAGCCAACACCGCCGCAAGATTAGCTAAAGCATCAGCTTCTGTGTTACATGCTCGCCTAACATGTTCAATAAAGAATTCTTCAAATGAAGAAACCATAGATATAGCTGATCTATGATAAGGAACCAGATCTTGATGGCGAACTTCATAAGTACCCCTTATCTGATTGACAATGAGTTTAGAGTCTCCATACACCTCCAAATATTGAATATTCAGATGTTTAGCGAGTTGAAGACCAATGAGTAATGTATTGTACTCAGCTACATTGTTTGAACATGGTTGATCGAGAGAATAAGCTCTTTGGATAGCAAGACCTTCTGGTGATACAAGAACGATTCCAACTCCAGCGATAATATCACCATTAGGACCTATCCTTGAAGCTCCATCAAAGAATAGACGCCAGGTAGGATCTTCTTCAGTAATTTGATTTGAATCTAGGACTTCATCTGGGATTTCGTCATAGAGTTTTGAATTCTCTGGAATTGAGTGAGCAGCCAGAAAATTGGCTAAAGCTTGTCCTTTGACTGACTTCTGAGGAATATAGTGCATGTCATACTGAGCAAGTAGTATTCCCCAATTAGCCAGTCGAGAATTCAAAACACTGGGTTTCTTCATCATGATCCGTATAGGATTGATCCTGGAGATGACATGAATAGTCTGGCCAATGATATAATGTCGTGTCTTTTGAACAGCGAACATCAAGGCTAGACATTCTTTTTCGACCGGTGAATAACGAAGTTCAGCTCCGGTCATAGTACGACTGAGATAGTAGATGGCTTGTTCATGGCCATTTTGATTCTTTTGAGCAAGTAATGCACCCAATGAATGACTCATTGCTCGAGTATAAAGGTGAAATGGAATTCCTGAAACGGGAGGTACCAATACTAGAGGGCTCATCAGATATTGTTTTATATCATCGAATGCTTTCTGACATTCATCATTCCAGACAAAAGAGACACCTTTCTTCATAAGTTTGTTGAATGGTCTGCAGCGTCCTGACAAATTAGAGATGAATCTCCTGATATAAGCGATCCTTCCTTGAAATCCTCGTAGCTCTTTTAAGGTGCGTGGAGGACGCATCTCTTGGATGGCTTTGATCTTCTCGGGATCCATGTGTATACCTTTAGAGGTAATGACGAAGCCGAGAAATTTACCACTAGAGACGCCTAAGAAGGACTTAGTAGGGTTCATCTTTAATTGATGCTTACGCATTAGATCAAAAATAGTCTTCAAATCTTGGATATGATCCTCCTTTTGTCGACTTTTGACTGCAATATCATCAACATAGCATTCGACTGTTTTCCGCAAATGTTCACGGAATATAGTGCTCATGGCTCGTTGATAAGTTGCTCTTGCATTCTTGAGACCGAATGGCATAACTGTATAACAGTATGTACCAATTGGCGTTCTGAAAGAAGTGTGCTTCTCGTCATCTGGAAACATTTTAATCTGATTGTACCCAGAATATCCGTCCATGAATGACATCCGTTCAAATTTATAGGTATTATTGATCATGACATCAGTAATTGGTAGAGGGAATTCGTCCTTAGGGCATGCCGCATTGAGATCGCGGAAATCTATGCATACTCTGATCTTGCCAGTCTTTTTAAGGACAGGAACTATGTTAGCCACCCAATCGGGATGTTGTCCCTCTCTAATAAACCCGGAGGCCATGAGTTTATTGACTTCAGCTTCAATTGTATCCATAATATCTGGACGAAATCGTCGCTGTTGTTGTTTGACCGGTTTGGCATTTGGCAAGATATTGAGCTTGTGAGTTGCAATTTGTGGATCAAGTCCTAGCATATCTTCATAACTCCAAGCGAAGACGTCGATGTAATCACGAATGAGTTTGATCATGTCTTGCTTATCAGTTTCTGAAAGACTTTCACTGATGAATATTGGTTTGGGGGATCCCTCTTCACCAACATCTATTTGAATAAGTTTATCTTCAGTCGGAGGTTCTTTTTGCTCGAAACGGAACTCCCATTGATTATCTAACCTTTGGGCCCATTGTTCTGATTCAGGTAAAATTTCAAATTCTTCTTCGTCTTCATCACTTTCTTCAGAACGGTCAATAGAAACCATGTTGGAAGACAGAATGTTGCAGTAGAAGTCACCGATACTCATATCGGAATCCCAAGAAGTGGTACTAGAAGAATCAGATCTCTTATCTTCGTCAGATTCAGGATCTTCATGGATAATATTGATAAAAGGAGTAGGAGCAATATAGCCCAATCCATATTTTATCCTTCCATATTTCAGAGGAGGAATACGAACAGGTATTTTTCTTCCTTTTCCACTATTAAGGCCAGTCCTGAAGTCATAGTCCATATTTTTGATGATGTCTTTAGATTGCTGACTATAACGACGTAGTTGTAATCTTCCAGTATCATCGTTTTTGTCATCATCTTCTAAATCAAAAGGACTTTGGGGCCCTTTGTAAAAGAGTATTGGAATGTCTCCTGGCTTTCTGCTGGAAACTAGGAAGTATGAAGATTGTACAGGTTCTAGAGATACATCTGTATGAACAGTCTGTACAACTCCTATGGTTATTGTGCTCAAGTCATCTAACAGATGTAAATAACTATGAACATAATTACACACATCAGCGTACTGCAAAGATGGAGACTTTTCATTAAATATAAAAGCAGCAATATTTATATTGGAAGAAGGCTGAGCCTTAGAGATTTTAGCCAAGTCAATGACTAAAGGGGGTGAAGAAGAAGAAGTTTTGTTTCGATTAAGATCGATAATAAATGGCTCAGAAGAGGTGAGCTCCCTTGAAGCTTGAGATGGAAGAGTGGTCCGCCCTCCAACTGGAATTAGCAGAGTATCCTGTGAAGATACAGGAACTGTAGTACGTCCACTAACAGGAATGATCATTGTGTCTTGAGCAGACGACTGAGGTAACGGAGAGATCCGTCCAGTCACTGGAATGATGAAAGAACCTTCTCCAGAGGGTTTGGGAGATTGTTGCTGAGTAGTTCGACCTTTAACAGGGATTATTAAAGTCTCACTTTGTGCATCCTCTTTCTCTATAGCTTGTATGACCCTTGTATATTCCTCTTTGTACATTCGGGAATCATTGAAATAAGCTTCAACCCCATGGAAGGGATTTATATCAGCAACTTCTTTTTGTACTCTTCCATTGCTATCAATGTACTTAAAACACTGATGAAGAGTAGAAGGCACCACATTATTTTCATGAAGAAAGGGCCTCCCAAGAAGAAGATTATAGGATCCTACGATCTCGATCACATAGAAAGTGACTTTGGATCTGAAATTGCCTATCTGAAGCTTCAGATGAATCTTTTCCAAAGGCTCGCTTCGGCTTTGATTGAATCCTATGATAGTAGTAACCGTCTTAGAGAGCTTGTGAAGAGGGATTTTTAGTTCATCCAACAGACTCTTTGGCATTATGCTTATAGCAGACCCTGGGTCAATGAGGATACGATCTATCTTCATCGTATCGATATAACCAGTGTAGTAGAGAGGTCGATCATGTCGATTATCCTCCAATAGCATGTCGTCTTGTGTAAAGGTGATATTTGGGATAATCTCCAGTACACTGTTGCAATGTAAGCAAGTGGCAGGTTCTGCATCTGGCTTCTTTAACTGTGCAAGACAAGAGTCTGCCTGAAGAAGTGCTTCACTTAACGTCTTCCGAGTCTCTTTAGAAAGACGTAGAAGTTCAAAAAGGGACATTCTAGCTGGAGTATTAGCAAGTTGAGCTAGAATGTCGAAGTTGTACGGCTTCTGAAGCCCAAGAGGAGGGGACTTCTTGATTGGTTTATCAAACCGAGCCTGTTGTTTGCCTTTCTCCAGAGCTGTAGGCTTGGGAGGAACAGGTTCAACCGGTGTAGTTGAAGGAACAGGTTCAACCGGTGTAGTTGAAGGAACAGGTGCAATAGATGATTCTTCTTCAGGAGGAACATTAGGAGCATCTTTATCAGCTGGAGGGATATCAGGAGTATCCTCAGGATTCTTGGAATAATCCTTTAGATAAGGTTTCCCCGTTCGAGTAGCAAGTGCTTCTTCCTTCTCTTTTGGCTCTGTGTCGGAGGTAGATCCAAGAGACGTCATATGACATGACTTAATCTTTCCAGCCTTCTTGGACTTTTGAGAAGTAGTCTTTTGAGGAGAAGGTGATTCAAAATCTGCCACTAGATCAGGATGAATCCACATAATTTCTCCAGTTTCCAAAGTGATTGGCACTAATCCTTCAGAATGTGGAGGAGGAATATTCACTATTTCAAGAGTTGCCTTGGGAATAGGAACAATCCCACTTTCCAGGAGTTGAGGAGGGAAATCTTCGAATTGCATAGAGACGACGTTGGAGGTGACGGTCTTCTCTTTTGGAGTAAGGGAGATAGCTCCAAATTTAATCATTTCTTGGATCTTTCCTTTCAGTACATAACATGTACGAATTGTATGACCCAGCATTCTGTGGTATGGACAGTATTTGGGATGATCTGTCTTACCAGCTTTATCAGGTTTCTTGATCTCAGGTAATTGTATTTTATTACCTTTCAGCAGACATTCAAAGATACCAAGGACATCATCATCATCGAAAGAATATTCTTCTTTGGGGCGAGGTGTTCTTGATTGTTGAGTTGTAGAGGCAGGAGCTTGAACAGTTGATACATCTTTGCTCTGAAGATTAACTTTAAGAGTTTCTTTTCCTTTGTGAGCATTATTTTTATTGTTAGTACCTTGACCTGTTTCTTTGGGAGTCATCTGCACTCCTAAACCTTTGAAGGTTTCAGCACTAATTTCTGCGGCCTTGGCACTGACTATGAAAGAAGGCCAGTCTTGGAATTGGGTGGATCCTGTCCACATGCTGATGATTGGCAACTAGTTTGATTTGCATGTGTCGATGGTGACAGCATCTGGAGTTCCAAGAGGCATCTTCAGAGCTTCTATTCGAAACCGTTCAATGTAATCCTCTGTAGTTTCATTATTTTTCTGCTTGATTCTAATAAGAGCAGACATAGTCATGTCATTGAGTCCTTCATAGAACCGTTCAAGAAACATCTGTTTGAAACCAGCAAATGAGGTAATGCACCCATCTGGGAGACTTCTATACCATTCATAAGCAGTTCCCTTGAGACATCCAATAAATACCCGAGTAAGGAGAGCATCACTTGGTTGCAACTGGTCAGTCATCACTTCAAAGTGATTAATAAACTGACTTGGAGAAGTGGTTCCATCATAGAATAAGATAGTAGGAGGCTTGTATTTAGGAGGATATGATACTTGCTTCCATTCCATCGGATAAGGTTGTTTGATGCCTAATCTTTGTAAACCATCTTTCTGTTTGAATGCCTCGAATTGAGTTTTGAGATTCCTCAATTCTTTATTAACAACTCCGGAGGATTGTGGAGTTGTAGCTTGTAGAGAATAGTTGGGAGGAGGAACAGCATTATAAGCACTATCCCCAGCTCCAGAGAGACTAGGATTTGTTTGAGCTGGTCCAGGAGTATTGGATTGTACTGCTGGAGGAACTTGTACTGGACTTATATCAGTGTCAGTTGGTATGGCATCTGGTACAGTCTGTCGATTTTATAACTGAGCTGTCATGAGTTCATACATCGACTTTATAGTATCAGCCATAGACTTCATTTGCTGTTCCAAAGAAGCAATTCTTTGGTCCTGAGGAGTCACCGAAGAGGAAGGTTCATTGTTCAATTCAGTATTCCCATCCACCATATACGTCGTGACTGTACGAGGGATTATTGATGAATTAGTGGATGTTGTATGCTCTGAATCACTGCTTCGTGCATCAAAGTCATTTAGAGGAGAACTACCCCCAGTAGGAAGAGGTGAAAAGTTAGATTCTCCAAGAAATTCAGAATCATCTTCAGAGATCAAATTTTTTTTGACTAGAGGCCAGGACTCTTGCTCTGGTGTTTCTATATACTCCATCTGGACTATCAGCTCTACCCCTGGTATCTCGAGAGGTCATGTTGACAGAAGCAAACAAAGGCTCATCTTCATCAGGCATAGGTTCACACTGAATCCGATTAAAGACAGATTGTCGTTTAGTTTGACATCTGCATTACATTGTAACTCTTGGCTGGAAGTCACATTCATGATCAGTATAGTCCTGAACCATCGATTGACATCTGCATTGAATTATGACTCTTGGATAGAAGTCACATTCAGCATGATCCTTTGAGACAGAATCACTCCTTCTCTTCTGTTGAAGATATTCTCGTAAATCTGTTTGTAAAGATTGAGGAGTATATTTCCTGTTCTTGGGTCTTGATGGCTCTTGATTATATAGAGAATGATTAATATGAGCCACATAGTTTCTTGCATACTCTGCATCTGGATCTTTTATCCTTGTTTCCAACTGATATGGTTTCTTACAACCAGAAGTGCTAAGTTTTGTTCTTAGATCAGTTAAAGGTAACACATTAGTTTTGGAAACATGGAGTTTTCCTTCCATTGATCTGGATATTTGCAGAGAATGAAGAGTTGAACCATCCCTTTGATTAGGAGTTGGTAACAGACCTTCTTTTCTAGACAGATTCTGTGCCCAATTTGAAGAAGTCATAGAAGAAGACATTAAGGAATATTTCTTCTTAGACTCATTCAAGTTTTGAGACAAAGAATGTCCAGAAGGAAGAGTAGTCAAAAGACTATCTCCTTTCCTTTGACTAACAAAATTATCAGTCAAAGCTGTTCCTGAAGTAAAAACTACAGGAGCAGAAGGAACAACTAAAGAGTTATTCCTTTTCGAAGGGACTTTGTGTGGAAGACCACCCCCAGTTCTAGTAGAACTTGGTAAAGAAGAAGAGATAGCTAAGGAGCTATTCTTATTGGATGAAATACACGCTAAAACAGACTCGGTTAAAGAACTAGTACTGTTAGCGTGACTTTTGGATTTAAGATTACACGCTGGAATAGATTTGGCTAAGGAGCCAGTACTGTCAGCGTGACTTTTGATTTTAGAAATACACGCTGGAACAGATTTGGCTAAGAAGCCAGTACTGTCAGCGTGACTTTTGGAATTGAATTTGCACGTTGGAACAGATTTGGCTAAAGAGCTAGTACTGTCAGCGTAACTTTTAGAATTGAATTTGTACGCTAGAACAGATTTGGCTAAGGAGCCAGTACTGTCAGCGTGACTTTTAGAATTGAATTTGCACGCTGGAACAGATTTGGCTAAGGAGCCAGTACTGTCAACGTGACTTTTGATTGTTGTCATCTTCGAGCGCACAAGAGTGTGCGTGCTTGCAGTAGAGTTCTTGCCAGTGTTAGGAATAGATACTGTGGCAGAGACTTCACCATTGACTGCCAACTGATTCTTAGGGACATAGACAGAGTATCCCTTCGATTTGGCAGTGGTAATGGAGGCTGGAGTGGGCTTGCCACTCTTAGCCCGCTGCATTTCTTCATAGGCGAGTTGATCAAATTTGATCGTCATCACCTTCTTCGTCGAGCCGATTGACGAAGTGTCGCATTGAGTTGTTGCCATCTCAGAAGAGGAGATGGTTTTCCCCAGCAGAGTCGTCAATTTGTTTTCCATAAATAAATTCTTTTATTTATTATGTATCTGGGAAAATTACAACTGTGGGAATCTGATCTAGAAGACGATAACTTTATCCCTTGGACTATGCGAAGAAGAAAAGATCTCAAAATTTTGACAGTAGATAACTATGTATCTATACAATGAATGAGAAAAAGAACTATATTTATAGAGTCAAAAATAAAACTGAAGAGATAACTGTCTTCACAGCCTGTGCTTAGTTGAAAATCACGCAGGATTTAACATACGCAAGGTTGTGAGAAGTTACTGGACGTGGCCTGTAACTGTTGGACACATGGCGATCATGCATGAGTCGTGTACAAGTTACAGGACACGCATGTGAGAGATCAGTGGCATGGCTGCCACGTACTCCAATTTGATGAAATCCACGCAGACTTGTTGAAGACGAAATCCACGCAAACTCGGTGTAGAAAGCTTCAAAATCCACGCAAACTTGGGGCAAGAAGCTTCAGGATCCACGCAGACTCGAGGCAAAAATGCTTCAAAATCTACGCAGACTTGAGGAAGAAAACTTCAGAATCCACGCACGTTTGAGATGAAGATCTCACAAATACACGCAGACTTGAGATAGAACTGCCAGCTGTCTTGATTTGGCTTGTCTCGACTGACACAAAATCTCTGACAGTGATTGCTTTTGTCAGTCGCATTAAATGACAAGAAGCACTTTTGGTACGCTAACATAACAAAGGTTGAGTCTTGCTGAAGAAGATTTCGAAAATCACACAATAGACGGCTGTGATCTCTCGAATTCTGTGCATACGTGGCCTACAAAGAGACATTCTTCGACTGTCGTGCTGTCAGTCATAATTACTCTCTGACAAATGATGAGCTGTCCCCCAGCGTAATTTGTAAATATTGTCTGGATCAACTGAGCGTGAATTTTGACTTGTCCTGATCAACTCAGCGTGACTGTCATTTTTAAAGGCCTACAGAGGGATGAGGGTCGGAGGACAAATACCGCTCGAGTGAGCCAAAGGCATGCAGCCACTTCCCTCCCTCCATTCACCCTCTCCCTCTCTCACGCTATCAACGTCATAACTTTTCCACCTCAAGTTCTGATCAAGCATTTTCCTTCTCCTCTCCTCCACCATGGCTCTGAACCCATCTGCTCCTTCCTACTTCTCTTTTTCTTATTTGACTCTCTCAGCCACATATGATATCCAGCTCAAGTGTAGAGTCGGGAGAGAAGAAGTGGACAGCAAGAGGAGGGAGAAGCAGCACAGCCGACGGCATGACCCGGAGGAAGTACAGAGATTTTCTTCAACATACGTAGAAGAACTATAAGGATATATCTTTTCACAACATATCACCTTGTCAAAGACCCTTAATGTGACAACCATGTTACCGCGGTGTCGGAAGACTAACATGTCATAATTTTCTAAGCCGTGTGTTTTGACATAATCCTCCAAACTCTTTCCTGCTATGTAATAATGCAAGATTACTACATAGGAGAAAAGAGTTGGGAGGATTATATCAAAACACACGGCTTAAAAACTTATGACATGTTAGTCTTCCGATACCGCGGTAACATGATATTCACATGAAGGCTCTTTGACAAGGTGACATGTTGTAAAAAGATATATCCTTATAGTTCTCCTACGGATGTTGAAGAAAACCTCTGTACTTCCTCCGGGTCATGCCGTCGGCTGTGCTGCTTCCTCCTCCTCTTTCTGCCCAATTCTTCTCCCCCGACTCTACACTTGAGCTGGATATCATATGTGGCTGAGAGAGTCAAATAAGAAGAAGGAAAATAGGGAGGAGCAGATGGGTTCAGAGCCATGGTGGAGGAGAGGAGAAGGAAGATGCTTGATCAGAACGGATGGCTCAGAATACAACCCAAGATTCATTCTAGCATACATTAGTGTGAATCATCTATGTTTTGTACATATGGTGTAGTATATGTTCTTATCGTATCTAGTATCTGAAGAACGTAACAGAATCAAGATGAACTCACATAATGTAATACTAAAACATCATCTGCTACTATATAAGATATAGTTATAGGTTATCGTATCATCATTGCCGAGGGATGAGGGTCGGAGGACAGTCAACTTTATCTACGGCTACATAGTTTCTGCCTCGCCAGTCGAATGGCTGCAGGGACTATGTCCTGATCACCATGTCGTACCATAGATTAATACAAATGGAGCTGGAGCCAAAATACAGAACCAAAATACAAAATACAGAATCAAATCCCTGGGTTCTACAAAACACAGTTCTAATTCATATGTATTTTAAGTGTGAGAATGGATGGCTCAGAACACAACCCAACCGGAGAGGATACTCTGAGAGATCCATCTGAGTAGGACGTATACTCTGAGAGATAACCTTTACAAGAATGATATCAGTAGTGGGATTGAGTGTTGGAGGAGATATTATCAGAGTATACGTCCTACTCAGATGGGTCTCTCACCGTTACTATTTTTTTCTGACAGCATGGTGGACGTGCTCCGTCAACAGATTCTTGCTCCGAGCCAAAACTTTGCCCCCGAGCTCAAGTGGACATCCTTCGTGTAGAGCTCGAGTAAGAGGTTCCTGACAGCATGGTGGTCTCCTTTGTTAAAGTATCCGTGCTCGTCCCACAACCAATGTGGGATGAGCACGGATACTTTAACAAAGGAGACCACCATGCTGTCAGGAACCTCTCACTCGAGCTCTACACGAAGGATGTCCACTTGAGCTCCGGGACAAAGTTTTGGCTCGGAGCAAGAATCTGTTGACGGAGCACATCCACCTTACTGTCAGAAAAAAATAGTAACGGTGAGAGACCCATCTGAGTAGGACGTATACTCTGATAATATCTCCTCCAACACTCAATCCCACTACTGATATCATTCTTGTAAAGGTGATCTCTCAGAGTATACGTCCTACTCAGATGGATCTCTCAGAGTATCCTCTCTTATTGGTTGTCGTATCATCATTGCTGAGGGATGAGGGTCGGAGGACAGTCAACTTTATCTACGGATACATAGCTTCTGTCTCGCCAGTCAAATGGCTGCAGGAACTATGTCCTGATCACCATGTCGTAGTCCAATATAATCCAGAGATTGACACAATACTAATTCATATATGTAGTCCAATACAAATAGTCTAATACAAAAACAACCCAATACAAATAGTCCAATACAAATAAGTACTAATAGCTAATGAGAACCACGCAGCTCATGCAAATGCTCAGTGATACGATCACGCAACCACCTCGAAAAAGCGAGATCTTTGGCGTGAGGAGAGATGTCGTCCCTTGCAAGTGCTGCATGAATAGAACTCCCGGTCTCACTAGCTACCGGTGCTAGATGAATAGAACTCCCGGTCTCACTAGCAACCGGTGCCACTTCCTCCTTAACTGTAGGAGAAGCCACCTCAGCATTCACTGTTTCCCTCAAACGACGTGTCGTTCCTCGGGTCATGGGTGCCATCTGGTAAGATCGATAGTCACAAATAATATAATTATAACATAAGCAAGCTAACTAAAAGAACCATCATGTAATTTGAGTACATTTTCAAAAGCTGACAAAGTATAAAAAAATTGATTTTTTGCCAAGTGTGAGAACGGATGGCTCAGAACACAACCCAAAATTCATTCTAGCATACATTAGTGTGAATCATCTATGTTCTGTACATATGGTGTAGTATATGTTCTTATCGTATCTAGTATCTGAAGAATGTAACAGAATCAAGATGAACTCACATAATGTAATACTAAGACATCATCTACTACTATATAAGATATAGTGATAGGTTGTCGTATCATCATTGCCGAGGGATGAGGGTCGGAGGACAGTCAACTTTATCTACGGCTACATAGTTTCTGCCTCGCCAGTCGAATGGCTGCAGGGACTATGTCCTGATCACCATGTCGTACCGTAGATTAATGCAAATAGAGCTGGAACTGGAGCCAAAATACAGTACTACTTCACCATGTCGTACCATTTTACTCTCTCTCTCTCTCTCTCTTTCTCTCTCTCTCTCTCCTCCCCCCTTCGGCGCTCTCACTCTCTCCGGTGCTCTTACACTACTAATTCCTATGTGTTTTAAGTGTGAGAACGGATGGCTCAGAACACAACCCAAAATTTATTCTAGCATACATTAGTGTGAATCATCTATATTCTGTATACATATCGTGTAGTATATGTTCTTATCGTATCTAGTATCTGAAGGATATAACAGAATCAAGATGAACTCACATACTGTAATACTAAGACATCATCTACTACTATATAAGATATAGTGATAGGTTGTCGTATCATCATTGCCGAGGGATGAGGGTCGGAGGACAGTCAACTTTATCTACGGCTACATAGTTTCTGCCTCGCCAGTCGAATGGCTGCATGGACTATGTCCTGATCACCATGTCGTACCGTAGATTAATGCAAATAGAGCTGAAAATATCCGTCGCTAACCGGTCACTAGTCCGTCGCTAACTGAGATTGTCATATACACATATGTATATCACAGCTAGATGTATAGATATATACATCTATATAGAAGCACACAACTGATAGAACTCGCACTGTCCTTGAGACAGTGAACATATACACCATGAATCCAAACCCCATATTCACATTTACTAATCCAAACACCACCAAACTAATGGATAACACCCAATATGGATAACACATTATTTAGCCAATATATAAACTCAGGTGAATTTGAGAAACAAAGCCCCCCGCCGCCCCCGACCAAAGCCCACCGCCCGAAGCCCGCAGCCCAGTAGTTTGGTTGCATATATATATGAATAGTGCTTATGGCTATGCGTCGGTTGCATATACCCCCGACGCCCCCGCCCCAAGCCAGCCGCCCAGCCCCCGACGCCGCCGCCCAGCCCCCGACGCCCCCGCCCCAAGCCCGTCACCCAGCCCCCGACGCCCCCGCCCAGCCCCCGACGCCCCAGCCCCAAGCCCGACGCCCAGCCCCCGACGCCCCCGTCCTAAGCCAGCCGCCCAGCCCCCGACGCCCCCGCCCCAAGCCCGCCGCCCAGCCCCCGACGCCCCTGCCCCAAGCCCACCGCCCAGCCCCCGACCCAAGCCAGCCGCCCATCCCCCGACGCCCCAGCCCCAAGCCCGCCGCCCAGCCACCGACGCCCCCGCCCCAAGCCCACCGCCCAGCCCCCGACCTAAGCCAGCCGCCCAGCCCCCGATGCCCCAGCCCCAAGCCCGCCGTCCAGCCCCCGACGCCCCGCACCAAGCCCGCCGCCCAGCCTCCGACGCCCCCGCCCCAAGCCCGCCGCCCCCGCTGCCCCTATACGACACTGCGAGAGAGAGAGAGAGGATTACCTTCGGGAGAGAGAGAGGAGAGGACGCCGATGCCGACGCCGACACCGACGCCGATCACCGAAGCCGCGGAAGAGAGAGGAGAGAGAGTGAATTTGGGGGGAATGCGAAAAGTTCTTCCTGCCGTTTCATTTAAAGTCTGGAACGTATATTTAGTGACGGACTAGCGACGGCTTATAGGCCGTCGCCCGGTAGTCGCAATTTTTGATACTTGTCGACTGAATATCCGTCGCTACGTAGTCGAAGAAATGTCCCGCCAATTCTCTACACAATTCTCGCCAAATAATCGACTGAGTAGCGACGACTATCGATCCGTCGCTATATCTCCGACACCCTAGCGACAGATGTGCGACCTTTCCTCCCCCTAAAATTAAAATAAAAAATGTAAAGGTGTGTGGTCGGTAATCCGTCGGCGAGCGGCCATGAAGCCGTCGCTAACGTCGACTAAAAATTTTCGTCGCTAATTTTCTGTATTTTGGTAGTGTTCCTCCTCCCAAATCCTCTATCTTTGTCTGCTCCACCTCTTTCTATTTATAGGAGAGAGAGGAACAGAGGTGGCTCAACGAAGAGCAGTGATGGATGTGCTCCTAGTAGCGTTCAGATGAGGAGTTATTGTTCATCCAGATTTCCACCCTCCGTCATCGAATAACCCTCTCAATCCCAGGCCTCTTCTTATCTCTCTCCCTTTCTCCCTTTCTCCCTCTCTCCCTCTCCCCACCACCTACCGCCGCTCCTAGATCCATTTCTCCGCCTCACCTTCGCCTCCCTCTCCAACCACGAGGCCCAGTTCGAGAAGCTTCTCCGTAGGGAGAGAGAGGACTCCCTCCTCCACCTAAAGTGCACCTAGCTATTGAAGAAGAAGGCATTGGAGTTCGATCTACTCAAGGAGGTGGACGCGCTTAGGAGGGCCAAGAGCTTATGTGTGGAGGCCAAGGGGGAGGAGAAGGAGCGGAGGTGGTCGCCGAGGAACTTCGGGGCATTTTTTCTTAGTCTGTCTTCTTCAATTGATCACCTCTTCGAGATCAAGAGTTAGGATTTCTTCATCTTCTTTCTCGATTCCTATAAAACTTAATTCCAGGCTAGGGTTTCCTTTTTCACACCATCGTTTGTAGTGGTGGAATCTAGGGTTTCGATCCGTCCATTAATTTAGGGTTGGGGTTCCTGAGTTCATTCTCCTATCCGTGATATATGTGGGAGAGCCATTATTAGTTAATAATCCGATTCGCTTAAATTTTGGATCGTTTATGCAGATTTTGCAGATGAATTCGAGGAGGAAGAGGAAGAACGAAGGCCCTACAAGGAAGCCGACAGCGGAGTCAAGAGGTATGACAATGAAGACGATGAGGAGGAAGAAGAAGGTATAACAATTTTTGGGTTTCGTAGTCTTTTTTGGAGGAAATTGATTAACGGAAATAATACACCTATATGCACTATTCCTGTTAAATAGTATATGAAATGACTCAGAATAGAGAAGAAAAAGTTTCAAAGTATTTGAAGTTAAAATTCAGCCATGACTGGTTGATTAGGGCTTCAACCTGAAGTCAAATTGGTTCTCACACTACAAGAAAAATGATCATTTATGGCGCACAATTTACAGCACGCATTGCCTGTGCGCCGTAAATGACACTCTTTTACAGCATGTAATTCTGCGTGCCATAAAAGAGTCAATTTTTGTGTTTTTTACGGCGTGTTTTACATGCATGTCGTAATTGCAAACGCATTTACGGCACGTATTTTGTCACGTCCCGCTTCCCGGATGGAAGGGTGACATCATAAACACATCCCCAGGCTACGCACCGAATTTCGCAATTGTCGTCCGTAATCATCAGCAGAATGGAAAATATAAGGAGTTTTCATGGTATTAAAAATATAGTGTAGCTATATTACAGGGAACTTTTCCAACAATACTATTACAGACGATTACAAAAGTAAATTTGTAAGATACTATGATACTGCTGGTCATAACTGTAGGTAGTCCAGACAGTTTACTCCTCGTTGTAGTGCAGCGATACATCGGCGGAGGCGTCTTCTTCTTCTTCACCTAGTGAACAAATACTAGGTCGTTTAGAAAACGACGAGCAAGTCCTCGGCCAAGAACGGTAAAAGTTAAACAAAACAAGGAATATGTAGTTTAGAAAAAGATGAAACAGAGTATGCCAAATTGCACTGTTATATATATATATATATATATATATATATATATATATATATATCTACTTTAGTAAAACATGAATGAAATCAACGTCCTACTCCATGAATGATAAGATTTTCGAGCTTCCCTTGAGCTTTTAGTAGGAATTGCTTACCTTGAGCAATTAAGGACACTGCTTATTTATAATAGGCAGTGTTGTTTCTGGAGTAAGATTGAAATAAAATGCCGATGCAGTTTTGAGAACAATACTCCGAATAACCCTCTAAATATTTCCCGTGAACAATCCCGTTAACCTGGGATCAGGCTTTGATTTTCGAGCCTCCCTTGGGCTAAAAGAATCATCTATTGATGTTACTGTCAAATAGATGAAATTGATTTCCGAGCCTCCCTTGGGCTAGTACACCCTAGTCGAAACTAGATGTACTGATTCACGAGATTTCCGAAATACTGATCAGCTTTTGTTATTTATGTTACGGGATATCTAGGGATATTCAGATGTTCTTCCCTCCCAAATGCTTTCTAAATAAGAAATTTTCAAAAAAAAAAATTTCGAAAGTCAAAAATTTATCTATCTTCTAAATTTTTCAAAAATTTCGGCAGAGTCTCCTTTGTATTTAGGAGCCCCGAAAATTTACAAAAAAACATATATATGACAAAAGAAAGATATGGGCTCGCCGACCCCTTCGGTGGAGCAACTCTCAACACCGGAACCACGCAGTTATAAAAGAACAGAAGGAACTTGAGACTTTTACCTGAGCAAGCAATGAATACCCTTTCTTTAGCAATTAGTCGGGCCGCGGCTTGCTAATTGGATTGCAGTTTATCAAAATAAAGCTAATGTCCATCCAACTATACTAGTAAATATGCGAAGACTTTATAACATATATCTATATATGTGTATATGTATATATATATATATATATATATATATATATATTATGTAGATAGGATAAAGAAAATTAAATCAAAACTCTTTCATAGCAAATGTTTATATAAATATGCAAGACTTTATAACATATATCTATATATGTATATGTATATATATATATTATGTAGATAGGATAAGGAAAATTAAATCAAACACAACTCTTCCATAGTAATAAGTGCATGAAGCAGGAAAAAAAAATAAACGGGAAATTTTTTTTCTAACTATGGATACACACAAGATTGAGTAAATATTTAGTGAGTAGAGAAACGCAGGGTCCTTGTACTTTTACCTCCCCGGCATGCGGTCCAGTTGTTCAGTTCCAATGTTTATGACAGACTTACCATTGGAGAGTCCCATGTTCATGTATGTTTATGTGTTCATGGAAATTCAAGTCCAAATAGTTCAGGTCCACAATCAGTTCCTTTAGTTGTGCATACTTACCCGTGATATGTCACAGATAATAGTTCCAGTGCCAAATTTTAATTCCTATGTCTATCAAAATTGAACCTTTACTAGAAATCAAAATTGCAACATTTTAAAATATCTCGAATTGGGTTAAATGTTACCAAAATTTCAGAATTTAATTAAACCATAATTAGGGATATTTCCTTAACTTATATTCCAAACTATAATATTATGAGATGAAGAAATTAATATGTAACATGAAATTTCAGATTTTAAAAGATTAACCTATACAAATTCAACTTCCTAGTATTACCAAAACTTAACAAAATTTTGTATGATGATAACTAAAATTTCAGAATTTAATATGATTTAAATGATTCATATTAACCTAGATGGAAAAAGATTAGAGAAGAAGAAGGAGAAGAGGACTTGCCTTGGGTTGGAAATGACCTAGATTTCTCCACAAACCCTAATTTGAACCCAATAGCAAATAATAACCCTTGTTAGTACTCTAACCTAGTATGAATTGGAAAAAAATAAGGATTGGGGGAAGAAGATGAGGAATACCTAGGTTTCCTCCTTGGAGAGTTGAAGTGGAAGAGGAGGAGATGAAGAAGAGGAGGTGGATAAAGTGGTGGAGGTGGCCGGCGGTTGCTGGCGGCGGGCGGCGGCGAGCGGGCGGCGGCAGGGGGTCGGGGCAGCGGCAGCAGGTGGTCAGGGGGGGGTGTCGGGTGCGTGTGTGAGTGTTTTTTTTTCTTCTCTTTCCTTTCTTTTGTGTATGTGTGTGGTTTATATAGGGAAAGGTGTGTGTGTGTGGTTTTTATAAAGGGGGAAAGGTGCTGGTGGTGTAGGGGCTTTGTGTGTGTGTTTTTGTGTGTTAGGGGGGATTATATAGTGGGGAAGAATGGTGAGGTGTCCCCCCCCACATAAATTCCATGAACACATAATCCCGTAGGGTTAGGGACACTTGGTCCTACCTAGGGTTAGGGTTAGGGACACTTGGTCCTCTCTAGGGTTAGGGTTAGGGTATGACATGTCATGAAAATAAATGACAATAATAATAATACTAAAATAATTATCATGATAATAATAATAATAATAATAATAATAATAATAATAATAATAATAATAATAATGATGATAAAATTAAGAGTATGACAAGTCTACTCCCCTTAGAAAAATTTCGTCCTCGGAATTTGAAATAACTAAAGTAGCGGTATGATTACTGACCTGACTTAGGAAATAGATACGGATATTATTTCCGCATATCTTCTTCCTTCTCCCAAGTTGAATCTCCAGGCGAATCCTTGCTCCATGCGATTCGTACTAATGGGATGATCCGATTGCGAAGTACCTTCTCTTTTCGATCCAAGATCCCAACGGGTTTCTGTTCGATCCGTAGTGTAGGCCCAACGGTAATTTCTGAATGGTCGAGTATATGGCTTGGGTCCGACACATATCTTCGTAATTGGGAAATATGGAATACATTGTGAACTCCCTCTAGTATTGGGGGTAAAGCAAGCCGATATGATACATTCCCTACTTTCTCCAATATGTCGAAGGGTCCAATGTATCTCGGACTCAGTTTTTCTCTGGTCCCAAATCTGATGGTTCCCTTAGTTGGTGAAATCTTCAGAAAAACGTGATCTCCAGGTTGAAATTCCAGTATCCTTCGATGCTTATCAGCCCACATCTTCTGTCTATCCTGGGCTGCTTGTAAGTGACTTCTTATTATCTTGACTATGTCCACAGTTTGTGTCACTAGTTCTGGCCCTAACAATTGTCTTTCTCCTACGTCGGTCCAACATACCGGCGATCTGTATTTTCTACCATATAGTGCTTCAAAAGGGGCCATTTTGATACTATCGTGATAACTGTTGTTATATGAAAATTCCACCAGATGTAGATGATCATCCCATGCTCCCCCAAAGTCTAAAGTACAAGCTCTCAGCATATCTTCTAGAGTTTGGATGGTTCTTTCAGACTGGCCGTCTGTTTGGGGGTGGTAGGCGGAGATAAATTTTAATTGAGTGCCAAGATTTTCTTGTAAGCTTTTCCAGAAGTGTGAAGTAAACCGGGTATCTCTATCCGATACTATACTTACTGGTACTCCATGCTGACTGACAATCTGTTTCATGTATATTCCTGCCAGTACCTCTGTTGACTGTCCAACTCGAAAGGGAAGAAATCGAGCGGACTTTGTAAGTCTATCCACAATGACCCAAATAGCGTTATTACCTCTTTGGGTCCTAGGCAGTCCTGTCACAAAATCCATTGTAAGATGCTCCCACTTCCATTCGGGTATGGGCAATGGCTGAAGAAGTCCTGCTGTCCTTTGATGTTCTGCTTTCACTTGTTGACAGACGAGACATCTGGATACGAATCTAGCGACTTCTCTCTTCATCCCGTGCCACCAAAATGTTTGTTTTAAATCTTTATACATTTTAGTGCTGCCCGGATGAATAGAATATTGTGAGTTATGGGCTTCTGTCATGACCTCCGTTCTTAAATCTCTACTGGGCACACATAATCGATCTCCGAATCTTAGCGATCCGTCCGGATGCTTTCTTATCCCGGTCTGGAGCCCTGCTTCTGTTTATTTTCAAATTTTCTGAAGTTTTGAGTCACTTTGTTGTGCTTCCTTAATTCTATCTATCAAGGAGGATTGCACTTGTAAGTTTTGCCATATCCCTTCAGTTATCGGGCATATTACTTCAATTCCCATTTTCCTCAAATCCTCAAGGATTTCCTTGGGTGTATTCAAAAAGAAAGCTTCGGGTCTTCTACTTAAGGCATCGGCCACCTTATTAGCCTTGCCCGGGTGATACGTTAATTCCATATCAAAGTCTTTCAATAGCTCCAACCATCTTCTTTGTCTCATATTGATTTCCTTTTGTGTGAAGACATACTTTAAGCTCTTATGGTCTGTGTATATTTTGATTCTTTCTCCGTATAAATAGTGTCTCCATAATTTAAGTGCGAACACCACCGCTGCATGTTCGAGATTATGAGTTGGATAATTTCTTTCATGTGTCTTTAATTGCCGGGATGCATATGCTATGACTCTTCCGTGTTGCATCAGTACACATCCTAGACCCTTTCCTGATGCATCACTATATATTTCATATCTACCCGAACCAAATGGTAATGCCAGTATTGGGGCTGAAATTAATCTTTTCTTTAATTCGTCAAATGCTGCTTGACATTTCTCTGTCCAGTTAAACTTTTCTTCCTTCCGGGTAAGACGGGTTAAAGGTTCTGCAATTCTTGAAAAATTTTCTACGAATCTTCGGTAATAACCAGCCAATCCTAGGAAACTTGTCACGACCCGGTCCCAATTGCTTGGGTCGAATCGGATCATGCCCAGCCTGCACCGTTGTTGAGACGGCGGCAGTAAGCTGTTCAGTAGCAGGTAACCATACAACAACACTATATTTGTCACAACTCAACATTCAAAAATTTAAAACTTTATTAAACTTTTACATGAAATAAAAGATACAACTTAAACCATTTTTTTTATACATCATGAATAAAAGAAAACTCTAGGCAAACAGCTCAGCAATCTCGAATTCCTCGTCTTGGGATCGCGTAACAAAGCCTCATCAGTGATACCTAAAATGTTGGGTCTCCAGTCAGGAGGGAGCAAAGTACAATTACGAATATCCAATAATTCAAATAATAATTTAAAATTTGCAATGTTAAACAATTTGAAATACTTTAACAATATTTTTCACAATTCTACAATTGAAAACAATGTGATTTGAGTAGGTAACGAACTATGACCGGCTTGGGATGATTCAATTATATCCTAATGATACGGTCCGGCCTATCCTCGTGTATAGGAGGAATCAGCTCGCACAATCAATGATGCAATATAGGGGTATTGGTCATAGACGCTACACTACTCCCCCAATATTCCGAGTCAATCAGATTCAATCAATGAGTCAATATTCGAACTCTAGGAGAGAGTTCCGTGTAGCAATGTGGTTTAAAATTTCAATAAAACAATTACTAGATAAATTACCAAATAGACATAACTGCACTTGCCTTTGTTTTAGAATGACTGGATAGACGAGTCGGTACCGAGGAGGAACGTCAGGTGTAACTTCGAGTTCCTACAGTTGAGAACTCGACTTAGAACCTTGAATAACCAGACTAAGTGTGCTAGTTGCAATCTCTAGTAGTAAGTCCTAGTCAGGTTTTAAGTTGTTATTAAGCTACAGCTAACGTTTACGTCGCAAACTACATGCGTTGATTAAACCGGTTAATTTGATTATTTGGAAAAAATAATAAGAACCAATTATCTTTGGAAAACTTTGTGTTTTTGTAATATATCTATAAAAATACAATTTCTTTTAGTGATAAATCGTGAATTAATATTATTTTATTTATTTTAACTAACTTCGTGATTAACCAGCAAATTACGTTCTAAACTACGAATATGCAACTAATCCAAAAACCACCCAAATCACGTCCACCAGAAATAAAAATAAATCTATGCTACACAAATACATTGGCACAGCTAATGGTCCTAGGGTGGGCTTATTCCCGGTACAAATTTTCCTTTTACATTAAATAAGAGAAAATGACTGAAATTAAATAATTAAAGTGCAGGAATTAAATATCTAATATAAATAGCCTAAGATAAAATAATTAAAAGAAAGCTAGGAGTCTCAGACTCGGTCCATTTCCTCAAAATTCGGCTTATGCCTCAACGTCCGGTCGGACCGGTGCGTTTGCATTTCGCCGGGGCCCACAGACCGGTACGGTCGTCACCCGAAAATCAGTTTAGAAATTCATTTTCGAAAGCCAGTTTTGAAATTAATAAAAATATAGTTTTTTTTGTAAAAATTTGGGCAGCACTTCCTCTATTTCGGGACAAACCCAAGAACTGGGAAGTGCGCCAACAAACTCCTGCAAATATTTTCCAACCCAAAATAATCCACAGAAATATCCACCAAAATGATTCCAAGCCACAGAAAAATAATTCCAACACCACCGAATAATTCCCGAAAAGTCCGGGAATCTCGTAATCCAACCAAATCACACCAAAGCAACACAGGAAAATAATCTAACGCAGCTAAACGATAATATACGCAGCTAACCGGATTCCCGAAAGGGAACCGGGGGACCGATCTATCATCATGGACTCGACACGGGAGGGACGAACTACTCTGATTATCCAGAAATTACCAGTTTCCGTTGGCGGGGAGCCGCGGGAAAATCTCGGGAAAGAAATCCGAAACTAAGTCGGCAGCAGGTCGAAGATCCCGAACCGCGGGAAAGTCCACGGACAGCGGGAAATCCACGGGAAGGGTGCTGGACAGCAGCGAATGGCCGCGGAAACGCTGACAGCGACGGAGGCGGGGGTTTGCTGGCCTCGGGGACAACGGCGGACAGAGCCGCTGACAGCGGCGCCGGCTAGGGCGCGGGAGTCGTCGCTGACGCGGGCGGCGGACCCGAGGGGAGATCCGCCGGGGAGCTCGTCGAGCAAGGGGGCTCTGGCCGGCGGGGGTCGCCGGACTCGGCTGGACGGAGAGGGCGGTGCAGTGGCGGTCGCCGGCCTCGGGACGGCGGCGGTTGGCCGCAGAGGGGGTCGCCGGGCTCTGGAAACGGCGGCGGTCACCGCGGATGCCGCGGAGAGGAGCGCGGTGCGGTGGTGCTTCGCCGGAGAAGGGGCTCGGCCTCGGGTCGCACGCGCGGAGAAGGGGCTCGGTTTGGGGTTTTCCAACCGAGAGAGAGGGAGAGGAGATAGTGAGGGAGAGTTGTTGAGAACTTGAGGAGATGGGTTTTGTTTCTCCACAGGGAGAATGGAAAGGTGTGAGAGAGAGAGAGAGGTTGAGACTTTAGTTTGTTCTGTGGAGATCGTGGGTTCTGTTGAGGAGACGTGGGGAAGTTGTGGGGAATAAAAGGAGATGGGTTAAGAAAATGTGAGGTGGGGAATGAAAAGAGGAGAGAAGTTTATATACGGGGAGGAGGAGGAGTTACGGAAGAGGAAAAGATGGGGAGTTTATGGGTTGTTCTCTGTGAATGGGAGTGGGAAAAGTGGGAATTAATTTCTGAACGTGAGGAGAAGAGTGGGGGTTGTGAGTATTAAAGGGAGAGGAAGAGAACAAGTCTCCTTCCAGATCGTGGGAAGAAATGAATGGGTGGAAAGGAGTAAATAGGGGAAATTGAATCATGGGAAGAGGGAAGAAGTGCTGGTCCAAATTGGACCGGCTCTCCAAACGGTTTTAATTTTTTTTTTTTTTAAACCATTAACCAAGTCAGATTTAATAGGAAGGGAAAATGAAATTGGGTTCGGGCTCATGCCTGGGTCTGGGTTCGGACTCGGGTCTGGGTCTAAATCAAAAGTCCATGTTGTTAATAATTTTAAAATAATTTGCACCCAAAAATATTTAATAATAATAATAATAATAATAATTAAAAATACTAATTATCACACTAAAACACTATTAATAATTAATTACAAAAATATGGGTTTCACAATCTTCCCTCCTTAGAAAATTTCGTCCTCGAAATTTAAAGGCAGGGTAGGAGAATCAAACAGGTACGGGTACTACACTCGTAACTCAGGTCCAACAATAAGAATTTTCAAGGCAGTCGTGGATGAGACGGTTTATGATATCATCCATGTAGAAAAATACAAAAGCGAACCAAAGTACACGAGGTTGATCAGACCATCATGTACCGGTCCTGATTAGACAATATTTTAGTGGGTGCACCCAATAAAATACCATCATGATCAAGCTTGACAAAAAGATAGCTTGCAAAACTAGGCTAATTTAGCAGCATCAGTCAAGTTTAGAACGAAAAGATAAGGAATAGGAGTTTAAAATGATGGCTCAAAATATGATCTTCTTCTCACCTCTGACTACGTTTGCAACTGGTTTCTCTGGCACTGAAAGGTTGAGTCCAATCTTCAGCTCTGAATTATCCAATATGTGACTCGGATCCGAAATGTAGTATCTGAGCTGTGACATAGAAGACGTTGCACACTCTCAAGATTAGCTGGTAGAGCTAACTGGTACGCTAATTCCAACGCGTCTTAAACTTCAAATGGCCTGATGTATCTGGCCTCAATTTCCGGCTCCGTCAAAACTGATTGTTCCTCTGGTAAGAGAAAACTTCACCAAAAGCAATTTGGTCTTCCCAAGACACCAAATTCCGAGACGCAAAATCTCAATACATCTTCAAGCATCTGGATTGACCTCTCTGATTGCTCGCCCCGCGGTACTCCATGAATCTGGTAGATGTGCTTCTCGTACAATGCTGCCCACTTCTTAGTGGATAAACCAACTTGAAGGAAATTAAAGTGTGCTGACTTAGTCAGTCGGTTCATTATAATCCAATTGGTGCCCTTCCCTCCTTGGGAACAAGGCAATCCTTACTCAAAGTTCATTGTTATATGCTTCTACTTCCACTCCGAATTGTCTAGCGGCTCCATCAAACTTGTTGTCCTCTTGCTAATTTCCTCATGTTGACAAACTCACATCTAATCCCATACCTGGAATTGTCCTTCCTTATTCTATAACACCAATCAATGGAGGCATATTCCGATACATCTTATTATCTCCTGAATTTATGGAATACTGCGACTGGTGCATTTCTTTCATCAACTCGTTCCTCTGTTTGTCAGCCGATACGCAAAGTCCCGCACCATTCTTCAGAGTTCAAATGCTGATTAATTTAGAAACCCTCAGGTGTTCCTGCCAACACTTGAGCTCTAAGCCTGCAAAGTGCCTCGTTTTGAAACTACGTTCTCTTGATTTTTATCCCTCAGCCTCGAACTTTATCAATACTGAATCAGCATCCAGCTCCGTCCTTCTATCTACAGGTAGTATAACCTCCAGTCCAAACTTCTCGATATCTTCTAGCAGGTGCTAGTCCTTGGTTAAGAACTTCGCCATCAGTATCGACCAAGTACATCAGCGACCACATTAGCCTTACCTGAATGGTACTGCAAGTTGATGTCGAAATCCTTCATCTGCTTCAGCCATCTTCTTAGTCTAACATTCAGCCCTTTTCTGAGTGAAGACATATTTCAGGCTTTTGTAGTCCGTATATATTTCACTCCCTTTCCATAAAAATCATGCTTCCATAGCTTCAAAGTAAAGATAATTGCAGCAAATTCCAAATTAAGTGTGGGATAATTCTTCTCATGAGTCTGTAGTTGCCTAGATGTGTAAGCAATTACTTTCCCATGTTGTTGAAGAACGTAGCCCAGTCCTTTTCCAGAGACATTACTGTAAATTGAGAAACCACCGGTTCCTGCGGGTAGTGCAAGGATTGGTGTAGTGGTAAGTCTCTTCTTCAGCTCCTCAATACCGTCTGGCAAACTTTCATTCAGATGAACTCTTCATTCTTCCAAGTGAGCTTCGTCATTGGCTCAGCAATCTTGGCAAAAATTCTGCACGAACTTCTGATAGTAGCCGGCCAAGTTCAAGGATCTTTCGAATTGAACTTGGGGTATACCACTCTTCAACAACAGCTATCTTCCATCGAAATTTCTTCTCTTGACCACATGGCCAAAAGTCCACCTTGTCAAAAATCCACGTTCAGATAATTACCATAAAACTTCTTTTTCCTCAAAGTTCCAAAACTTCCTCAGGTGTTCTTCATGCTCTTCTTCAATCTTCAAATATATCCAAATGTTATCTATGGAGGAGATAAACTGATTCATATACTCATGAAAAAATCTCTGTTCATGAAATTCATGAACACAGCAGGAGCATTTGTCAGTCTAACGTCCTGACCAAAGAAAACTACCCATACTTGATGTTTGAACGCCGTCTGGAAATGTCCTCTTTCCTGACTTTGATTTGATGGTAGTCAAATCTTAAGTCAAACTTCGAAACACCCTATCTCCACATAACCAGATCAAACAGATCCTCGATCCGGACAGAGGGTACTTGTTCTTTAGTGTCTGGTAATCGATGCACATCCGTTGTTCCATCCTTCTGGGACAAAAACAAGATAGATACTCCCTAAGGTAAAGTTCCACTCTGAACAAATCCTAGAGCCTTCATTGATCTGGTCCTCCATCTTCTTGGCCACCTTCGGGTTGACTCTGTAACATCCCTTAGAATTAGGGTAAGAGTCGGGGACTAGGTCAGGGTGAATCCTATGTCTAGATCTGGGATAATCCAGGGAGACTATCAGGGAAATATCTGCCATAAGGGTGTAACTAAAAACTTCTATTCTTGTGGGGAGTTACAGCAAAAGCTCTTATGGTTGATCTAAGGACATCCCGTTACAACTTCCAAAAGGTGATGCTATTCAGCGGTTCTAGGTACTATTCTTCATGGTTCTGGCTCTTGCATGAGCAGTCTCCAACTGCTTCCTTTCTATGAACCTCAAGTATGCATCATGTCTTATTGTAAGGGGCAGGGTTTGCTGGATAGAAAGAGGGTCCCTAGGTTGTGGCCTAACAGGTGTTGCTGGGTTATGAGCTCTGGTTTGATAGAAAGATAAGGGGCAGTCCTTTACCCGATGTTCAGCAGATCTACATGCCAAACATTGTCCCAATCTCTTCCGGCAACTAACGGTCTGATGACCAGGCCTCTTGCAATAGTTACAAGCCCATAGCTTCTTACGACAAGACTGCCGGAGAGTAGAGTACTTGATGGGACCCAAAATATCTTCTAGATTAAGGGTATCCTTCCTAGGACAAAAGTTCTGCTCTAACTTGGTTGGAGATAACTAAGGCTACATCATGACGTTCTTCATGTCTTCTCTCGTGATATTCATCTGTTCCTGCTGGGCTTCATCTTGAGCTTTCTGGATCTCCATGATTTCTTGAAATAGGACAACCATTTGGAAGATGATTGCTGGTACTGGTGGAGCAACAAAAATGGATACTCCACCAAGGAAATGCAACTCAGTTGAGATGAGGTAGGAATCGCCAGTGTAGTGAAAACTTCACTGGATGCATTATGAGGACGGTCAAACAGCCGCAAGGGAAAAGACCCTGGGCTTGGTTAAGGATATGGGGTATGATCCGGAGATGACACCTCATCGCCAGCAGGATTGGTCTTGTCAATGGTCATTCTCTGGAAGGTTTAGGATGCAAACATAAGCAAGGTATCCTACCAGTCTATAATCAAACAAAAATATTTATTTATAATATATTTCGGTCCTATGTTGTGACAAATTAATATTCTAGTATTCTAATTGTTTCTAAATATGTTTTCCTAAGTTGTTGTTCTGACCTGCATGGGCCACCACTAAAAACATGTCACGACCCGGTCCCAATTGCTTGGGTCGAATCGGATCATGCCCAGCCTGCACCGTTGTTGAGACGACGGCAGTAAGCTGTTCAGTAGCAGGTAACCATACAACAACACTATATTTGTCACAACTCAACATTCGAAAATTTAAAACTTTATTAAACTTTTACATGAAATAAAAGATACAACTTAAACCATTTTTTATACATCATGAATAAAAGAAAACTCTAGGCAAACAGCTCAGCAATCTCGAATTCCTCGTCTTGGGATCGCGTAACAAAGCCTCATCAGTGATACCTAAAATGTTGGGTCTCCAGTCAGGAGGGAGCAAAGTACAATTACGAATATCCAATAATTCAAATAATAATTTGAAATTTGCAATGTTAAACAATTTGAAATACTTTAACAATATTTTTCACAATTCTACAATTGAAAACAATGTGATTTGAGTAGGTAACGAACTATGACCGGCTTGGGATGATTCAATTATATCCTAATGATACGGTCCGGCCTATCCTCGTGTATAGGAGGAATCAGCTCGCACAATCAATGATGCAATATAGGGGTATTGGTCATAGACGCTACACTACTCCCCCAATATCCCGAGTCAATCAGATTCAATCAATGAGTCAATATTCGAACTCTAGGAGAGAGTTCCGTGTAGCAATGTGGTTTAAAATTTCAATAAAACAATTACTAGATAAATTACCAAATAGACATAACTGCACTTGCCTTTGTTTTAGAATGACTGGATAGACGAGTCGGTACCGAGGAGGAACGTCAGGTGTAACTTCGAGTTCCTACAGTTGAGAACTCGACTTAGAACCTTGAATAACCAGACTAAGTGTGCTAGTTGCAATCTCTAGTAGTAAGTCCTAGTCAGGTTTTAAGTTGTTATTAAGCTACAGCTAACGTTTACGTCGCAAACTACATGCGTTGATTAAACCGGTTAATTTGATTATTTGGAAAAATAATAAGAACCAATTATCTTTGGAAAACTTTGTGTTTTTGTAATATATCTATAAAAATACAATTTCTTTTAGTGATAAATCATGAATTAATATTATTTTATTTATTTTAACTAACTTCGTGATTAACCAGCAAATTACGTTCTAAACTACGAATATGCAACTAATCCAAAAACCACCCAAATCACGTCCACCAGAAATAAAAATAAATCTATGCTACACAAATACATTGGCACAGCTAATGGTCCTAGGGTGGGCTTATGCCCGGTACAAATTTTCCTTTTACATTAAATAAGAGAAAATGACTGAAATTAAATAATTAAAGTGCAGGAATCAAATATCTAATATAAATAGCCTAAGATAAAATAATTAAAAGAAAGCTAGGAGTCTCAGACTCGGTCCATTTCCTCAAAATTCGGCTTATGCCTCAACGTCCGGTCGGACCGGTGCGTTTGCATTTCGCCGGGGCCCACAGACCGGTACGGTCGTCACCCGAAAATCAGTTTAGAAATTCATTTTCGAAAGCCAGTTTTGAAATTAATAAAAATATAATTTTTTTTGTAAAAATTTGAGCAGCACTTCCTCTATTTCGGGACAAACCCAAGAACTGGGAAGTGCGCCAACAAACTCCTGCAAATATTTTCCAACCCAAAATAATCCACAGAAATATCCACCAAAATGATTCCAAGCCACAGAAAAATAATTCCAACACCACCGAATAATTCCCGAAAAGTCCGGGAATCTCGTAATCCAACCAAATCACACCAAAGCAACACAGGAAAATAATCTAACGCAGCTAAACGATAATATACGCAGCTAACCGGATTCCCGAGAGGGAACCGGGGGACCGATCTATCATCATGGACTCGACACGGGAGGGACGAACTACTCTGATTATCCAGAAATTACCAGTTTCCGTTGGCGGGGAGCCGCGGGAAAATCTCGGGAAAGAAATCCGAAACTAAGTCGGCAGCAGGTCGAAGATCCCGAACCGCAGGAAAGTCCACGGACAGCGGGAAATCCACGGGAAGGGTGCTGGACAGCAGCGAATGGCCGCGGAAACGCTGACAGCGGCGGAGGCGGGGGTTTGCTGGCCTCGGGGACAGCGGCGGACAGAGCCGCGGACAGCGGTGCCGGCTAGGGCGCGGGAGTCGTCGCTGACGCGGGCGGCGGACCCGAGGGGAGATCCGCCGGGGAGCTCGTCGAGCAAGGGGGCTCTGGCCGGCGGGGGTCGCCGGACTCGGCTGGACGGAGAGGGCGGTGCAGTGGCGGTCGCCGGCCTCGGGACGACGGCGGTTGGCCGCAGAGGGGGTCGCCGGGCTCTGGAAACGGCGGCGGTCACCGCGGATGTCGCGGAGAGGAGCGCGGTGCGGTGGTGCTTCGCCGGAGAAGGGGCTCGGCCTCGGGTCGCACGCGCGGAGAAGGGGCTCGGTTTGGGGTTTTCCAACCGAGAGAGAGGGAGAGGAGATAGTGAGGGAGAGTTGTTGAGAACTTGAGGAGATGGGTTTTGTTTCTCCACAGGGAGAATGGAAAGGTGTGAGAGAGAGAGAGAGGTTGAGACTTTAGTTTGTTCTGTGGAGATCGTGGGTTCTGTTGAGGAGACGTGGGGAAGTTGTGGGGAATAAAAGGAGATGGGTTAAGAAAATGTGAGGTGGGGAATGAAAAGAGGAGAGAAGTTTATATACGGGAAGGAGGAGGAGTTACGGAAGAGGAAAAGATGGGGAGTTTATGGGTTGTTCTCTGTGAATGGGAGTGGGAAAAGTGGGAATTAATTTCTGAACGTGAGGAGAAGAGTGGGGGTTGTGAGTATTAAAGGGAGAGGAAGAGAACAAGTCTCCTTCCAGATCGTGGGAAGAAATGAATGGGTGGAAAGGAGTAAATAGGGGAAATTGAATCGTGGGAAGAGGGGAGAAGTGCTGGTCCAAATTGGACCGGCTCTCCAAACGGTTTTAATTTTTTTTTTTTTTAAACCATTAACCAAGTCAGATTTAATAGGAAGGGAAAATGAAATTGGGTTCGGGCTCAGGCCTGGGTCTGGGTTCGGACTCGGGTCTGGGTCTAAATCAAAAGTCCATGTTGTTAATAATTTTGAAATAATTTGCACCCAAAAATATTTAATAATAATAATAATAATAATAATTAAAAATACTAATTATCACACTAAAACACTATTAATAATTAATTACAAAAATATGGGTTTCATAATATAATAATAATAATAATTAAAAATACTAATTATCACACTAAAACACTATTAATAATTAATTACAAAAATATGGGTTTCACAAAACTTCTGATCTCTGATACGGACTTAGGTGTCGGCCAAGACTTAACTGCTTCCACCTTCTTCGGATCTACCGAGATGCCTTCTCCGCTGACGATATGCCCTAGAAATGGTATTTGGTCCAGCCAAAATTTACATTTACTAAGCTTGGCATATAATTGTTCCTCCCGCAGAGTTTGCAATACTATCCTCAAGTGCTTTTCATGCTCATCTTCACTTTTGGAGTATATAAGAATGTCATCAATGAATACAATCACAAATTTATCCAGGTATTGATAAAATACTCGATTCATCAGATCCATAAATATAGCTAGTGCATTTGTCAACCCGAATGGCATAACTAAGAATTCGTAATGCCCATACCGAGTTCTAAATGCAGTCTTTGGAATATCTTCCTTCTTTACCTTCACTTGATGATATCCGGACCTCAAATCAATTTTTGAAAATACCCTTGCCTCCCCTAACTGATCAAACAATTGATCGATCCTAGGTAAGGGATATTTATTTTTGATGGTAACCTCATTCAAGGCCCTATAATCAATCACTAGGCGTAGGGTACCATCCTTATTTTTCACAAATAACACTGGTGCACCCCATGGCGAAGCGCTAGGCTGAATAAATCCCTTGGATAATAATTCTTTTATTTGTTTGTTTAACTCAGCCAGCTCCTCTTTATTCATTGGGTATATTTTTTTGGCTATGGGTGCAGCTCCAGGTATTAAGTCTATAGAGAATTCTACAGCTCTATCTGGGGGTAGCCCTGGCAATTCTTCTGGGAATACGTCCTTAAATTCTTCCACTACCCTTGGAAATGATTGCTCTGCCACTCCTTGCAGCAGTACTGGTAATTCAAATTTCTCTAGTTCTTCTGTATTGAATTCATTCTGGTCTCTTACAAATTCATAAGATTCTCCGTTAGGAAGTTGAAAGGAAACTTTTCCCTGACCGCAATCTATGTTGGCTAATGTTGCAGTTAGCCAATCCATACCCAATATTATATCATAGTTGCTTGTTAGGAAAACGAGCAACCGGATACGAAAAGCTCTTCCACCCAATTTTATGGGACATCTACTACATACCCGACTGACCTCTACTACTCCATTACCGGTGAGGACTTTCAGTGATTTAGGCAGCGGTTGGGACTCTATTTCACGTTGTGATATAAAAGAAGATGCTATAAATGAATGGGTAGCCCCGGAATCAAATAATACTGATGCTGGATATGCAAAAATTAAAATAGTACCTGAAATTACTTCTCCAGGGATATTTGCATCTTCGGCTCCCATCACAAATGCTTGTCTTTGCTTATTTCTCTTCTTGTTATTATTTTGGGCTTGAGCCGCCCGTTGTGCTTGTTGAAATTGATACGCCTGAGGAGCATAGGGCGGCCTATGCTGATTTTCATAAGCCATACCTGCTTGTGATGTAGGTGCCTGCATCATAGGTCGAGGCTGGGTTCCTTGAACTGGAGGTCGGTATCCTTGATTGAAACTTTGCGTGGTTGCTCCAGTTGCAGGCAATTGAGGGCATTGATTGGTTGAATGATTTCCTGCTCCACATTTCAGATAAAGCCCCAATTTTTTCCTACATACATTTATTTTGTGGCTTGGTTTGTGGCAGTAATTGCAGATAGCAGATCTGTCTGGGTTGCCGTTCTGAGGACGCTTAGGTGGTCCTTGCCAATAATTCTTGTGGGACGGTGCTCCTTCCTCAAAAGTTCTCTTAGGTTGTGAAGACCGGAAAGGTTGTTCTTCCTTTAGGATCCTTTCTTGGTCTCGAGCAGCTTCTGTTGCTTCGGAAAATGTTTGGCACCGATAAGAGGCGACCCTACTTTTCAGTTGGGTTCCAAGTCCTTCTACAAACCTGGATATTTTTGTTTCTTCATCCGCTATCATGTTGGGGGCAAATCGGCTAAGCCTGGAGAATTCTGCGACGTACTCATCAACTGTACGTCTCCCTTGTTTCAGATAGTTGAATTGTCGTCCTAATTCTATCCGTGCTGATTTAGGATAGAATCTGTCTTCAAATTTCTTCTTGAATTCCGCCCATGACATGTCATGGTCAGAATCTTCTGGGTACTCAGCACTCCACCAGTATCCAGCTATGTCTTCCAGCTGGATGCGGATTGTTGGTACCATATCCTCGGGTTTAACTTTGGCAGCCTTCATTAAACCTTCAATGGTTCTCAGCCATTGACTCGCTTCCATCGCGTTTTCAGTCCCTTTAAACTTGGGCGGCCTAAGATCCCTGAACTCTTTTAGGGTTTTATCCTTGGTATTGTTTGAATTCTGCATTTGTTCTAGTATCGTGGTATTTGTTGCATGGGCAGCATTGGCCTGTTGATTATTGGATTCCAATAATTGATGGAACAAACGGAACATGTCAGCCACGGTTGGCTCAGTTGATGTTTGAGGTGGTGGATTGTTTGATCGATCGTGATTATCCATATCCTGAAATAAAAGACACAATTCCTCAGAGAACATTCGACTTACAATGTTCATCCATAACAAGGTGTACAGCAGAGTCATGTATATTTCATTATAATGAGAGTATTACAAAATGTGGTTCCTACTCTCAACTTCACATTTGTTTACATTCTTTTCATCTAACCTACTCATGTCACTCCACTTCCCCAAAATGTGACATAGTATCTATCTCTATCTGTCCCTACTTGTATACATATCTGCCGATTTCAAAATACCATACAGCAGACAAAAAAGAAGGATTCCTTCTTCACTGTACATATATTGGTTAGGTTTTTTCTTATTCTATGGCCTTGATGAGGATCCTTTCCTCAGTGAGGATGTCAACTTCTGGATGGAGTCTTTCAAAGTCATCTAATGTATCCTCATATCCATGTAGTCCGATATAAATGCGGTTTGGGTCTCGGACATGCAGGCAGTAAGTTGTATTTTCATAATATACTTCGGCTCCGTCTTCGATGTCCCTGATAATGGGACGTATGACTGCATAGAATACTTGGTAGACATGGATGTCATACCAGTCGGGTGCGTTCCACATTAGTCTGGCATAGCGCTGCTATAAGTACAAAGTGTAATCACTCCCATCCCATTCCAAACTTGGCATAAATAGGTCCATACCTACAGTCATAATATTCTTAAGAAAAAAAATATTTACCAGGAATATAAAATATAGGAAAAGCATATTTGTTTATTGATAGCACAACATGTTCCTACTATATATATTACATTTCTACTAAATACATTCATATTCCTCCTACATATTGGGGGTTCTAATACTTATTTTACATATCTCACTACATACATTCACACACACCCTTTACATAATTAAGGATCTAATATTTACATATCTATATTTATACATCATCTTCATTCTAGGGGGTCTAAATCCACATACGTCTTATGTTAAGGATCCTCGCCTCTGGGTATGCCTGCTTCCATTCTTCTAGTGTACCGTTACGTTCATTCTCCGGACCTTCAGAGGGTTCTGTCTTGATCAGTACATAATAATGCACCGTATTATAATATACTTTTCTTTCATCTACGATAGCTGTCACCACTGGGTATTTCAGCTCGTAGTGTACCCCATAGGCTTCTATCATTCCCTTTGGTGCTACTTTTCACATCTTCTTCACAAATGCATAATACTCGTCCATGCTATGGCTGTCATTATTCAGTCTCGCGAAGGGTACGAATCGGGGCATGATCTACATCAAGAATTTCTTGAGTCACTATCCATTTACTAGGATTAAATAGTTGGTTAGAAAAGAGGTAATCATCTACTAACTATTGATATTTTCTTCTCAGGGATTCCTAGAGTGTGATTGGGACTCATAGTGCTCCTTCTAATTCTAGAACCTACGTTTTATCCGAACCTATGCCCTATCCTAGATTTTCCATTCTTGCTGACCTGCATGGGCCACCACTTAAAAGACGTGTCACGTCCCGCTTCCCGGATGGAAGGGTGACGTCATAAACACATTCCCAAGCTACGCACCGAATTTCGCGATTGTCGCCCGTAATCATCAGCAGAATGGAAAATACAAGGAGTTTTCATGGTATTAAAAATATAGTGTAGCTATATTACAGGGAACTTTTCCAACAATACTATTACAGACGATTACAAAAGTAAATTTGTAAGATACTACGATACTGCTGGTCATAACTGTAGGTAGTCCAGACAGTTTACTCCTCGTTGTAGTGCGGCGACACTTCGGCGGAGGCGTCTTCTTCTTCTTCACCTAGTGAACAAATACTAGGTCGTTTAAAAAACGACGAGCAAGTCCTCGGCCAAGAACGGTGAAAGTTAAACAAAACAAGGAATATGTAGTTTAGAAAAAGATGAAACAGAGTATGCCAAATTGCACTGTTATATATATATATATATCTACTTTAGTAAAACATGAATGTAATCAACGTCCTACTCCATGAATGATAAGATTTCCGAGCTTCCCTTGAGCTTTTAGTAGGAATTGCTTTCCTTGAGCAATTAAGGACACTGCTTATTTATAATAGGCAGCGTTGTTTCTGGAGTAAGATTGAAATGAAATGCCGATGCAGTTTTGAGAACAATACTCCGAATAATCCTCTAAATATTTCCCGTGAACAATCCCGTTAACCTGGGATCAGGCTGTGATTTTCGAGACTCCCTTGGGCTAAAAGAATCATCTATTGATGTTACTGTCAAATAGATGAAATTGATTTTCTAGCCTCCCTTGGGCTAGTACACCCTAGTCGAAACTAGATGTACTGATTCACGAGATTTCTGAAATACTGATCAGCTTTTGTTATTTATGTTACGGGATATCTAGGGATATTCAGTTGTTCTCCCCTCCCAAATGCTTTCTAAATAAGAAATTTTCAAAAAAAAAATTTCCGAAAGTCAGAAATTTATCTATCTTCTAAATTTTTCAAAAATTTCGGCAGAGTCGCCTTTGTATTTAAGAGCCCCAAAAATTTACAAAAAAACATATATATGATAAAAGAAAGATATGGGCTCGCCGACCCCTTCGGTGGAGCAACTCTCAACACCGGAACTACGCAGGTAAATAAATGGGCTCGCCGACCCCTTCGGTGGAGCAACTCTCAACACCGGAACCACGCAGTTATAAAAGAACAGAAGGAACTTGAGACTTTTACCTGAGCAAGCAATGAATACCCTTTCTTTAGCAATTAGTCGGACCGCGGCTTGCTAATTGGATTGCAGTTTATCAAAATAAAGCTAATGTCCATCCAACTATACTAGTAAATATGCGAAGACTTTATAACATATATCTATATATGTGTATATGTATTTATATATATATATTATGTAGATAGGATAAAGAAAATTAAATCAAAACTCTTTCATAGCAAATGTTTATATAAATATGCAAGACTTTATAACATATATCTATATATGTATATGTATATATATATATTATGTAGATAGGATAAGGAAAATTAAATCAAACACAACTCTTCCATAGTAATAAGTGCATGAAGCATGAAAAGGAAAAATAAACGGGAAATTTTTTTCTAACTATGGATACACACAAGATTGAGTAAATATTTAGTGAGTAGAGAAACGCAGGGTCCTTGTACTTTTACCTCCCCGGCGTGCGGTCCAGTTGTTCAGTTCCAATGTTTATGACAGACTTACCATTGGAGAGTCCCATGTTCATGTATGTTTATGTGTTCATGGAAATTCAAGTCCAAATAGTTCAGGTCCACAATCAGTTCCTTTAGTTGTGCATACTTACCCGTGATATGTCACAGATAATAGTTCCAGTGCCAAATTTTAATTCCTATGTCTATCAAAATTGAACCTTTACTAGAAATCAAAATTGCAACATTTTAAAATATCTCGAATTGGGTTAAATGTTACCAAAATTTCAGAATTTAATTAAACCATAATTAGGGATATTTCCTTAACTTATATTCCAAACTATAATATTATGAGATGAAGAAATTAATATGTAACATGAAATTTCAGATTTTAAAAGATTAACCTATACAAATTCAACTTCCTAGTATTACCAAAACTTAACAAAATTTTGTATGATCATAACTAAAATTTCAGAATTTAATATGATTTAAATGATTCATATTAACCTAGATGGAAAAAGATTAGAGAAGAAGAAGGAGAAGAGGACTTGCCTTGGATTGGAAATGACCTAGATTTCTCCACAAACCCTAATTTGAACCCAATAGCAAATAACAACCCTTGTTAGTACTCTAACCTAGTATGAATTGGAAAAAAATAAGGATTGGGAGAAGAAGATGAGGATTACCTAGGTTTCCTCCTTGGAGAGTTGAAGTGGAAGAGGAGGAGATGAAGAAGAGGAGGTGGATGAAGTGGTGGAGGTGGCCGGCGGTTGCTGGCGGCGGGCGGCGGCGAGCGGGCGGCGGCAGCGGCGAGCGGGCGGCGGCAGGGGGTCGGGGCAGGGCAACAGGTGGTCGGGGGGGGGTCGAGTGCGTGTGTGAGTGTTTTTGTTTTTTTTTTCTTCTCTTTCCTTTCTTTTGTGTGTGTGTGTGGTTTATATAGGGAAAGGTGTGTGTGTGTGGTTTTTATAAAGGGAGAAAGGTGCTGGTGGTGTAGGGGCTTTGTGTGTGTGTTTTTGTGTGTTAGGGGGGGATTATATAGAGGGGGAGAATGGTGAGGTGTCCCCCCCCCCCCCCCCACATAAATTCCATGAACACATAATCCCTTAGGGTTAGGGACACTTGGTCCTACCTAGGGTTAGGGTTAGGGACACTTGGTCCTATGTAGGGTTAGGGTTAGGGTATGACATGTCATGAAAATAAATGACAATAATAATAATACTAAAATAATTATCATGATAATAATAATAATAATAATAATAATAATAATAATAATAATAATAATGATAAAATTAAGAGTATGACATATTTTCTTGCGTCGTGAATGGTAACTTAATTACGGCATTCATTTTTGCATGCCTTAAATGTTAAGTTATTTACGGCATGCGTTCTTGTGCGCCGTGAATGAGATCTCAATTACGGCGTTCCTCAGCACGCCGTAAATGATGTTTTATTTAAGGCATGCATTTATGCGCCGTAATTGACAGCTTTTTTTACCCAGCACGATGTTAAGATTAAGAATAACTTATTTACGACATCTTTTTTTTTCCATTTTGGCATGATGTTAAGATTAAGAATAACTTATTTAATCTATATATTTATGTTAATTTTTAATATTAATGTTAAGATTATAATTAAAATTAAAACTAAATTAAAATTTATCAATCCATATTTTAAAAATAAAAAAATGATTAGATATGTATTATTTTTAATATAGCGATAAGTTTATTTTTCTAAAATTAATGTGAGATTTAAATTTTGAAAAAAAATAAAATGGTAATTAAACTATAGAATGTTAAGCTAGGTTTGCTATACTTAAACCTTCATAAAGTTCATTGCTGCTTTTTCTTAGCAGGAGTAAGTTGGAATTTTCTAGTTGGAATTTTCTGTTCTGTTGGAGAATTTAAATGAGCTCCTATACCTGAATGCAAAAGTTTCAATATGGACAAGTGAGACTCATCTTGAATTTATTTATTAAATCCTTGACAGAAAAGTTATCCATCAACAGCTGATTTTTATTTATTTGTGCGCATATTACCAATTTCAATATGGACGGAATGGGACGATTGACTGAGCAATGGTTGTGTTTATGCATACATTAATTTGTGCCCATAATACTCATTTATTTATGTATATTTTTTCATTGTTGTGTTTATATATACATCAAATTGGATATAATGAACTAAAACACATTTTATGTTTGTGCAGGTTATCAATCAATGAAAATATTTGGGTTTTGTGTTTGAAGCTTCACCTCTGCAACCATTTGAGACGAAATTTGTCATAGAAGACAATTTACATTTTTTTTCCCCAAAGTAGGACAAATTATGAAACAAGCTCAATTTGTATTGAAATATTGTATTGTTCTTATAATTCAGTACTAAAATACTTTTGTAGTTCATGAAACAATATGGCATGATACTTTGGCATGGCCTTTTGTTTGCTATTAATGTATTTTGGCTATTGAATCCGATTATTTTTATGATATCACGAGTCTGGGTTCTTTTGAATTACGTTTCACTTTTGTAGTTTGATTGGGATATTATATGCCAGTGATCAACTATTTCTTTAACTTATGTTTGTTATGTTATATACTTTGTTTACCATTTATATCCTTGCTGAAATAAATAGGCCGGATTGGTATGGAAATAATAATAATAATAATAATAATAATAATAATTATTATTATTATTATTATTATTATTATTATTATTAGATAAAAAATTCATAAAATATTATTTACAGCACGCTACATATGTCATAAATGGTAAATATCAAAAATATCTTTTACGGCATCAAAATGTATGCTATATTTGATCATGTGCGAATAACTATTACGGTGTGCATCTATACGCCGTATTTGATCCAGCGCGAATATCTATTACGACGCACATATGTATGCCGTGAAAGAGCAATTATGGCACACGAAATATGCCGTAAATGGTTGTCGAAATTCAGTAAAAAATATCTATTACGGCGCGCACATGTATGCCATGAAAGAGCAATTACGGCACACACAATATGCCGTAAATAGTCGTCGAGATTCTGTAAAAAAGACATTTACGGCGTTCATATGTTTACATTTACGGCATTCAAAATGCGCCGTAAATAATAGGCTCATTTACGGCATGAGCTTTTACGGCACCAAAATGTATGCCGTAAAAGCTCATTTACGGCGCGTTTCGCGTGCCGTAAATGATCGGTATTCTTGTAGTCCACCCTCCAAGTACAAATAGCGGTGAGCATTAATCGGTTTTGAACCGAAAATCAAACCGAATAAAAGATTCGATTCGGTCTACAAGAAGTTCGGTTCGATTTCGGTTTTAAAAATATTAAATTTTCTTATTCGGTCTCGGTTTTGGATTTCAGTCCATACATATTTATATACTAAATATATCTAGGTATATTTAGTTATTATATATATTAACAAAGAAAGCGCAAATAAATCGAAAAATCGAATAAACCAAAAATCGAACCGATTTAATTCGGTTCGATTTGATTCGATTATGGGTCATTTCGGTTCGATTTCGTTTTTGCTTATTCGATTTTCGGTCCAATTTAATTTTTGGTTCTTCGGCTCGGTTTGAACCGAATTAACTGAATGTTCAGCCCGTGCCTTATTTGCTGCTATAGCTGTGACTGCAACACCAGTAACAACATATTCTTCCTTTCTTTGTAGATAAAACTCAAGTGATATCTCAAGATCTTCATAGTCCTCCCCAATGACCATATCACCGCCGTCTTCTGCAGTCAATGCCTCCTCCCTTTCCCTCTTCCTTAAATGATTTCTTCTTCTTAGGCTTCTATGTTGCATAAGGTACAAGACAATTTTGTTCTAGGTGGCAAGATTATATTCACACAAGAAAATGAAGTGGACAATAAATTTTAATTTCTTTTTTTTTAATCCATATTGATGATATGGAGGTAAAGTCATTGTCAAGTGCATTGTCTAGAACTAGACAACCAACTTCACAATGTATTGTCATGTCAACTTTACAATTTATTGACATTTGCATTGGAGAAGGACTTTATAAAATTCCTATGTGGCAACAATTTTTTTCCAAACTCACAATAGGATTGGAGATGCTCTTATTATACTTTATCAGATACAATATGTGGAATTGTTGTAAAGGATGAACCAGAAATTTAAAAAATACAAAACAAATATAAATTGGTAAAAAAAAATTGTTGACTAAGTTATTTTATTGGAGAAATATTTTAGCAAATGTTTATATTCAAAATATAAAAACTACCATATATTCCAGCTATTTTTAAAAATTAAGAAACACCTCCATTCTTTGTAGGAGTATTTAGAAAACTAAGATATACCTTCTCTATTTAACCGATATTTTGACTATTTTTTACAAAATGACAGCATCCCTTAGTTTTTAAAAATATTGAAGATATATATTACCTTTCATATTTTGAACGAAAATATTTGCTAAAATATATTTTTCTGATATTTGAACACTAATATTTATAAAATTACTTTTGAAGGTTATATATATTATAAAAAAAATTAGGATTTTTTTGGTGTCCCCGACAATAGCCATGCATGTGCTATGCTAGGACCTACGATGCTTCTATTATAATATTCGCAAGTTCAAACTCAATTCCAAGTTCCTTGTTTAAATTAGAAAACATAATAAGCTTAAATTTTGAATCAAAGCTTAAATTTTGAATCAAAGTTAAACTTGTTTACGAGCTCACTAAATTCGTTCTAGATCAAGATATAGCTAAGTCAACTTAATATCAAAATTTTGTTAGTATTAGATATTTTCTTTTACATCAACTATTAGCAGAAGCATATGTGTTATGTGTACGACATTTTTTTTTGTTAGAAATATTGAGACATAAATGTCTAATTTGTTATTCAAATTTTGCGAAAAGAACTGAAAAATATAGTTAAAAAAACGAATGTCAAGATAATTCTCTAGAAAAAATTATACCAAGACAACCAATCAATAGTGGAAGTAAGATACATACTGTAGAATCCAAAAATTTATATTTCCATATATACAAAATATGTAACTATACAATACCATCAAAATCTCCATTTCATAAAATTGAACATATATTTGTATACCATGTTATCATGCATCATACAAGAAATCTATATTATTTTTCAAGTTGAAAATAAAATAAAATATTGATTTCATGTGAACTTTAGCTTGTTTATGTCATCTTTTGAATAAATGCAAACCTTCATGTGAACCTTCCTTAATTGTTTTCTCATGGGCCTTTATCTTCAACTTCAGGAAAAGAAAATTATCATGATTTTAGAGAGAGAAAAGAAAAGAGATATTTTTACCGTCGGATTAGTATAAAAGTTTGAATTAGTCGATAATTAATTATTTATAAGATGACATATTTCGAAGGAAAAAAACTAGCATAATAACAATAATATTTAATAATAATAATAATAATAATACATGTAATATCTAAGTATAAATATACAAAATAAATATGACACTCATATTTTGACCACAATTTTTGTGATCGCAACTGGTCCGCCGTCACGTGACGATCTTCCATCAGACTTCTAGCCCAAATTTTAAGAGAGTGGGACCTGGTGCTAGATAGTTGGTTGTCACGTGGACCTGTGGTCATGTCCACGATCACAAATCGTTGGCAAAATATTATTTTCCAAATAAATAAACAAGCTCGTGAGCCTATTATCAGTAAGTCGGTTATCTCGGCCTTATTTGTAACATAATTTGGGATTAGGGACCTTTATATAATTACCCCTAGCAGAAAATATAGTCACTTTGTATTCGTCAATTTCTTCTCTTCCGCTGTCATATTCTAATTAATTAGGGTTTCTTTCAAAGAGGAGAGAGAGAGACAGAGATGACGACGGCTGCGCGACCGACGTGGGCTCCGGCGAAAGGAGGGCAGGAGCAGGGCGGGACTCGGATCTTCGGTCCCTCCCAGAAGTACTCCTCGAGAGATCTCGCCTCCCACACCACTCTCAAGCCCAGGTACATCGAAACCCTAACCCTAACCCTAAATTTTCTTAGTTCCTATCTTCTTTTCTCGAGAAATTGGAAGAAACCCTAACAAATTAGTTGAACTTCGATCGGAGAAGGGAAGAAAATGTTGGCTTGTAATTCTCTGCGGGGTGATTGGAACAAACCTTTCCATAAAAAGTTTGATTCGCTATCAAATTTGTTGTATTTGTTAATTTTTTTCTTCTGATCTTGAATTGGGGATTGGGGGGTCCTTGTCGTTGGACTTCTCTCGGTTCCATCAAAGAATCAGGAGAAAACCTATTCGTAGCCCTAATTTCGTTTTCTATACAAACGAATCAACTGAAGGTCAACCGAAGAAGGAAAGAAGGGCGGAATTCGTGACCATATATTTTTGGTTTTTGGGAAGACTATGGTCGTACTTCTTTGTGGAATAACCAGAGCAAACTCTATTCGTTGGAAGTTCACATCTTTATTAAAATTGCTGTATTGGTCAGTTTTATTGAATTTGAATTATGGCTTCTCGAGGCATAGCATAATCACAGCTTCGACAGTTGGGTGTAATTGAGGGGGGAGGGGGTGTTGGTGTGGCTAAAAGTTTGGAATTTGGCAAAAGTGTGGAATATTCAGGAAAACATCCGACAAAAGTTCGGATAAATATAATATATGAAAGCTTATATATGATACTCATATATTTTATAGAAAAAATGATAAATATAAAAGCATATATATGATAATATATATATGATAGTCAAGCAAAATTTTATATGATAGTCAAGCAAAATTTATGGAATGTTTAAGACTTCACAGAGAATTCATGTAACAGTGAAACTCTAACCATTCCAATGTGTACTCTTCCCATTAGATGTAAAAGCTACAATAATATTTTTTCAGTGGTTTTAAATGATAAAGTGTTAAGATTGAAGGCAAAAAAAAATTTGGATAAATTCCAACTTAACAAAATTTGTCTACTCGTAATTGGTTCAAATTCTTTGCATTTTTTATCTACTCGTAATTGGTTCTCTTGATTTGGAATTTGAATATAAGAAAGAAAACACGGGACATGTTTGGAAAAAAACACATGCCAATTTGTTGCTGAAACCCTAGATTTGTTCCAAATGATGAGAATAAACCTTGCTAATTCAACTAGTTGGATTCACTAAATTTAATCTTGAATTAGATTCATGGTGGGTGAAAAGAGTGCAGGAAACTTAAAGAAGACGATTGGTACCTACAACCACATTTTCTTTTCAAAGAATGAGAACAAAGACTGTTCATGTTTATATGGGAAGAGAGTGGGAATCTTAAAGACGACAATCATAGAAAGAGTATGGGAATCTTAAGAAGACCATCATAGAAAGAGTATGGGAATCTTAAGAAGACAATCATACAAAGAGTACGGGAATCTTAAAGACAACAATCATAGAAAGAGTACGGGAATCTTAAAGAAGACAATTGGTACCAACATCTATAGATTCTTCTAATAAAAATGAGAAGGCTTGTTTATATTTCTATAGCTGTAGCTATATCTACTTATTTTGAACTTAAAAGTCGTGCTCCATCATTTGATTTATTCACACAATGTAGGCAGGGGAAGTCGGTAAAACGGATTAGTAACTACAGGGAAAGGATTGGCTATGAGGACTAGGCACGGGTTCCCAGTCCCAAACCCATTGAATGTCGACATACTGCTCAAGTTGCTCCCGCAGGGAGAGCGGGTCATCGCGTGTCGGCCGGGGGATGAATTGGGAATGACATCCCTCACGGGGTCTTTTCTTGGACGTCGAACAATCGACTTAGAATCAGAACCGGTACGGACAAGGAAAATCCGAATGCTTAATTAAAGCAAAGCATTACGATCATCCAGGCAGATGCTTGAATTTGGTTGGAGGAATGGAGAATTTTACATTCACATACACAACCATAGTCCCTGTCAATAGACTATAACAAATTCTATTGTATCCATGTGGATGCCCAGAGAAAGGTTTTTATTTGCTTACTTTGGAAGTTGGAACTGAAATTGGTTATTTTTATGATTGAAACACAGAAGGGTAGGAAACCATAAGCATGTAGTTGGTGGGAAATTTTGAACAAATTGTTACGTGCAAAGCCAGAGCCTACACCATGTCTCCAGATTGCAATCGTGCGGCGTGGGTGGTGACACCGACAGAGCATTTTTCGTCTAGGTCTAGAAGTCTAGTGCAAAGCCAGCCCGCATGCGTGCTACACTTGTTGAGCGTGGTAGAATGATACGATCATGTAGTCCCACGTTGGATATATGAGGAACTTGATGTGGGTTGATATAATCTTGGACTCTCCTCCTAGGATGAGTTCTCCCAAGGTTCGTATCACAAACCATCCAGATCCCTAGCCCTATTTCTTGTGGAAGGATGAGACTTCAGTCATATGCCCAATACACCAACAGCTACTAGCCAGTAGCTACAATCATTGAATCTTGGGCTCAAATTGGAGATTGCATGGCAGAGCCGCAGAAGTAAAGATTGTTTGGACCGCAGAAGTAAAGATTGTTTGGACTCTAGATCTTGTTGGAAAATTAAGAGAGAACCTATTTGTATTTGTGCACTTGAGCATGGATTAATTACCAGAACCTTATTGTTTGGCCTATAAATTAATATTGACCTAATTAGTAATTACTATTATTATGATAGTTTATTTCAATAAATTTCAATGAGCAGAAATTAGGTGCTGTTGGAAATATTATTCTCGTCAAATAACTAGAAATCAGTCCTATCAGTATCTCACTTGTTGGGTTTTATCAAAATTTAAAATTAAGTTGAAGATTTGTTACGGATCTACGTTTTTCTTGAAATTTTACACCTTTTTTCTGTTCTGCTTATGGGAGCTTGAAATGCTAATTTTAATTATTGCAGGAGGAAAGGCCAGGATACCGAGGAGGAATTGCATGAGAGGAACTTTCGGGAAGAATTGGAAGAACGTGAGAAGAGGCATTTCTCGTCCAAGGATAAGCCTTATGCAGGTATTCTCAATAGTTTTGCTTCTCAGTTTTAGTTGTCTTTAAGAATTTTGGCTTGACACTTGCATTTTGGAGGATGCTAGTTCCAGTTGCGTAAACACTCTCCCTGAAAATGGGGTAAGGCTGTGTACATATTGACCCTCCCAAGGCTGGCATATGTGGATAGGATCAGGTCCATTTCTGAGCATGTGCAAGCTATGTGATCACACATGGCCCCCAAAACCGGAAGGCTCCAAATTTTTTAACCTCCATATAATATATATATTATTAATGTGAGGTCTCCATTTTTAGATTTAGGCCTTCCTATTTTTTAGAAAGTGCAGCAAATGGCCCTTAGAATGTCAGAAAAGGCCTTTTTTAGAGTCATTAAAATTTACCCTTTTTAGTATTTATACGTGGCCCTTAGAATGTTAGAAACAGCCCTGGATATGATGCCCTTCTCTACCTTAGAGAATATCTTCCTAACTTTTTTAGGTTTTCTCTGTTGGCAGCCATCATGAATTATATCTGATGTTGGTGTAAATGGACATTTCATTTCTGGAATTTGCTCTTGCCACCACCACCACCACACACGCACGCACACCACAGATGTGGAGTTTTCTGAAAATTATTGAATGTTGCACCCTCGCTTGTAGATTAGTTATTGGCTTCCTTTTTGATGTTGAGCATCACTTTTAAATTACTTATTCTTCTTTATTTATTTACTTTTAGACTGTTTACCTTTTGTTGTTTTGCATTTTTGATTGAATTTTCTTGGTTCTGCTTGCAGAAGATAGAGATCGAAGGAAAGGGGCAAGTTCAGGGCACCTTCTCTTGGAAGGTAGACATCTGATTCAGACCGATGCATACAATTTTAAGATGACTTTCTTCCTGTGTTTTGATAGCTATTAGCTAGTGATAGTATCCTTTTGTCAGTAGTAATTTAATGCTTCACTCCATTCCACTAAGGTGCAAAGAGAGAAGCAGAAGATCGGATTATTCCTCGGAATGTCGACGCAGATGACTCTGATGTGGATGTTAAAAGCGACGATGAGAGGTAACTTGGAACATAAAGTACTTGTGACTAAATTTTAGACTGGATGACTGCTTGTAATGATTATGCTCGAATCCTATATTCATGTGGCAAGTAAATCTACTGTCTGCATCAATGTGGTATTCTCTAAGGCCGTTTGAATGTCAGATTCCACTTCCAAATTAAAGTTTATACCAGAATGCACTACTAAATTGAGATGTGAGGATTACCTGATGGATGGAACATAGAGATTGGAGAGCAGAAAGATGTGGTGCATGAGGGTACGAGAAGGGTTTTATTAGACAACTGAAATCATTGCCGTTCCTGATAGTGATAACTTTTCTGGATCTGATGGTTCTCTTTCTGTAAGAATATATATTGAGATCGCTATTTAGTATAAATAAGGAAGATGCTAGAGTCAGGATTTTCATCTTTACTTGCATATTGTATGCGTCTGAAAGTTTTCATTTCCTTGGGAGTTTTATTGTGTCCGATGAAGTTTTCTTTTGGCTAATTTGCAAGTAGATCCCTTGAACCATCACTCCTTTGCAAGTCAATACTCTGAAGTTTGTGTGTTAGCAACTTGCTACCCTGAAATTTGTTTACTACCAACTAGATAACCCAAAAATATTGGCTAATTTGCAAGCAGATTACTTGAACCACATCACTCCTTTGCAAGACACTACTCTTGGCTTTAAAGAATGATATGTTTTTTGTTATCGTTACAGAGGACATGGCCCTTAATATAGCTGAATGGAAGAAAATGATTCAAACAGCCAACTCCTTTAGTTTGGGATAAAGGCTTTCTTGTTGTTGGTATTGTTGTAAGTAATGCGTCTTCATGACTTCATATGTAAAACTAGGAGACTAAATTTCTTCACTTTAGTAAGGTTATATTAGCTTCTTTTTCTTTGCCTAATATGTTTGGTGGTTGGCATAGGGTATTTGCTAGGTTTCAAAGATAGACACAGGTATAGGATACGGATACGATAGAGATTCGGAATACGGTCTTTTTACTTTTTAGAAAATTTTGGATAAGGGTTAGGTATGGATACCGTTGTATATACACATGAAAACATTCATATGCATATTTTCTACATTAGATCTTACTAGTATCTATATTTCTGCATGTCCAGAAAATTTTAGAAAATAATTGTTACAAAGAAAATTTACTCTCATCTCAAGTATCTTTGGCAAAATGAGACCATCACTTAAACAATGTTTTTGGTCTCTTTGGAGCCTAGACATGGACAATCATGAGTGTGGAGGAAGTGTCGTGTCAGATATGCGGATACGGTCCTTTAGAGTAGTACCCGTTCAACATAGGATATTAGAATGATGATGCGGAACATGCTAGATCTTCAATCTTCTTTTCTGTTATTTCTCTATCTGCTCTGTTACATTTTATATTAGTTGCTACTATGTTTTTTTTTCCTACCGAACTTCAATCTACTATGGAACAGAATGATGTGGAACATGGTAGAACTTTATTCTTTGTCTGCTGCAATCGTTTTACCTGCTTTGTTACATTTTCCATTAGTTGCTAGCTTGATGCTTTTATGCTGAACTTCAAGTTACTATGGCAGTGATGATGACGACGATGATGAAGATGACACTGAAGCTCTACTGGCCGAGCTTGAACTTATAAAAAAAGAGCGGGCTGAGGAGAAGCTACGGAAGGTCTGTTTCTGTGCCCATTCATGAATCTATAATCCTTCTTTTAGAAATTAGAACTGTATTATTAGGCTTTTAATGTTGTACCTGAAAAGACTTGAGAGCTACGTTGCACGATACAGATACTTGATACGGACATTTGCAAATAGATACATATGTAGTCTAGTCCGCTATATTGCACGAATGCGGATATTTGTACGGACATGCTAAGGATACAGACCATTTTCCCGTGTCCTTGCAACATTGCTTAGGAGTGAAGAGTGGGATACTTGGAATATCAAAAATGACATTATCAAAATCCAATTCCTCAGAAAAAAATCATCCTGGCATAAAGAAACAAACATCTTAATATCCTTCGTAGGAGTTGCATGAACACCTAAGACAAAATGCCAGTGGGGGCTCCATTGCTTCCCTCAGGCATGTGTAGTGCTGAGAGAAGTGAGACCAGAAAGAAGTGGAATTAAAAGAAAAATAAAGATTCTAGTAGTTTCACTACAGTAAAATTTACTTCATTGTATTATGCTTATTCGGATTTGAGTTTTGTATGCATAGCTTTTCAACGTCCCCATCCACACAAGACGACCCACAACTTTTTCTCAACAATGCCAATAGGATAAGAGAAGAAATAGAAGAGGAAGCAACAACGGGTTTTTGTTTCAATTTTAAACAAATTTGCTAATGCCAGGGTGGACCTTAACAGGGCAGGAAGAAAAGGATCATATAGCCAGCCTCAACATTTGGGATAAAAGCCTTTTTTAGTGTTCTTTAAAGATTAAACATATATTGCATTTTGTAACTGGAGTTTAAATTGTTTGGGGGTGACAGGATCGGCAAAAGCAGGAAGAAGAACTGAAGACCAAAGAGGCTGAACTGATGAGAGGAAATCCACTTATCAATATGAATAATACGACTTCCTTTAATGTCAAAAGAAGGTAGGGTAATGATGATTTTTTTTACTGTTTGGATATTCGTCGTCAGCAATTGACTGATGAATAACCTATTCCTCCTATACTGCCCCACACTGCAGATGGGATGATGATGTTGTCTTCAAGAACCAGACCCGTGGTGAGACCAAGACTCCCAAACGTTTCATCAACGATACCATCAGGAGTGACTTCCACCGCAAGTTTCTTCAGAAGTACATGAAATAAACCTCCCCATTGCTAAAATGTTCCAGTACAATGATCAAAGTTATGTAATCAGGAATCAACACAAACATTATCTTGGTATTTGGCTCTTGCTACTTTTAACTTTGTAATGAATGTAAAAGCTCCATCGTACGTCAGATCCTGCACCTGTCTCGTCTCTGAATTAAGTGAGTTTTGAATCTTGCTTCACATAGACATCGATGCTTACCGATAACAGTGGTGAAGTTTTTTTTTTTTTTTTTTTTCGGAGCATACTCGTAGTTGTAAACTATCATTTATGTTTCCGAATGCTGTTTCAACATATTGTACTGATACGGTATCTTTCTATCTTTATTACCACTACGGGAGATGTATTTTGTAAATACCTGCTGACTAAGGCGGATGTCTCTGCATGCACATCTTCTAAGGTGGCTTCTATTGATACAGGAGAACCATTAAGGGACTATTTATTAGATCAAAAGTTATAGGATCTATTCCAAAGTGGAAAATTTACATTTTCTTAATAAAAAGAAGTTAAACCAGGAAGAAAATAAAAAAGAAATGTTAGGAATTTCTACAGATGCTTGGTGAAGTTAGCAAAAAATATGAGAAACAACAGCTTCCCTATAACCATTCTGGTAACTTGGTCAAATGATTACTATGGTAAATGATCTTAGTCTTCTGCTAAGCTTAGCAACATTGCTCATTATGATCCTCATCTTGGACATTTCGGAACTGGTTTTAGTTTTTGAGGTATTTGTTTATTAGCTTGTTTAATGTTGTTCTTAAAAGTCTTCTGGGATAGGTGGTCTAAGCTAAATAGAAAGCTAGAACACTACAAAATATACTTTACAACCTTACGAGCACTATAAGTCAATCCAGAGGGTACTAGGTTAGAAATTCAAAACACACACCAAAAACAAAAATACAAAATAAAAAATAAAAAAACCTAAAGAGAACAGAAAGACGAAGGTTAATTTTATTTGTCTTCTCACATACTTTTCTCAATTGAGGAAGATGATAGTCTCAATTGAGGAAGATGATAGTCGAGGAAGGGCGCAATAATTTTAAAATAATTTTTTTATCGGTGAACTGTTGGTGATTTTTTTTTTTTCTTGATATACAAATAAAAACTCTATACTTCTTTCTACTATCACAAGCGCTATATATATATATATATATATATATATATATATATAATAGCAAAATAGTTGACAAAAATTGCAAATGTGCCACTTTCCCGCCCAAATGCTAAAATAATAAAAAAAATCTTACGTGTACAAAACTGCTGCAAACAAAAATTATTTCCTAGCAAGAAAACTGCTGCAAACTGCATTAAATGCAGGCAATTTATACAATTTTCAAGCTTTCTGTTCTCATTAGCAACCCTTTGGTTATTGTGTAGTATCTTGAAAAGGTTAGCCATCAACTAAGATAACTGTTGGATTCCCAACTAATTTAAAATTCATTCATACTTCAAAGTGTCTATAAATAAAGTGAAGAATGGGTTGCACCATCACTATTCTGAACTTGCAGTAACAAAAACTCTTTTCTGTACTGATAAAATTTCAACACCATCAATGGTACCTTTTTTCTCACTAATTCGTGAGATTAGTCCTACGAAAATCTTCTGGAATTTGAAGGTTCGACTCATTCATATGTACGAGGTACCCGTATACGGAGGGAAAGGACAACCATACAGTCTTGAGTGTGTTTTCCACGACACTGAGGTAATTTTAATTTGCAGCTGTTTATGATTAAAAAAATAAATGTCCTTTCAGAAGTAATTTTAAATTTCGTTAAATTTTCTTAAATAAGTAAAGAAATCATTTGCTAAATTTTCGTTAAATTTTATGAAAGAAATGTAATAATTTGTTTTTGACGAAAAGTATATTTCAGAAATTTTTTAATGATATATAGATATCATAAAAAGTACGTTTAGGTATTAAATTTTACATATTTATAAAACTGTCAACGTTCAGCCAGAAGCAATAGTGAAATTTCATTCAGGAGTTTTAAAAAAAGTTGAAATTAAAGTATACATATAATTAATACTGTTCACAAAAAAGATAATTTCATTTCGTGCTTTATTTCTGGAATTCGTGTACTGAAATAATTTTTCCTGTGCAGGGTGATCGAATAAATGCAAGTATTAAGAAAGATCTAATACCGAACTTTCAATCGTTGCTGAAGGAGAGAAGACTTTATGCTATTCGTTGTTTTGTTGTTACAAATAACATCATGAAATACAAAACAACCTCAAACAAATACAAGATATTATTCTTGGCAAAAACGAAAGTGGTTGAAATTTTTGATGACAGATTTCCTTCTTCTATTTTTAATTTTCACAAGTTTTGTGAACTTTCAAGTGAGGAAAACTTAGATGATAACAAACTTATCAATAAATAATAGCTTAAATTGTTTTACCTTACAAATTTTTAATTAATTTGCTTTCATCTTTATACATATACTCATGATAATAGAATTTGCAATAAATTTCAGATATTATTGGACCAGTTGTTAGTTTAGATCCTCCGCAACAAAGGGATCTGAAAGATGGACCAACACGACTTATGGATATTACACTCGAGGACAATGAGTAACATTTTATATTTTTGCTTATTTTGTTTCTTAATTTTTCCAACGATAATCAAAATTTATGTTATATCCTTTGTTTTCTTAGGAAAAATCGTCTGTCATGTACTTTATGGGGAAATTTAGTTGATGATATGGTATCCTATGTTAATAATGGTAAAAATGAGCCTGTTATAGTGATTCTACAAATGTTTTGTACCAAATTATATGAGGTAAAATTATTCAGTTTTTTAGATTAATATATTATATTTTTATATTATAATTATCAATTTATATAATATAGATTTGACATATATCATTTTTCGAGTAGGACAAGTTATAGCATCCAACACATACTATGTTTCAAGGTTGATATTTGGTGTTGACATTCCTGAAATTGAAAATTTTAAATCAAGGTATGTAATATATACCAATGATATAATTAATTGTTTATATTTATTTATTTTAAAAAACTGAATGATTTTTTATTTATCTATTATGTGAAGGATTGTTGAAGAAAGTAGTGAATCAATGACTAAAAGTACAGTTTCACTAACTTCAGTGAATGTGGTTGATAATGAATTATCAAGTGCCCAAGCTATATTTAGGACTATTGATCAGTTGAAAGAAAACCATGAGGTATATATAGATTTCATTTATTTAATTTCGAATTATGTTATGTTATTTTTAATTTCTTATTCCAATAATTAATTATATGAAAATTATTATTGAATCTCAGATTGGAAGCTTTTGGGTTTACGCTGAGATTGTTGAAGTTGTATTAGAAAATGATTGGTGGTATTTATGTTAGACTTTTCTTGAAGAAGCCCGTTTTCAGTCATGGACAGTTATATGGTGCTGTTTCAAGGGTAACAAGTAAGAAAGGATTGAAGATTTTAATATGCAATGAAGATAAAGATCACTGTAGTTCAACAACAAATGTTGTGTACAAGGAAGTTTTTCAGAATTTGTAATTCAGATTGATGTTATCTTTGATATCATCAAATTAGAATTTATCGTCTATTTTTATTTTCGTTGAGGTATATATTGTTATAATTTGTTCATAATCATATTAATACTTTTCTGTATAATATATTTTGTGAATTATACAATTAGTACTAATGATAATTGAGTTGTCAAAATTTAATCTCATTTTTATATGCTTTATTTTTCTTTGCGATGCACGGAATATCATATACTGTTTATAACTTTTATTTTAATTTCAAATGTTATATAAATATAAAAAACAATCCTTTAATCTTTTAAAAAGAAACAATATCAGCTATATACAAACCGTGCATCGCACGGGTGATATACTAGTTTAGTTTTAGAATATCTTGTAATATTGGAAATTTATGTTCAAGACTCTATATTCTGTGCATTGTCTAGAAAAGAATTTGGATCTCGTCCTACTTTGAGTGACCATCAAAAATAGAGACCTAAACATAAAATTTATATTATATGAGACCCTAAAACTAAACAAAAATATGTAAATGTTATGAGACTTGGTGTCACGCCCCAGAACCAGAATACTGGAGAGCGGGGGAGTGACTCAGCCAGCTACGTATTACGGGTAGATGAATACCGTATAATACGATCAATGCTGTCTAACCAGACGAGGGGGTGCATACTACATAAAAGTCTTACTATGGTCATTACACATCTATTGTCTCAATCATTCAAACAAGAAACAGAAATATAGAACATGTAAGGTAAAACAGTAAGGCGTCCCAAACGCTCAGTCAAAATGTTCTTGAGATCTGGCTTTACAAAATACAGCCAGATGATGTAGTAAGTATACACAATTGTTATCAGCTGCAGTCTGACTTAATTACAATTATGCAAAAGTAAGTACAAGACAATCCGACTAACATGTCGGTGCCAAACGGCAAAGTATAAAGTAGATAACAAAACGAGTGGTGAAGTTAAGGAACCCACTCGAGGCCTCCTGCGATCATTCCTCTAGTATTGACCATCCTGGAGGTAGAAGTACGCTGAGTCCTCGGGAACTGGCTCTAAATCTGGCCATGCAAAACCAGAGAGGTTAGACCTCTAATAGCAAGTACCACAAGGGAGCACGACATGAGAACTAAAACCAGTAAGTAAGAGAATATAATAATAGATCTCTGCTTGCTACTAGAACTCACATCACATCAAGACACTTCGAACCAACCTCCCAACCAAACAAGGACAGAAGTTGGCCCGTCATGTCCTGACATTCTGATCATCCCAGTTAGGTAACAGAGTACAGTGCACAAACAAATAATCTTGAACGGCCAATCAACTCCTACGGCTTGCTATTATGAGTCCCAAGTTATCCTGGAATAATGCAATTAGGGATTCCTCAGTTCTTACTATGTGCAAGCAAGGCTAGTCTATCCAGTCGATCAATTGGCCTATGCATGAATTAGACGAGTCCTAGCAGGACGCCTGTCACTCCCCGTTCCCGGAATACGTATTCTAATACGTATATTGCCTGAATATATTTATCTAGTATTTATCATGTAGTATTGTAACGCCCCAGTTCCGGAATACGGGGACGTACACGGCCAGTTACACCGTATAAGGTACGAATACGCTATACGGTGATGACGGCTGTCCAGTCTGGTTGGGTATCCTAGCATGCAATCAATCTATGGCCTAAATCCGATCTCATATCCACAGGCAAATCACAATAAAGCAACATCAAGAGAGATAATCATATGGAAAGCAGGGAATACTCATATGAAAATCAGGAATCTACAATACAGAATAATAATGTAGACAAGTATACCTTCCCACAGTTCCTAGCATGGTCTGGAACTGAAGCACACCCTCCAAGTCAAGTCTGGAAGATCCACCGGGTCGGTCTCAGACAATCTGGGAACAATCCAGGGTTGGTCAGGCCAACCGCAGCAAGTACCAGAAAGGAAGGCTCAAGGTCGGGCGAAGAAAACCAGCAGGATAAAATATGACAAGAATAACATCTAAAAACAGTAAATAAAGGTAAGGGATCGTGCGATACCAATGCACGATAACAATCCACAAGTATAGTGAAGCTAACACAATCACAACCTCCCTAACATCCACTAACACCTGCATTGCCAGCTGAAAATCAATATCAGCTGGTTAGCAGGCAACAAGCCAAACAACACAGAAGGACAAGCGGCCACACAATGCCTACGGCTTGCTATTATTAGCTAACTAGGGTTATCACAGGCCTAATTACTAACAAGATGCAATGAGACTTCAAAGTCCAGCTCCTGCTTGCTACTACCCGAATGGCCCCAGCAAAAGAAAAAGATAGATATAGCAGGCACACTGCAGTAAGATACATGTGCCCTAAAGAAGTGCCACACTCGACGGAGGGCTGGGAATGCGCTCATCTCGACGGATAGCAACAATCCCTAGTATATATATAGATACATAGGGCCGGGGCCAGACAAGCAACAGGTCACTGGGAAGTCCCCATGAACTACATGATTAATCTAGTTATTAGCCTAGTCGGTTTCATTGTGGATCCCTGACCGTGGTACTCAGGGATCCATGTCCTAGACATGATGCAAGACAAGACTGGACTGGTGGCTTATACAAGCACAATCAAGAGAAATCAACCACGGTGTCAAGACGGGGTCATGCCTAGCAAGTCAGGACTGGCTGTCGCAACAGCGGTCAAGAGTAAACATGTCATGTCAAGAGTACTAGTCAGGAGTGCGCCACCACGGGCCACTATCAAGAATCAATAGTATACATGCCAGGTTTACTGTCAAGTCCAGAGTGCTAGTCAGGAGTGCACCTCTACGGGCCACTATCAAGAATCAAGACAGGTCCAGGTCATCGTGTAATACCAGGAACAAGGTCAAACCTATCAGTCACAAGAAGTCACATGCCCAAATCGTGACATGGACATCAAGTTGGGTACAAAATCAGAACCTCTACCATAATCACATCTCAAGAATATATGAGAGCCTAGAACTCCAATCATCCCGTCTGTCTATCCACCAGATCAATCTATCAAGAGTCACCCTTCTACGATGGATTCAATATCATGACAGGAAAGTCAATAACCAAATATCCAAGCTAATCACTATAAGCAATGCTAGGCCCTCTGGCTCACAAGAATCCTCCAAGGCAATGATCACAAGCCACTAGAAAATGAGCCCCTCTAACTACCAAGACATAGCAATCAAACCAGGTTTCCCCAACTACCGAAATACACAAAGGTACCAGGTTTTGGGCATTTGGGAAGTCGAGTAAAATCATATAATAATACCCTCGATATTTTCCTCGTTCCACGAAATATTCGAAATCACCAAAATCCAAGAATCCACATAGATCTACCGAATCAATATCCCGAGATCGTACTCTCCATAATACTCAATCCTCAGTCATATCCACAAGTCACAACTCCCAATACATAGGACAACTGTCAGCTCTATCTGACTGAACTAGGATAACTCCTAGGATGGAGGGTCAGGGAACAAGAGTCCGATAATCAATGTCGCCGAAAGTGGCAAGGATTACATGGACCGCTCTGGAGCAAATCCACAACCCTTAAACCAAACAAGGATCAGGGTTGCAGACCGTCTCCCGAGTGGAACCGCTCTCCTTACGCTATCCGACGGACAAGACAGGTCAGGAGCTAGACGACTAATCTAGTATGGAGTCTACCTAGCAGGCAAGGGGATCAGGTATACTATACCAAGGTGAACAGGCACGAGCCCAGTCCAGCAAACCAAAGGAATGGTTCTGCCCAGTCCTTCGAACCAAATTCCCGATCGGGAATTTTGGAAGAATCCGGCAGAGTCTTCTCTGTATTCTGGACAGGAGCTCCCAGCGAATTGGGGCTAAAACCACTAGGCGTAACCCGCCACAGAATCGCAGAATCGCAGGCTGAGAACACTAAGTCTCAGCTACCAGCAGCACTAAGATGCGTACTGGGAACAAGTCGATAGCCGAGAACACTAAGTCTCGGCCTCCAGCAGCACTACGATGCGTACTGGAAAATCAATCGAACCCGAGACCACTAAGTCCCGGCCTCCAGCAGCGCTACAATACGTACTGGGCGCCAAGCCAACATGCATAATAATAAAATAACCGCCTCGCAGGACGCATCACAGCACATGCTCGTAATTCTAACCCAAGCGCAATCACAGCCACAAGAATAGTTCGCCAAGCCGTTACCCGACCGCGAGTCGGACACGGGGCATACAGGGACAATCCATACATGTGAGTCGTGCTCGTGTCCTCGGAGGTGTGGATGACCCATCCGAGTTGTCCGATACGGTCTATCCCGGTATCGGACCAAGCTATCCTAAGTTATCATCATGGTTGATCTACTACTAGGCTACACTAATCATGGTTATAAAATTTACAAGTACAAATTAATTAAATGAAATAAAATCCAGAAGAGAGGGCAAGAGCCGTCGATGAGCAAGGGATACTTGCCTAGAGGGCTCGGCTAGGTAAGCAAGTCTTCGGCAGTCATGATCCAAGCTAGCACGCCAATCGAGATCCTCAGAACACACAATAAATAATCATCAGCACCAAATAATAAAATAATAGAATAATCACAAGAGATGGCAGAAGGCTATACCGTACGGGTCCCGCAAGCAGCGCAGGAATCTGGCACGAGAATCGAGGCACGCGGACCGATACGGGCACGTAAATCGAGATGCGCACGTATATCGAGACGTGTACGAGAATCGAGAGAACACGAATATCGAGACGAACGAGAAACATAAACGTGCAAGTAAATCGAGACGTGCACGTAAATCGAGACGACCCAAGGTCCAAGGAGCACGTAAATCGATGCAGCACACAAATCGATGTGTACACGCAAATCGAAAAGGTGCAGAGTCCAATGCGGCACACAACCGAGGCGGCACGCAAATCGGTGCGTGCACGCAAACCGAGGCAACACAAGATATAATGTGACACGCAAATCGGTGCGTACACGTAAATCGAGGTAGTACGGGTCACGAGGTAGGCACAAAGGCCGAGACACGAGGATCGAGACAATGCACCAACCGAGGTGGCACGTTGCCCGAGGCAGCACGGGGCTCGAGGCGTCCCGCTGTCCAAGGCAGCACGTGGATCGAGGTACACGCAAAACGAGGCGACACGTACACCGAGGTGCACACGACCCAAAAATACGAAGAAGCACACCAACCGAGGGTGCGCTGCCCGAGGAACACGCTGCACGAGGCAGCACACTGCTCGAGGCAGCACGCTGCCCGAGACGCACGGATCGAGGGGCTCGCTCCCCGATGAGCTCACAGCCCGAGGAGGGGAGAGAGGAGGGTGGCGGAGCTCACCAGAGGGGGACTCGGCCAGGTCGGGTCGGGTCAGACCACCAACGGAGGAGGGTGGTCAGCAGCAGGAGCCAAGTCGGGGCGGCACTGCTGGCCGGAGAAGGACGGAGGAGACGGAGGCCGTCGTGGAGCTCGGCCAAGTCGGGTCGGGGGCTCCCGGCGACAGAGGAGAAGACAGAGAAGGAGAGACGAGGGCGGTGCCGGTGGCGGCCATGGGGGCTCGGCCAGGCGGAGGAGAAGGAAAGAGGGGGAAAGTGGTGGTGGCGCTGGAAGTGGTGGTGGCTGATGGCGGAGACGACGATGATGGTGGAGGAGATGACGATAATGGTGGTGCTGGCGGGGAAGGTGGCCGGAGGGGCTGGGCCAGGGAAGAGCGGGAGAGAGGGGAAGCTCGGGAAGGGGACTGGAAAGAGGGAAGAAGAGTGAGGAAGAGAGAGAGCTGAGAGAGAGAGAGAGGGGATTTGGGGGGGTTCTCCAGGGAAGAGAGAGGGGAGATTTCGGGAGAGAGAGAGAGGGAAAGGTGAGGGAGGAGAGAGGGAGTGGGTGAGTGATGTGAGGGGTGATGTGAGGGGAGTAGATATTTTTGGAGGGTAGTTTAGGAACAAGAAAATTAATAATAATAATAATAAGGATAAAATTACCTCCAAGAAAATAATAAAAATTTCAAAAATACCCCAAAATTAAAATCCTCCAAATAAAATAATACGGTCAAATACGTACTCCAAAATAGGAATATTACATCCTACCCACCTTACAAAAATTTCGTCCTCGAAATTTCAGAATTATCAAAATAGGGTTTTCAAAACTAGTACATATATATCTGCCATGAAAAACTCTACCCACCTTACAGAAATCAAGTAATATAATAAGAAATGAACAAAATCTCAATATGAAAACATCAAGGAGAACGGTGCATGGCTATATAAATCAACTCGTAAGGTAAATCTAAATAATGAAGCAATCTCGAAAAAGTAAAATCTCGCATGCACGAAATAACCCCATAAATCAAAACAAGTACAAAATATCGAAAACAATGTCCAAAAACATAAAATCCCAGCTACATAAAAATCCTCATAAATCATAAAATACAGGACATCTGTCTCGAACCGATGACCGTAGTTCCTAATATCCGAAAAATGTGTGCCATGGTCATTCTTTGCCGCGCCATCCGGAATGGCTGCAAAAGATTCACCAAAACACTGTAATCGAGCGGCTGCAACTTTCGTTACCACGCCGTCAAGGTATACTAGGGTCACCCGGTACTCTCGACAAATATCCAAAACAAATCGAATCCATAACCCAAATATTCAAATCACTAAGATCACAAAATCTCTAACAATGTAATGAGAGTCCTAGAAAACAATCAAAATCCAAAATCCAGGTGAATCGTAACACACATCGAAAAATATCTTCAACAATAACCACAAGATAGCTTTTCTAGGAAAATACTCCAAACCAAGAATCCACATCAAAATATAATGTATAGAAAGTATATCTATAATCAAAATAATATCTGAAATAGATAATCATGAGTGCGGAACTGTCCGAAATCAAGGAAGCCGAATCGATACAAGAATATCCCTCGGATACTCAACAAATGTTAAAATATCCAATCTCAGAGTCCTGATGAAATCTTCATTCTGCAGCAATCCAGCCAACGCACAAAGAGGGCGATAATGATACTAAGTCAACACGAAGTCAACGCACGAAAGGGATAACAAGAAATCAACCAAGACGATACACCGGTAGAGAGTCCAGAACCCAAGATAAATAATATAGTAACCCAAGATAAGACCAGACATCGTCTTACCAGATAAGGTGATCGACATGACCAACTACAGGATCATATCTATCAAACAAGGATCAGAGGTAGATAACACGAATAAGACAGGGCAAAGCAAAATAGGTCCAGGTAGAGATGAGGACCAATTCACATGTTCAAGGGAGCGAAGGACAAGTGTAACAAGTGGGAATACCAAAGAATAGTGGACTGAGATCAATAATCATGTGATACCCAACAAAATCCCAAAACGAGACCTGCATGGGCCACCACTAAAACTATGTAACACCCCAGTTCCAGAATACAGGGACGTATACGGCCAGCTACACCGTATAAGGTACGAATACGCTATACGGTGATGACGGCTGTCCAGTCTGGTTGGGTATCCTAGCATACAATCAATCTATGGCCTAAATCCGATCTCATATCCACAGGCAAATCACAATAAAGCAACATCAAGAGAGATAATCATATAGAAAGCAGGGAATACTCATATGAAAATCAGGAATCTACAATACAGAATAATAATGTAGACAAGTATACCTTCCCACAGTTCCTAGCATGGTCTAGAACTGAAGCACACCCTCCAAGTCAAGTCTGGAAGATCCACCGGGTCGGTCTCAGACAATCTGGGAATAATCCAGGGTTGGTCAGGCCAACCGCAGCAAGTACCAGAAAGGAAGGCTCAAGGTCGGGCGAAGAAAACCAGCAGGATAAAATATGACAAGAATAACATCTAAAAACAGTAAATAAAAGTAAGGGATCGTGCGGTACCAACGCACGATAACAATCCACAAGTATAGTGAAGCTAACACAATCACAACCTCCCTAACATCCACTAACACCTGCATTGCCAGCTGAAAATCAATATCAGCTGGTTAGCAGGCAACAAGCCAAACAACACAGAAGGACAAGCGGCCACACAATGCCTACGGCTTGCTATTATTAGCTAACTAGGGTTATCACAGGCCTAATTACTAACAAGATGCAATGAGACTTCAAAGTCCAGCTCCTGCTTGCTACTACCCGAATGGCCCCAGCAAAAGAAAAAGATAGATATAGCAGGCACACTGCAGTAAGATACATGTGCCCTAAAGAAGTGCCACACTCGACGGAGGGCTGGGAATGCGCTCATCTCGACGGATAGCAACAATCCCTAGTATATATATAGATACATAGGGCCGGGGCCAGACAAGCAACAGGTCACTGGGAAGTCCCCATGAACTACATGATTAATCTAGTTATTAGCCTAGTCGGTTTCATTGTGGATCCCTGACCGTGGTACTCAGGGATCCATGTCCTAGACATGATGCAAGACAAGACTGGACTGGTGGCTTATACAAGCACAATCAAGAGAAATCAACCACGGTGTCAAGACGGGGTCATGCCTAGCAAGTCAGGACTGGCTGTCGCAACAGCGGTCAAGAGTAAACATGTCATGTCAAGAGTACTAGTCAGGAGTGCGCCACCACGGGCCACTATCAAGAATCAATAGTATACATGCCAGGTTTACTGTCAAGTCCAGAGTGCTAGTCAGGAGTGCACCTCTACGGGCCACTATCAAGAATCAAGACAGGTCCAGGTCATCGTGTAATACCAGGAACAAGGTCAAACCTATCAGTCACAAGAAGTCACATGCCCAAATCGTGACATGGACATCAAGTTGGGTACAAAATCAGAACCTCTACCATAATCACATCTCAAGAATATATGAGAGCCTAGAACTCCAATCATCCCGTCTGTCTATCCACCAGATCAATCTATCAAGAGTCACCCTTCTACGATAGATTCAATATCATGACAGGAAAGTCAATAACCAAATATCCAAGCTAATTACTATAAGCAATGCTAGGCCCTCTGGCTCATAAGAATCCTCCAAGGCAATGATCACAAGCCACTAGAAAACGAGCCCCTCTAACTACCAAGACATAGCAATCAAACCAGGTTTCCCCAACTACCGAAATACACAAAGGTACCAGGTTTTGGGCATTTGGGAAGTCGAGTAAAATCATATAATAATACCCTTAATATTTTCTTCGTTCCACGAAATATTCAAAATCACCAAAATCCAAGAATCCACATAGATCTACCGAATCAATATCCCGAGATCGTACTCTCCATAATACTCAATCCTCAGTCATATCCACAAGTCACAACTCCCAATACATAGGACAACTGTCAGCTCTATCTGACTGAACTAGGATAACTCCTAGGATGGAGGGTCAGGGAACAAGAGTCCGATAATCAATGCCGTCGGAAGTGGCAAGGATTACATGGACCGCTCTGGAGCAAATCCACAACCCTTAAACCAAACAAGGACCAGGGTTGCAGACCGTCTCCCGAGTGGAACCGCTCTCCTTACGCTATCCGACGGACAAGACAGGTCAGGAGCTAGACGACTAATCTAGTATGGAGTCTACCTAGCAGACAAGGGGATCAGGTATACTATACCAAGGTGAACATGCACGAGCCCAGTCCAGCAAACCAAAGGAATGGTTCTGCCCAGTCCTTCGAACCAAATTCCCGATCGGGAATTTTGGAAGAATCCAGCAGAGTCTCCTCTGTATTCTGGACAGGAGCTCCCAGCGAATTGGGGCCAAAACCACTAGGCGCAACCCGCCACAGAATCGCAGAATCGCAGGCTGAGAACACTAAGTCTCAGCTACCAGCAGCACTAAGATGCGTACTGGGAACAAGTCGATAGCCGAGAACACTAAGTCTCGGCCTCCAGCAGCACTACGATGCGTACTGGAAAATCAATCGAACCCGAGACCACTAAGTCCCGGCCTCCAGCAGCGCTACAATGCGTACTGGGCGCCAAGCCAACATGCATAATAATAAAATAACCGTCTCGCAGGGCGCATCACAGCACATGCTCGTAATTCTAACCCAAGCGCAATCACAGCCACAAGAATAGTTCGCCAAGCCGTTACCCGACCGCGAGTCGGACACGGGGCATACAGGGACAATCCATACATGTGAGTCGTGCTCGTGTCCTCGGAGGTGTGGATGATCCATCCGAGTTGTCCGATACGGTCTATCCCGGTATCGGACCAAGCTATCCTAAGTTATCATCATGGTTGATCTACTACTAGGCTACACTAATCATGGTTATAAAATTTACAAGTACAAATTAATTAAATGAAATAAAATCCAGGAGAGAGGGCAAGAGCCGTCGATGAGCAAGGGATACTTGCCTAGAGGGCTCGGCTAGGTAAGCAAGTCTTCGGCAGTCGCGATCCAAGCTAGCACGCCAATCGAGATCCTCAGAACACACAATAAATAATCATCAGCACCAAATAATAAAATAATAGAATAATCACAAGAGATGGCAGAAGGCTATACCGTACGGGTCCCGCAAGCAGTGCAGGAATCTGGCACGGAAATCGAGGCACGCAGACCGATACGGGCACGCAAATCGAGATGCGCACGTATATCGAGACGCGTACGAGAATCGAGAGAACACGAATATCGAGACAAACGAGAAACATAAACGTGCAAGTAAATCGAGACGTACACGTAAATCGAGACGACCCAAGGTCCAAGGAGCACGTAAATCGATGCAGCACACAAATCGATGTGTACACGCAAATCGAAAAGGTGCAGAGTCCAATGCGGCACACAACCGAGGCGGCACGCAAATCGGTGCATGCACGCAAACCGAGGCAACACAAGATATAATGTGACACGCAAATCGATACGACACGCAAATCGGTGCGTGCACGCAAATCGATGTAGTACGGGTCACGAGGTAGGCACAAAGGCCGAGACACGAGGATCGAGACAATGCACCAACCGAGGTGGCACGTTGCCCGAGGCAGCATGGGGCTCGAGGCGTCCCGCTGCCCAAGGCAGCACGTGGATCGAGGTACACGCAAAACGAGACGATATGTACACCGAGGTGCATACGACCCAAAAATACGAGGAAGCGCACCAACCGAGGGTGCGCTGCCCGAGGAACACGCTGCACGAGGCAGCGCACTGCTCGAGGCAGCACGCTGCCCGAGACGCACGGATCGAGGGGCTCGCTCCCCGATGAGCTCACAGCCCGAGGAGGGGAGAGAGGAGGGTGGCGGAGCTCACCAGAGGGGGACTCGGCCAGGTCGGGTCGGGTCGGACCACCAACGGGGGAGGGTGGTCAGCAGCAGGAGCCAAGTCGGGGCGGCACTGCTGGCCGGAGAAGGGCGGAGGAGACGGAGGCCGTCGTGGAGCTCGGCCAAGTCGGGTCGGGGGCTCCCGGCGGCAGAGGAGAAGACAGAGAAGGAGAGACGAGGGCGGTGCCGGTGGCGGCCATGGGGGCTCGGCCAGGCGGAGGAGAAGGAAAGAGGGGGAAAGTGGTGGTGGCGCTGGAAGTGGTGGTGGTGGTGGCTGATGGCGGAGACGACGATGATGGTGGAGGAGATGACGATAATGGTGGTGCTGGCGGGGAAGGTGGCCGGAGGGGCTGGGCCAGGGAAGAGCGGGAGAGAGGGGAAGCTCGGGAAGGGGACTGGAAAGAGGGAAGAAGAGTGAGGAAGAGAGAGAGCTGAGAGAGAGAGAGGGGGGATTTGGGGGGGTTCTCCAGGGAAGAGAGAGAGGGGAGATTTCGGGAGAGAGAGAGAGGGAAAGGTGAGGGAGGAGAGAGGGAGTGGGTGAGTGATGTGAGGGGTGATGTGAGGGGGCATAGATATTTTTGGAGGGTAGTTTAGGAACAAGAAAATTAATAATAATAATAATAATAAGGATAAAATTACCTCCAAGAAAATAATAAAAATTTCAAAAATACCCCAAAATTAAAATCCTCCAAATAAAATAATACGGTCAAATACGTACTCCAAAATAGGAATATTACAAGTATCCTGTATTTAAATTCCTATAACTTCATGTTAATTAATCATCTGTATTTTATTTTCTGCACTTTATTTTTCTGTAATTCTATTATCTGCTCTTTAAATTTTTATGTTAATTAATTAGCTGCTCTTTAATTTTCATGCTAATTAATTCCTGTAATTTTATTTCTGTATTTCTTCTTGTAATTTTATTACCTGCATTTTAATTCCTGCTTTAGTTTTACTTTCGGGTTGGCCTTGTTGGACCCGTGCAACCCGACCCATTGGACCCATTGGACCCGGCCCAACTCCCACCTACCAGCACCTTTTATTTAAAGCCACCCTCTCCCTTCTCTCTCCTCATTTACTTTACTTCTCACCATTACTCCTCTTCTTCTTCTTCATTACTCTCTCCACCTACCGAACCGTAGGCAAGTACAACTTGCTCCACATGAGAACCCATATTTTTGTAGTTCATTTTTTATTCCTCGCAAGATCCTAAGAAAGTTTAGAACTTGGCATTTTTCATTTCGAAGTCTTAATCTTTGTAGATCTATAAATTAGTTATTTTCGGAGTTTGGTGGTTTTGATCTATCAAACTTCTTTGTTTACAAGTTTTGATGGTTCCATGTTGTAGAGAAGTTTGTTCTACCCAACTTTGACCTTTGGAAAGTTGGATTTGGACTTATTTTGACCAAGTTCTGGACTTTTGAAGCTTTGGGGTACAACCATGGAGTTCTTGCTGTTTGGAGAAGACAGTGAGCAGTGTATGCTAGCTTTTTAGCTGCGTCACTGAGCTGTACGCGCTCTTTAGCGCAGCGCAGTATGGAGTCCATACGCTGCCTTTTTAGGAAGCGTGTGTCTTGCATACGCTACCTTTGGAAGCGTGTGTCGTATGGAGTTCATACGCTACCTTTTGGGAGCGTATGACTTGCATACGCTGACTTGAATGGTCAGGAGTCGTATGGAGTTCATACGCTACCTTTTGGGAGCGTATGACTTGCATATGCTGACTTGAATGGTCAGGAGTCGTATGGAGTTCATACGCTACCTTTTGGGAGCGTATGACTTGCATACGCTGACTTGAATGGTCAGGAGTCGTATGGAGTTCATACGCTACCTTTTGGGAGCGTATGACTTGCATACGCTGACTTGAATGGTCAGAAGTCGTATGGAGTTCATACGCTACCTTTTGGGAGCGTATGACTTGCATACGCTGACTTGGATAGTCAGGAGTCGTATGGAGTCCATACGCTGCCTTTGGGGAGCGTATGACTTGCATACGCTCACTTGGATGGTGAGGAGTTGTATGGAGCCCATACGCTGCCTCTTTGACTTGAGCGTAGCCTGACATGAGCGTAGCCTACTTATCCTGGATCTTCTATAGCCCTGTATATTGATATTTTATTAGATATTTAACGTCCATTTTATATCCTTACGCCTTTTGGCATAAACTCGATAAAATCATGATATGATAATATTGTTAATATCAATTGTTATGTGGAATATGCCTTGTGTCCCGATTGATTTTTGGGATATCCAGTATGACTGGGACTTGACCCTGAGAGTTGTAGACTCGACCCCACTGAATGCTAGTTGACTTTCATGCATTGCCACCATTGATAATGATTGTGATCTTGACTAAATTGATCATGCGTTCCTAATTGGAACTAAGAGACTGGCTAGTCGTCTTATTGACTTGAATGAATGAGACACGTTCATGTTATGGACTATTGTAATCGACTGGCTGATCCCGAATATTGACTTACATGCACATACAGGCTTCAATCTATTTATTTATTTATTTACTTATTTATTTTCTACAAAAGAAGCATGCATACTTTATGGTCAAGGCATGATTACCGTGGTTAGATTTGATTGTTGTATTACGCTATGTAAGACCTGCAACCTAACCGCACTGGTATTATTGTAGGGTTGTGCATATCGTACCCCGTACGAAAGTACTCATTTGAATGACCATGATCCACGGCATGGGATTTCACTCAACGTAGGGACTATTAAGTTAAATAAAATAATGATGGCATGGAGAGAATGGATTCCCGAGTTCTTACATGGCAGCCCCCTTAGGACAAGTAATACCCGACGGGCCGGCTGGTTCCCACAGATACTGTAAAACTGCCACACGGGCAGGGAACAGTATCTGCTTTTATTATTATTGTATATTGTATATTGACGGGCGTCCTGCTAGGACTCGTCTAATTCATGCATGGGCCAATTGATCGACTGGATAGACTAGCCTTGCTTGCACATAGTAAGAACCGAGGAATCCCTAATTGCATTATTCCAGGATAACTTGGGACTCATAATAGCAAGCCGTAGGAGTTGATTGGCCGTTCAAGATGATTTGTTTGTGCACTGTACTTTGTTACCTAACTAGGATGATCAGAATGTCAGGACATGACGGGCCAACTTCTGTCCTTGTTTGGTTGGGAGGTTGGTTCGAAGTGTCTCGATGTGATGTGAGTTCTAGTAGCAAGCAGAGATCTATTATTATATTCTCTTACTTACTGGTTTTAGTTCTCATGTCGTGCTCCCTTTTGGTACTTGCTATTAGAGGTCTAACCTCTCTGGTTTTGCATGGCCAGATTTAGAGCCAGTTCTCGAGGACTCAGCGTACTTCCACCTCCAGGATGGTCAATACTAGAGGAATGATCGCAGGAGGCCTCGAGTGGGTTCCTTAACTTCACTACTCGTTTTGTTATCTACTTTATACCTTGCCGTTTGGCACCGACATGTTAGTCGGATTATCTTGTACTTACTTTTGCATAATTGTAATTAAGTCAGACTGCAGCTGATAACAATTGTGTACGCTTGCTATATCATCTGGCTATGTTTTGTAAAGCCAGATCTCAAGAACATTTTGACCGAGCGTTTGGGATGCCTTACTGCTTTACCTTACATGTTCTATATTTCTGTTTCTTGTTTGAATGATTGAGACAATAGATGTGTAATGACCATAGTAAGACTTTTATGTAGCATGCACCCCCTCGTCTGGTTAGACAGCATTGATCGTATTATACGGTATTCATCTACCCGTAATACGTAGCTGGCTGAGTCACTCCCCCGCTCTCCAGTATTCTGGTTCTGGGGCGTGACAAGGTTTTAGTGGTGGCCCATGCAGGTCTGATTTCAGACTTGTGGGGTGTTTTGATTTATAGAATGTCTCAATCACATGTGTTCCCCCTTGATCTCATGATTCGTTGTTCTCAACCCTTGTTTGACATTCCGGTATCCTTTGACTTCATTGATCCTTCATGTCCGGTTGTTTGATTGTTCTCTTGTCCCTTTTCTTAGGGGCACTTCGTCCGCATCGGTCGGAGCTGGACAGCAACAACAAGAGCAACATGGACAACCTGACCCTGTTGGTCAGCAACAAGGGCCAGTCTCACCTCAGGAGGCTACTCAGGAAGAAGTGATAGTAGAACCAGCAGCTGGATCGCAGTATCCGGATGTTCCACCACCACCAACAGTTCCACCTACCCCTGCGGAGATGGACACACCAGCCCTTCTGGAGATCATGAGAGGGATGATGGCTACTCAGCAACACCAGATGTTGGCCCAGCAGCGCATGCACGCTCAGTTGCAAGAGCAGAATGTACTACTCAACCAAGGATTACATACGGCATTAGAAAGAGGGGCGAAGACAGATTCAGGAGCGTCAGCCCAGTTTTGCAAGTACAACCCCCGTCGTTTCGAGGGCACGGAGGATGCCATCTCAGCAGATGCATGGCTTAAGGATATTGAGGCTATTCTGACAGCCGCTAAGGTGTCGGCAGAAGAACGTGTGGATCTAGTAAAGTTGTTACTTCAGGATCTCGCACGTGATTGGTGGAAATCAGAGGAAGTAGGCATCAGACGTCCTGTTGCTTGGGACGATTTTACTGCAAGGTTCAAGACAAAGTACTATGGAGTTGTGGCACAGTTTGAGCTACAACAGAAGTTTATTAGCCTCATGCAGGCTGGCAAGACGGTAGATGCTTATGCAGCGAAGTTCTGCAGATTGAGTAGGTTTGCCCCAGAGATGGTAGCAACAGAACGCCAGAGGACGATGAGGTTCCAGCAAGGGTTTCATCTTGAGCTCTTGCAATTGATAGAGGGGCACAATTACCAGACTTTTGATGAGATATTGACGGCGACTCGAAGGCATGAGATCACCATTCAGAGGCTTGCGGCAAGGACTGGGGGTCAGAAGAGATCCCACAGTCAGATTGAAGGAGGAGGGGGAGCAGCGCCCCGAACAACAGCACCATCCCCTGGCATTCGTATCTACGATGTGGCGATGCGAGGGCCAGCACCACCACCCAGGCAGCAGCAACAGCAACAGAGGAAGAACCAGCAACCCCCGACGGGCTGCACTTATTGTGGGAAGATGGGGCACACTAGAGATGTGTGTCGGACATTGAATGGACTGTGTCTGATATGTGGAAACCCAGATCATCGGGTTACCACATGTCCCATAAATTCGAGGTCAGAAGGACCAGGGCAGCAGTTTCCTGCTCTGCCAGCACCAGGGGCAGGGCAGTATCGAGGACCAGCATTGGCAGTGAGGCCGTTGGCGCAGCATCCGTTAGTATCACAGGCTCAGATGTTTCGGCAGCAGGGGCCGCCGATGCAGCAACACCAGCATAGACCACCCCAGCATCATCAAGGCAGGGGCCAGCAGCAGCACCAGGCTAGGCCACAACATGGGAACCAGCAAGGAGGTCGAGGGCAGGCATTCACACTATCCTTGGAAGAGGCATTGGCATCGGGAGATGTTGTGGCAGGTAACATTCTCGTCGCCTCATATCCCGCAGTAGCACTGTTTGATTCGGGAGCATCCCATTCATTTATATCTGCACAATTTGCGACACGACTAGGAGTGGAGTTCGAGGCATTGCCAGGGAGGTTGAATATACTCACTGGTAATGGGCTCGTGGGAGTTAGTAGAGTTAGTTTAGCATGTAGTGTTGTAGTGTGCGGGCATCCTTTACCCGCCCGGTTGATAGAATTTCCTGTTGAAAATTTCGACATTATCTTAGGCATGGACTGGCTGAAAGACAGTCATGCGACAATAGATTGTCGTAGTGGAAGTGTATCTTTTGATATTCCAGGCATGGAGAGGTTCACCTTGGTCAGGTCAGAGGCAACTCAGCAAGAGCAGGGAGTAGTAACAGCAATGGAAGAAGTTCAGATTCTGAAGGTAGTTGAAGAATTTCTAGACGTATTTCTCGAAGAACTTCCAGGTCTACCACCGGTTAGAGATATTGAGTTCAGCATAGAATTGGCACCTGGAACTAAACCAATATCAGATCGGATTTACAGAATGGCGGATTCAGAGCAGGCCAAGGTGTATCAGCACATAGAGGAATTGAAGGAGAAGAAGTTTATCCAAGCTAGCATATCGCCATGGGCAGCACCAGTGGTACTTGTGGGGAAGAAGGATAGATCATCCAGATTGTGCATCGATTACAGGAAGCTTAACGCGGCAACAGTAAAGAACAAGTACCCATTACCCAGGATCGATGACTTATTTGATCAGTTGAGCAAGGCTAGAGTTTTCTCCAAGATAGATCTTCGTTCAGGGTATCATCAGGTGAGGGTTCGGAAGGAGGATATTCCCAAGACAACATTCAGGTCGAAGTATGGGCATTATGAGTTCTTAGTAATGCCGTTTGGTTTGACCAATGCTCCAGCAATATTCATGGATTTGATGAATCGCATCTTTATGCCATACTTAGACCAGTTTGTCGTTGTGTTTCTTGACGACATTCTAGTATACTCTGCTAGTGAAAAGGAGCATGAAGACCACCTCAGGAAAGTGTTGCAGGTTCTAAGAGAGAACCAGTTGTATGCCAAGCTCAGTAAGTGTGAATTCTGGACGGATCACATTTCATTTTTGGGTCATATTGTATCAGGAGCTGGAGTAGCAGTGGATCCCAAGAAGGTAGAAGCAGTAGAGAGTTGGCCAGTACCCAAGACCGTGGCTGATGTACGGAGTTTCTTGGGATTGGCAGGATATTACAGAAGGTTTGTGTCAGACTTTGCAAGGCTTTCAGCACCCATGACCCGCTTGACCCGGAAGGATGTACCATTCGTCTGGTCGGCAGAATGTCAGGCATCATTCGAGACTTTGAAGCAAAAGTTGATATCAGCGCCTATTCTTACATTGCCAGTTGGACCCGGAGATTTTACAGTATATTGTGATGCGTCAGGTAAAGGACTTGGATGTGTCCTTATGTAATATGGAAAGGTGATAGCATATGCATCTAGGCAGCTTCGGGACCACGAGAAGAATTACCCAACTCATGATTTGGGGTTAGCGGCAGTAGTGTTTGCCCTGAAGCTATGGAGACATTACTTATATGGTGACCGAGTGGAAATGTACACAGACCACAAAAGTCTGAAGTACATCTTTACTCAGAAGGAACTGAACATGAGGCAGAGAAGGTGGCTGGAGTTGATCAAGGATTATGACGTGGAGCTTCAGTATCATCCAGGCAAGACGAATGTAGTAGCAGACGCCCTTAGCAGAAGAGGCGGCGCATTTATGTTGACAACACAGAGGCATATCTTAGAAGACCTTCAGGAGATGGACATCGAAGTTATACTTTCTAGTGATATAGGAGTTCTAACTAGTCTACAAGTTCAATCTGACTTGGTAGGCAGGATCAAGGCAGCTCAGGCACAAGACCCGAGGATTCAGAAGCTTAGGGCAGAATGTGAGTCAGGACTCAGAAAGAAGATGCAAATTCATAAAGATGGTACGCTTAGGTTTGGATCACGTCTATGTGTACCTAGTGGAGATATCAGACAGAAAGTTATGGCAGAAGCTCACAGTTTCCAGTATTCTATACATCCTGGAGGGACCAAGATGTACCAAGATATCAAGCAGCACTTCTGGTGGAACGGGATGAAGAGGGAGATAGCTAGGTTTGTTTCCCGTTGCTTGATATGTCAGCAAGTAAAGGCAGAACAGCAGAGGCCAGCTGGATTATTACAACCGCTTCCTATCCTGGAATGGAAGTGGGAACACATTACGATGGACTTTGTGACCGGTTTACCGAGATCACCAAGTGGTAAAGATGCTATTTGGGTGATAGTAGATCGGCTTACAAAGGTAGCACACTTTCTTTCTTTCAGAGTAGGGCAATCTACAGAAAAGTTGGCAGAGTTGTATATGCAACAGATAGTCAGGCAGCATGGAGTTCCTGTCAGTATTGTGTCGGATCGGGATACCCGCTTTACATCGCATTTTTGGAAGAGCTTGCATCATAGTCTGGGTACCAAATTAAAATTTAGCACGGCTTACCATCCACAGACGGACGGGCAATCAGAAAGGACGATTCAGACTTTAGAAGACATGTTGCGAGCTTGCACTCTAGATTTTGGAGGGTCTTGGGAGAGTCACCTTCACTTGGTCGAGTTCTCATACAACAACAGTTATCAAGCCAGTATCCAGATGGCACCATTTGAGGCACTATATGGTAAGAAGTGTAGATCGCCACTAGCATGGGATGATATCGGGGAAAGGAAGATGCTAGGCCCAGAAATGATTATCCAGACGGTTGAAGTGATTAAGGGAATTAGAGAACGACTTCGTGTTGCGCAGGATCGGCATCGTCATTGGACGGACCAGCATCGTAGGCCGTTAGAGTTCTCTGTTGGGGACCACGTATTCTTGCGGATCTCACCTACTCGTGGGGTCATTAGATTTGGCGTTCGCGGGAAACTGAGTCCGCGGTACGTGGGCCCATTTGTTATCCTTGATAGGATAGGCGATGTTGCTTATCGTTTATCACTCCCACCTTCGTTACGAGAGGTGCATGACGTATTTCATGTATCTCAATTACGTAGGTATGTATCGGACCCAAGCCATGTCCTCGATCACTCTGAGCTGGTTGTTGGTACCAACCTGTCTTACGAGGAACAGCCTGTGTCCATTTTGGACCGAAGAGAGAAGATACTCAAGAACCGAACAATTAGTCTTGTCCGTGTTGCTTGGGGTCATCACTCCTTGGGAGAGTCAACGTGGGAACGTGAGGATGATATCCGATCACGGTATCCACACCTGTTTGACTCACAAGGTATACCTTTTTCTGTGTACCTTGATTGTCTTGATTCCTCATGCTTATCACCTTATGGGTAAAATTGCTTGATATCGTAGATTGATGGATTTACATATATGTTACTTGCTATGGACATTGTAAAATAATTGCTTTATTGAATTGCTTGTACTTAGATTAGTTTAGCCCCGATATTTCTATCTTGCTTGAATTTGAAATTCCGAGGACGGAATTTTTTCAAGGAGGGTAGAGATGTCACTCCCCGTTCCCGGAATGCGTATTCTAATACGTATATTGCCTGAATGTATTTATCTAGTATTTATCATGTAGTATTCTGTATTTAAATTCCTATAACTTCATGTTAATTAATCATCTGCATTTTATTTTCTGCACTTTATTTTTCTGTAATTTTATTATCTGCTCTTTAAATTTTCATGTTAATTAATTAGCTGCTCTTTAATTTTCATGCTAATTAATTCCTGCAATTTTATTTCTGCATTTCTTCTTGTAATTTTATTACCTGTATTTTAATTCCTGCTTTAGTTTTACTTTCGGGTTGGCCTTGTTGGACCCGTGCAACCCGACCCATTGGACCCATTGGACCCGGCCCAACTCCCACCTACCACCACCTTTTATTTAAAGCCACCCTCTCCCTTCTCTCTCCTCATTTACTTTACTTCTCACCATTACTCCTCTTCTTCTTCTTCATTACTCTCTCCACCTACCGAACCGTAGGCAAGTACAACTTGCTCCACATGAGAACCCATATTTTTGTAGTTCATTTTTTATTCCTCGCAAGATCCTAAGAAAGTTTAGAACTTGGCATTTTTCATTTCGAAGTCTTAATCTTTGTAGATCTAGAAATTAGTTATTTTCGGAGTTTGGTGGTTTTGATCTATCAAACTTCTTTGTTTGCAAGTTTTGATGGTTCCATGTTGTAGAGAAGTTTGTTCTACCCAACTTTGACCTTTGGAAAGTTGGATTTGGACTTGTTTTGACCAAGTTCTGGACTTTTGAAGCTTTGGGGTACAACCATGGAGTTCTTGCTGTTTGGAGAAGACAGTGAGTAGTGTATGCTAGCTTTTTAGCTGCGTCACTGAGCTGTGCGCGCTCTTTAGCGCAGCGCAGTATGGAGTCCATACGCTGCCTTTTTAGGAAGCGTGTGTCTTGCATACGCTACCTTTGGAAGCGTGTGTCGTATGGAGTTCATACGCTACCTTTTGGGAGCGTATGACTTGCATACGCTGACTTGAATGGTCAGGAGTCGTATGGAGTTCATACGCTACCTTTTGGGAGCGTATGACTTGCATACGCTGACTTGAATGGTCAGGAGTCGTATGGAGTTCATACGCTACCTTTTGGGAGCGTATGACTTGCATACGCTGACTTGAATGGTCAGGAGTCGTATGGAGTTCATACGCTACCTTTTGGGAGCGTATGACTTGCATACGCTGACTTGAATGGTCGGGAGTCGTATGGAGTTCATACGCTACCTTTTGGGAGTGTATGACTTGCATACGCTGACTTGGATGGTCAGGAGTCGTATGGAGTCCATACGCTGCCTTTGGGGAGCGTATGACTTGCATACGCTCACTTGGATGGTGAGGAGTTGTATGGAGCCCATACGCTGCCTCTTTGACTTGAGCGTAGCCTGACATGAGCGTAGCCTACTTATCCTGGATCTTCTATAGCCCTGTATATTGATATTTTATTAGATATTTAACGTCCATTTTATATCCTTACGCCTTTTGGCATAAACTCGATAAAATTATGATATGATAATATTGTTAATATCAATTGTTATGTGGAATATGCCTTGTGTCCCGATTGATTTTTGGGATACCCAGTATGACTGGGACTTGACCCTGAGAGTTGTAGACTCGACCCCACTGAATGCTAGTTGACTTTCATGCATTGCCACCATTGATAATGATTGTGATCTTGACTAAATTGATCATGCGTTCCTAATTAGAACTAAGAGACTGGCTAGTCGTCTTATTGACTTGAATGAATGAGACACGTTCATGTTATGGACTATTGTAATCGACTGGCTGATCCCGAATATTGACTTACATGCACATGCAGGCTTCAATCTATTTATTTATTTATTTACTTATTTATTTTCTACAAAAGAAGCATGTGTATTTTATGGTCAAGGCATAATTACCGTGGTTAGATTTGATTGTTGCATTACGCTATGTAAGACCTGCAATCTAACCGCACTGGTATCGTTGTAGGGTTGTGTATATCGTACCCCGTACGAAAGTACTCATTTGAATGACCATGATCCACGGCATGGGATTTCACTCAACGTAGGGACTATTAAGTTAAATAAAATAATGATGGCATGAAGAGAATGGATTCCCGAGTTCTTACATGGCAGCCCCCTTGGGACAAGTAATACCCGACGGGCCGGCTGGTTCCCACAGATACTATAAAACTGCCACACGGACAGGGAACAGTATCTGCTTTTATTATTATTGTATATTGTATATTGACGGGCGTCCTGCTAGGACTCGTCTAATTCATGCATGGGCCAATTGATCGACTGGATAGACTAGCCTTGCTTGTACATAGTAAGAACTGAGGAATCCCTAATTGTATTATTCCAGGATAACTTGGGACTCATAATAGCAAGCCGTAGGAGTTGATTGGGCGTTCAAGATGATTTGTTTGTGCACTGTACTCTGTTACCTAACTGGGATGATCAGAATGTCAGGACATGACGGGCCAACTTCTGTCCTTGTTTGGTTGGGAGGTTGGTTCGAAGTGTCTCGATGTGATGTGAGTTCTAGTAGCAAGCAGAGATCTATTATTATATTCTCTTACTTACTAGTTTTAGTTCTCATGTCGTGCTCCCTTGTGGTACTTACTATTAGAGGTCTAACCTCTCTGGTTTTGCATGGCCAGATTTAGAGCCAGTTCCCGAGGACTCAGCGTACTTCCACCTCCAGGATGGTCAATACTAGAGGAATGATCGCAGGAGGCCTCGAGTGGGTTCCTTAACTTCACTACTCGTTTTGTTATCTACTTTATACCTTGCCGTTTGGCACCGACATGTTAGTCGGATTGTCTTGTACTTACTTTTGCATAATTGTAATTAAGTCAGACTGTAGCTGATAACAATTGTGTACGCTTGCTATATCATCTGGCTATGTTTTGTAAAGCCAGATCTCAAGAACATTTTAACCGAGCATTTGGGACGCCTTACTGCTTTACCTTACATGTTCTATATTTCTGTTTCTTGTTTGAATGATTGAGACAATAGATGTGTAATGACCATAGTAAGACTTTTATGTAGCATGCACCCCCTCGTCTGGTTAGACAGCATTGATCGTATTATACGGTATTCATCTACCCGTAATACGTAGCTGGCTGAGTCACTCCCCCGCTCTCCAGTATTCTGGTTCTGGGGCGTGACAACGCCCGTCAATATACAATATACAATAATAATAAAAACAGATACTGTTCCCTGCCCGTGTGGCAGATTTACAGTATCTGTGGGAACCAGCCGGCCCGTCGGGTACTACTCGTCCCAAGGGGGCTGCCATGTAAGAATTCGGGAATCCATTCTCTCCATGCAATCATTATTTTATTTAACTTAATAGTCTCTACGTTGAGTGAAATCCCATGCCGTGGATCATGGTCATTCAAATGAGTACTTCCGTACGGGGTACGATATGCACAACTCTACAACGATACCAGTGCGGTTAGGTTGCAGGTCTTACATAGCGTAATGCAACAATCAAATCTATCCACGGTAATCATGCCTTGACCATAAAGTACACATGCTTTTTTTGTAGAAAAATAACTAAGTAAATAAATAAATAAATAGATTGAAGCCTGCATGTGCATGTATGTCAATATTCGGGATCAGCCAGTCGAGTACAATAGTTCATAACATAAACGTGTCTCATTCATTTCATTCAATAAGACGACTAGCCAGTCTCTTGGTTCCAATTAGGAACGCATGATCAATTTAGTCAAGATAACCATCGTCATTAATGGTGACAAGGCATGAAAGTCAATTTGCATTAAATAGGGTCGAGTCTATAACTCTCAAGGTCAAGTCCCAGTCATACTGGGTATCCCAAAAATCAATCGGGACACAAGGCATATTCTACATAACAATTGATATTAACAATATTAACATATCATGATTTATCGGGTTCATGCCAAAAGGCGTAAGGATATAAAATGGACGTTAAACATCTAATAAGATATCAATATACAGGGCTATAAAAGATCCAGGCAAGGAAAATGAAACCAAACGGACATGCTGACATAAGACCAAGTCAGCCAAAGGCCATACGCTCAGTGCAAGAGTCATACGCTTAGGTCAAGCTAGCGTATGAACTCCATACGACTCCTGACCATCCAAGTGAGCGTATGCAAGACATACGCTCCAAAAAGGCAGCGCATGAACCCCATACGAATCCTCACTATCCAAGTGAGCGTATGCAAGTCATTCGCTCCCAAAAGGCAGCGTATGGACTCCATACGACTCCTGACCATTCAAGTCAGCGTATGCAAGTCATACGCTCCCAAAAGGTAGCGTATGAACTCCATACGACTCCTGACCATTCAAGTCAGCGTATGCAAGTCATACGCTCCCAAAAGGTAGCGTATGAACTCCATACGACACACGTTTCCAAAAGGTAGCTTATGCAAGACACACGCTTCCTAAAAAGGTAGCGTATGGACTCCATACTGCGCTGCGCTAAAGAGCGCGCTCAGCTCAGTGACGCAAGCTAAAAAGCTAGCGTACACTGCTCACTGTCTTCTCCAAACAGCAAGAACTCCATGGTTGCACCCCAAAGCTTCAAAAGTCCATAACTTGGTCAAAATAAGTCCGAATCCAACTTTCCAAAGGTCAAAATTGGGTAGGATGAACTGCTCTACGACATGGAACCATCAAATCTTGAGAACAAAAGAGTTTGCTAGATCAAAACCCATAGACAACCGAAAATACAATAACTTAGATCTACAAGAAATGAACCAATGAAATCAAAAATACTAAGCACTAAACTCTCTTAGAATCATGAGAGGAAGAATATTGAACCATAAAATATGGTCCTCATGTAGAGCAAGATGTACTTGCCTAGTTGGTAGGTGGAGAGAGAAATGAAAGGAAGAAGAAGAAGTAATGGTGAAGAAGGAGTGAATGAGGAGAGAGAAGGGAGAGGGTAGCTTTAAGTAGCAAAGGGGTGGTAGGTGGGAGTTGGGCCGGGTTATTAATGGGTCGGGTTTAAGGGGCTCATCCAACCGAAAATAAAACTAAAGCAGAGAAGTAAATTGCAGGAAATAAAATGCAGAAATAAATTACGGAAAATTAATTGCAGGAAATAAATTAATATAAGAATTAAAGAGCAGATCATTAATTAACAAAAACTTAATTAACATGAATTAAAGGAATTTAAATACAGGGTAATACATGATAAATACTAAAATAAATACACATGAGTTGTACATGAATAAGACTACACATTCTGGGAACGGGGAGTGACATCTCTACCCACCTTAGAAAAATTCCGTCCTCGGAATTTGAAATCCAAGCAGGATAGAAACATCGGGGCTAAACTAATCTAAGTACAAGCAATTCAATCAAGCAATCATTTTACAATGTCCATAGCAAGTAACATACCCATATTTAACAATCTACGTTATCTAGCAATTCTGCCCATAAAGGGTTAAGCATGAGGAATCAAGACAATCAAGGTACACAGAAAAAGATATACCTTGTGAGTCAAACAGATATGGATACCGTGATCGGATATCATCCTCACGTTCCCACGTTGACTCTCCCAAAGAGTGATGACCCCAAGCAACTCGGACAAGGTTAATTGTTCGGTTCTTGAGTACCTTCTCTCTTCGGTCCAAGATGGACACAGGCTGCTCCTCGTAAGACAGGTTGGTACCAACAACCAGCTCAGAATGATCGAGGATATGGCTTGGGTCCGATACATACCTCCGTAATTGAGATACATGAAATACGTCATGCACCTCTCGTAACGAAGGTGGAAGGGATAAACGATAAGAAACATCGCCTATCCTATCAAGAATAACAAATGGGCCTACGTATCGCGGACTCAGCTTCCCGCGAACGCCAAATCTAATGACCCCACGAGTAGGTGAGATCCGCAAGAATACGTGGTCCCCAACAGAGAACTCTAACGGCCTACGATGCTGGTCCGCCCAATGACGATGCCGATCCTGTGCAACACGAAGTCGCTCTCTAATTTCCTTAATCACTTCAACCGTCTGAACAATCATTTCTGGGCCTAGCATCTTCCTTTTCCCGATATCATCCTATGCTAGTGGCGATCTACACTTCTTACCATATAGTACTTCAAATGGCGCCATCTGGATACTGGCTTGATAACTGTTGTTGTATGAGAACTCAACTAAGTGCAGGTGGCTTTCCCAAGATCCTCCAAAATCCAGAGTGCAAGCTCGCAACATATCTTCTAAAGTTTGGATTGTCCTTTCTGATTACCCGTCCGTCTGCGGATGGTAAGCCGTGCTAAATCTCAACTTGGTACCCAGACTATGATGCAAGCTCTTCCAGAAATGTGATATGAAACGGGTATCTCGATCTGACACAATACTGACAGGGACTCCATGCTGCCTGACTATCTGTTGCATATACAACTCTGCCAACTTTTCTGTAGATTGCCCTACTCTGAAAGGAAGAAAATACGCCACCTTCGTAAGCCGATCTACTATCACCCAAATGGCATCCTTACCACTTGGCGATCTCGGTAAACCGGTCACAAAGTCCATCGTGATATGCTCCCACTTCCATTCCGGGATAGAAAGCGGTTGCAATAATCCAGCTGGCCTCTGCTGTTCTGCCTTCACTTGCTGACATACCAAGCAACGGGAAACGAATCTAGCTATCTCTCTCTTCATTCCATTCCACCAGAAGTGCTGCTTGATATCTTGGTACATTTTGGTCCCTCCAGGATGTATAGAATACTGGGAACTGTGAGCTTCTGCCATAACTTCCTGTCTGATATCTCCACTGGGCACACATAGACGTGATCCAAACCTAAGCGTACCATCTTCATGAATTCTCATTTCCTTCCTGAGTCCTGACTCACATTCTGCCCTAAGCTTCTGAATCCTTGGGTCTTGTGCCTGAGCTGCCTTGATCCTATCTACCAAGTCAGATTGGACTTGTAGACTAGCCAGAACTCCTACATCACTAGGAAGTATAACTTCTATGCCCATCTCCTGAAGGTCTTCTAAGATATGTCTCTGCGTTGTCAACATAAATGCGCCACCTCTTCTGCTAAGGGCGTCTGCTACTACATTAGCCTTGCCTGGATGATACTGAAGCTCCACATCATAATCCTTGATCAACTCCAACCACCTTCTCTGCCTCATGTTCAGCTCCTTCTGAGTAAAGATGTACTTCAGACTTTTGTGGTCTGTGTACATTTCCACTCGGTCACCATATAAGTAATGTCTCCATAGCTTCAGAGCAAATACTACTGCCGCTAACTCCAAATCATGAGTTGGGTAATTCTTCTCGTGGTCTTGAAGCTGCCTAGATGCATACGCTATCACCTTCCCATGTTGCATAAGGACACATCCAAGTCCTTTACCTGACGCATCACAATATACTGTAAAACCTCCGGGTCCAACTGGCAATGTAAGAATAGGCGCTGATATCAACTTCTGCTTCAGATTTTCAAATGATGCCTGACATTCTGCCGACCAAACGAATGGTACATCCTTCCGGGTCAAGCGGGTCATGGGTGCTGAAAGCCTTGCAAAGTCTGACATAAATCTTCTGTAATATCCTGCCAATCCCAAGAAACTCCGTACATCAGCTACGGTCTTGGATACTGGCCAACTCTCTACTGCTTCTACCTTCTTGGGATCCACTGCTACTCCAGCTCCTGATACGATATGACCCAAAAATGAAATGTGATCCGTCCAGAACTCACACTTGCTGAGCTTGGCATACAACTGGTTCTCTCTCAAAACCTGCAACACTTTCCTGAGGTGGTCTTCATGCTCCTCTTCACTAGCAGAGTATACTAGAATGTCGTCAAGAAATACAACGACAAACTGGTCTAAGTACGGCATAAAGATACGGTTCATCAAATCCATGAAGATAGCTGGAGCATTGGTCAAACCAAACGGCATTACTAAAAACTCATAATGCCCATACTTCGACCTGAATGTTGTCTTGGGAATATCTTCCTTCCTAACCCTCACCTGATGGTACCCTGAACGAAGATCTATCTTAGAGAAAACTCTAGCCCTGCTCAACTGATCAAATAAGTCGTCGATCCTGGGTAATGGGTACTTGTTCTTTACTGTTGCCGCGTTAAGCTTCCTGTAATCGATGCACAATCTGGATGATCCATCCTTCTTCCCCACAAGTACCACTGGCGCTGCCCATGGTGATATGCTAGCTTGGATGAACTTTTTCTCCTTCAATTCCTCTATATGCTGATAAACCTTGGCCTGTTCCGAATCCGCCATTCTGTAAACTCGATCTGATATCGGTTTAGTTCCAGGTGCCAATTCTATACTGAACTCAATATCTCTAACTGGTGGCAGACCGGGAAGTTCTTCGGGAAATACGTCTAGAAACTCTTCAACTACCTTCGGAACTGGAACTTCTTCCATTGCTGTTACTACTCCATGCTCTTGCTGAATTGCCTCTGATCTGACTAGGGTGAACCTCTTCATGCCTGGAATATCAAAAGATACACTCCCACTATGACAATCTATTGTCGCATGACTGTCTTTCAGCCAGTCCATGCCTAAGATAACGTCGAAATTTCCAACAGGAAATTCTATCAACCGGGCGGGTAAGGAATGCCCGCAAACTACAACACTACACGCTAGAATAACTCTACTAACTCCTACGAGCCCATTACCAGTGAGTATATTCAGCCTCCCTGGCAATGCCTCGAACTCCATTCCTAGCCGTGTCGCAAATTGTGCAGATATAAATGAGTGTGATGCTCCCGAATCAAACAATGCTACTGCGGGATATGAGGCAACGAGAATGTTACCTGCCACAACATCTCCCGATGCTAATGCCTCCTCCAAGGACAAAGTGAATGCTTGTCCTCGACCTCCTTACTGGTTCCCATATTGCGGCCTAGCCTGGTGCTGCTGCTGGCCCCTTCCTTGATGATGCTGGGGTGGTCTATGCTGGTGTTGCTGCATCGGTGGTCCCTGCTGTCGATACATCTGAGCCTGTGATACTAACGGACGCTGCACCAACGGCCTCACTGCCAATGCTGGTCCTCGATACTGCCCTGCCCCTGGTGCTGGCAGAGCAGGAAACTACTGCCCTGGTCCTCCTGACCTCAAATTCATGGGACATGTGGTAACCCGATGATCTAGGTTTCCACATATCATACACAGTCCATTCAATGTCCGATACACATCTCTAGTGTGCCCCATCTTCCCACAATAAGTGTAGCCCGCCGGAGGTTGCTGGTTCTTCCTCTGTTTCTGTTGCTGCTGCCTGGGTGGTGGTGCTGGCCCTCGCATCGCCACATCGTGGATACGAATGCCAGGGGATGGTGCTGTTGTTCGGGGCGCTGCTCCCTCTCCTCCTTCAATCTGACTGTAGGATCTCTTCTGACCCCCAGTCCTTGCCGCAAGCCTCTGAATGGTGATCTCATGCCTTCGAGTCGCCGTCAATATCTCATCAAAAGTCTGGTAATTGTGCCCCTCTATCAATTGCAAGAGCTCAAGATGAAACCCTTGCTGGAACCTCATCGCCCTCTGGCGTTCCGTTGCTACCATCTCTGGGGCAAACCTACTCAATCTGCAGAACTCCGCTGTATAAGCATCTACCATCTTGCCAGCCTGTCTGAGGCTGATAAACTTCTGTTGTAGCTCAAACTGTGCCACAACTCCATAGTACTTCGTCTTGAACCTTGCAGTAAAACCGTCCCAAGCAACAGGACGTCTGATGCCTACTTCTTCTGCTTCCCACCAATCACGTACGAGATCCTGAAGTAACAACTTCACTAGATTCACACGTTCTTCTGCCGGCACCTTAGCGGCTGTCAGGATAGCCTCAATATCCTTAAGCCATGCATCTGCTGAGATGGCATCCTCCGTGCCTTCGAAACGGCGGGGGTTGTACTTGCAAAACTTGGCTGATGCTCCTGAATCAGTCCTCACTCCTCTTTCCAATGCCGTCTGCAATCCTTGGTTGAGTAGTACATTCTGCTCTTGCAACTGAGCGTGCATGCGCTGCTGGGCCAATATCTGATGTTGCTGAGTAGCCATCATCCCTCTCATGATCTCCAGAAGGGCTGGTGTGTCCATCTCCGCAGGGGTAGGTGGAACTGTTGGTGGTGGTGGAACATCCGGATACTGCGATCCAGCTGCTGCTTCCACGATCACTTCTTCCTGAGTAGCCTCCTGAGGGGAGACTGGCCCTTGTTGCTGACCAACAGGGTCAGGTTGTCCATGTTGCTGTCCATGTTGTTGCTGTCCAGCTCTGACAGATGCGGACGAGGTGCCCCTAAGAAAAGGGACAAGAGAACAATCAAACGACCGGACATGAAGGATCAATGAAGTCAAAGGATACCGGAATGTTAAGCAAGGGTTGAGAACAACGAATCATGAGATCAAGGGGGAACACATGTGATTGAGACATCCTATTAAACAAAATACCCCACAAGTCTGAAATCAGACCTGCATGGGCCACCACTAAAACCTTGTCACGCCCCAGAACCAGAATACTGGAGAGCGGAGGAGTGACTCAGCCAGCTACGTATTACGGGTAGATGAATACCGTATAATACGATCAATGCTGTCTAACCAGACGAGGGGGTGCATACTACATAAAAGTCTTACTATGGTCATTACACATCTATTGTCTCAATCATTCAAACAAGAAACAGAAATATAGAACATGTAAGGTAAAGCAGTAAGGCGTCCCAAACGCTCAGTCAAAATGTTCTTGAGATCTGGCTTTACAAAATACAGCCAGATGATGTAGTAAGTATACACAATTGTTATCAGCTGCAGTCTAACTTAATTACAATTATGCAAAAGTAAGTACAAGACAATCCGACTAACATGTCGGTGCCAAACGGCAAAGTATAAAGTAGATAACAAAACGAGTGGTGAAGTTAAGGAACCCACTCGAGGCCTCCTGCGATCATTCCTCTAGTATTGACCATCCTGGAGGTGGAAGTACGCTGAGTCCTCGGAAACTGGCTCTAAATCTGTCCATACAAAACCAGAGAGGTTAGACCTCTAATAGCAAGTACCACAAGGGAGCATGACATGAGAACTAAAACCAGTAAGTAAGAGAATATAATAATAGATCTCTGCTTGCTACTAGAACTCACATCACATCAAGACACTTCGAACCAACCTCCCAACCAAACAAGGACAGAAGTTGGCCCGTCATGTCCTGACATTCTGATCATCCCAGTTAGGTAACAGAGTACAGTGCACAAACAAATAATCTTGAACGGCCAATCAACTCCTACGGCTTGCTATTATGAGTCCCAAGTTATCCTGGAATAATGCAATTAGGGATTCCTCAGTTCTTACTATGTGCAAGCAAGGCTAGTCTATCCAGTCGATCAATTGGCCCATGCATGAATTAGACGAGTCCTAGCAGGACGCCCGTCAATATACAATATACAATAATAATAAAAGCAGATACTGTTCCCTGCCCGTGTGGCAGATTTACAGTATCTGTGGGAACCAGCCGGCCCGTCGGGTACTACTCGTCCCAAGGGGGCTGCCATGTAAGAATTCGGGAATCCATTCTCTCCATGCAATCATTATTTTATTTAACTTAATAGTCTCTACGTTGAGTGAAATCCCATGCCGTGGATCATGGTCATTCAAATGAGTACTTTCGTACGGGGTACGATATGCACAACTCTACAACGATACCAGTGCGGTTAGGTTGCAGGTCTTACATAGCGTAATGCAACAATCAAATCTATCCACGGTAATCATGCCTTGACCATAAAGTACACATGCTTCTTTTGTAGAAAAATAACTAAGTAAATAAATAAATAAATAGATTGAAGCCTGCATGTGCATGTATGTCAATATTCGGGATCAGCCAGTCGAGTACAATAGTTCATAACATGAACGTGTCTCATTCATTTCATTCAATAAGACGACTAGCCAGTCTCTTGGTTCCAATTAGGAACGCATGATCAATTTAGTCAAGATAACCATCATCATTAATGGTGACAAGGCATGAAAGTCAATTTGCATTAAATAGGGTCGAGTCTATAACTCTCAAGGTCAAGTCCCAGTCATACTGGGTATCCCAAAAATCAATCGAGACACAAGGCATATTCCACATAACAATTGATATTAACAATATTAACATATCATGATTTATCGGGTTCATGCCAAAAGGCGTAAGGATATAAAATGGACGTTAAACATCTAATAAGATATCAATATACAGGACTATAAAAGATTCAGGCAAGGAAAATGAAACCAAACGGACATGCTGACATAAGACCAAGTCAGCCAAAGGCCATACGCTCAGTGCAAGAGTCATACGCTTAGGTCAAGCTAGCGTATGAACTCTATACGACTCCTGACCATCCAAGTGAGCGTATGCAAGACATACGCTCCAAAAAGGCAGCGTATGAACCCCATACGACTCCTCACTATCCAAGTGAGCGTATGCAAGTCATACGCTCCCAAAAGGCAGCGTATGGACTCCATACGACTCCTGACCATTCAAGTCAGCGTATGCAAGTCATACGCTCCCAAAAGGTAGCGTATGAACTCCATACGACTCCTGACCATTCAAGTCAGCGTATGCAAGTCATACGCTCCCAAAAGGTAGCGTATGAACTTCATACGACACACGCTTCCAAAAGGTAGCGTATGCAAGACACACGCTTCCTAAAAAGGTAGCGTATGGACTCCATACTGCGCTGCGCTAAAGAGCGCGCTCAGTTCAGTGACGCAAGCTAAAAAGCTAGCGTACACTGCTCACTGTCTTCTCCAAACAGCAAGAACTCCATGGTTGCACCCCAAAGCTTCAAAAGTCCATAACTTGGTCAAAATAAGTCCGAATCCAACTTTCCAAAGGTCAAAATTGGGTAGAATGAACTGCTCTACGACATGGAACCATCAAATCTTGAGAACAAAGGAGTTTGCTAGATCAAAACCCATAGACAACCGAAAATACAATAACTTAGATCTACAATAAATGAACCAATGAAATCAAAAACACTAAGCACTAAACTCTCTTAGAATCATGAGAGGAAGAATATTGAACCATAAAATATGGTCCTCATGTAGAGCAAGATGTACTTGCCTAGTTGGTAGGTGGAGATAGAAATGAAAGGAAGAAGAAGAAGTAATGGTGAAGAAGGAGTGAATGAGGAGAGAGAAGGGAGAGGGTAGCTTTAAGTAGTAAAGGGGTGGTAGGTGGGAGTTGGGCCGGGTTCTTAATGGGTCGGGTTTAAGGGGCTCATCCAACCGAAAATAAAACTAAAGCAGAGAAGTAAATTGCAGGAAATAAAATACAGAAATAAATTACGGAAAATTAATTGCAGGAAATAAATTAACATAAGAATTAAAGAGCAGATAATTAATTAACAGAAACTTAATTAACATGAATTAAAAGAATTTAAATACAGGGTAATACATGATAAATACTAAAATAAATACACATGAGTTGTACATGAATAAGACTACGCATTCTGGGAACGGGGAGTGACACTTGGGTAATTTAGTTTTGCTGGATAAAAATTGTATGGCTTGAGTTATTTAATTTTGTCGTGACCAATCAAAAATGAGACTTGTAATTCTATTGTTTGCTTCTATCATGATCTTAGCGCATCCACACAACTCTTCTGACAACAGTTTCGACGGGGACGATTTCATGGACATTATATATCATCAACTCTCTCGTCCCGGTCGCATTGTTAAATACTTGCAATTCAAGAGTCCTAGAGGATTGTGTGAGCGTTGAAATCAGAATAGAAATAAACAACAACGTTACAAGTCTCATTCGATTGATCATGAAAAAATTAAATAACCAAAGTCAAACAACTCTTACCATGCAGAACTAAATAATCAAAATCACACGATCCTCACATATTTACGTTTAGTTTTGTTGTCTCGTATATAATATTTAAAATTTGTATTTGCGTCTCAATTTTTACGTCGACCCCAAGTCAACCGAACCTAACACAAGTTTCTAGTATTATACAAATCCTAAAACTAAATACCCTTTATCATAAACCAAACATAACCTCTATATATATATATATATATATATATATATATATATATATATATATATATATATATATATATATATAATTTAATGAAAAAATATATATATATATATATAATTTAATGAGCAATAATTATATGTTAAATTTAATGAATAATTTTAATTAGTAAACATAGGTATCGGTAAGGATATTTTTGAAGAAAAAACCTGAAGCTTCAACTTTTTTAAGTATAGATTTGCAAAAAGATGAGTGCGTGTTTATAAAACACATAAATTACAAGGTGCTATATGCTAAAATCAATTTCCCGTAGGAACGACAAAAATTGAATCAAATGGAATATAGCAGTATTCTCCTCCAATCTTTTCTTTCTTTATTTCTCTCTCTACGATCAGAAGGGGAAAATCGATCGAAAAACCCCTAATTCCTCCAAATCCTTCTTCCTCTTTCCATCCACACACACGAACGCTGCTATGATCAAACCCTAATTCCCCAAATTGACCAAGAACACAATTCTAGGTCACAAATTTTGATCTCTATTTTTCCCCGATAAAATGGAACGGTTTCTATGTACAAATCCAAAATAAACCCCTTTAGAACTCCAATTTTCATCTCCAAGGAGAATCCTGACAATTTTAGTAGGGCATTGCGTTAGGTTCGAGGGTTAGACTGTAAATGTAAAATTAGGGTTCGAATCTCGGCTTCGGGAATGAGTCTGGAGAAGGAAAACCAAGCGGTTCCGACGCCGCTGGCCGAAAAGTGAGCTTTTCTAGTTTGATTTCGTATGTTTTGCTTTAAATTCTTGGAATATGAACGGTCTATTGTTTGTTCGATTTAGGAAGTCGAAGAAATTGTGTTATGCGAGAGAGTTCCTGTTGTCGTTAAGCAAATTGGACGTCTGCAAGAAGTTGCCCAGTGGGTTTGATGCTTCAATTCTGAGGTTCGATTCGAATACGAAATTGTAGGTTGATATGTGTAGCTGAAGTTGACTTACATTTGAATTGTTGGAAGCAGTCAATTTGAAGATGCTTCTGGTAGCCCGTACGAGCGAAGACCGCTTTTGCAGAATAGGTCGGAAAGCTCAGGTGGCTACGGGCGAGGAGGCCAGGGGAGGTGGGAGACTCGTTCCTCCGGATCGAGTGACAAAGATGGAGACATGCAACCTGACCGGGAACCTTTAGGGCAAGGTCTATTCCTTATTTTTGTGATTGTTGTTTGCACTAGTGTAATTTTTGTTGTTTGATACTTGAAAGAAAAGTAAAGTGTAACGCGGTTTTGATAGATTTTGTGAATATGTGTATGCGTAGTTGCATCTATGCATACATATACATCCAAATGGAGAGACTTGTGGAGTTGTAGTTATATTTGTTAATGTAGCTTGGTTGTTTAGGAGTAGATTTTGGATTATGTCGTCCCGATTAGTCGGTTTTGACAAGGATAGGTCTTGGTGGTTAGTTTCTGTTGGAACTTCCTGTTCCTGCTAACCCCATGTTATAGTGCTCCATCATTAGTAATTTAGTATTTAGTAGTTTGGTTATTTATGCAATGCTGTGTTTCTTCTTCTTAATGAGTACATGTGGATCAAATCAACTCGGGGTGGCCATGCCTGAAGGTGAAGATATCCCATGGCTTTGCTGCTTAGAAAATGATGCATTTGTTAAGATTGAATTGGAAAAATGATTTTTTTCATGTTCATTTGTTATGATTGGAAAAATGAAGAGTGCTTAGAGATTATCCTTGTACCTTCCTATTTGTAACCGTACAGCTCTGTATTTTAGTTGTGGAATATGCCATTCATTCTGTGATTTAGCTTGAAGTAAGCACTTAGAAAGTCCAATGACGTCAATATTGTTAATTCTTTACTAACGCATTACGCAAGATGCTTGTAGTTATTGGATGCTTAACACCCTATGTTATGATTAGTAATCTGTCTTGGTTCCATGACATGGATTAGTTCAAAATTCAGACCTGCTTTTCATGAATATTGAATCTTATCCTCTATATCTTAGTACGCTGAATCTACCTGAAAATTTATGTTTCTCATCTATGTATTAGATAATTAACTGTAGTAACTGAACACCAAATGAATTTTAGGGCATACACTTTAGCAAAGAAGTCCACTGACATAAAGTGGTGTTTCCTGTTCCACTAGGTCATCAGGTAGTCATTTTGGAACTTGTTGCTTACTTAATATTAAGCAACTGTACTGGATTTGCTTAGGAAGAGGGAATTGGAAAGGATTGATGCAGAAGAATCTTATCCTGCTGATGCTATCTCACTTGTAACATACTCAAATATAAACCAGTGGTTCGATTAGTTCTGTTCTTTCACAGAACACTTCCAGTATTATGCGAATTTCCTACTTGAGCTCACCAAGGCTGCAGAAGGAGGATTTTCGTAGAGAACAAACATCGTCTCCGTTTCTCTGCTGGTTTGCATGCATCACTGCCTCCTCCTTATGCCTTCACCTGCTGGGCTTTCTTTCCACATTCCATTTGTCTCTGGACAGCAACTCCTGTGAGTGAGTTTCTTAGTTTACATAGCGGGGCGTCACAGACATCATGTACATTATTAACTAGTTAAACCTCATTATTTTTAGCTTTCTCATCATGCTGCTTAATGCTTTATGTGATTCTTCCTTTTATACCAGTTTGTCTCTAGATGTCATCAGAGGGATGTAATTTCCATTTATGGATAATTTCAGTGGATTTGGCATGATATATTTGAGATATGCAGATACTGCAAAGCGTTTCGGGAATCAAACTCGACGATTCTTGCCAAACTCAGAGCATGGTGGACTTTTAGGAAGCGGTGCATTTCCAAGACCCTCTGGCTACCCAGCACCGAATGCTCAGGGAAATGGCCCTTATCAACTTAAGAAGAGCACTGAACCTTATCAGCCACCAAGACCTTATAAGGTTCTATTTTTTACCTTTAATTGTGGACTTTGATGCTCTTTATATGTTGATGCTTTTTTGCATTCTCTTTGCTTCCTACAAACTTATTTTTGATCTCTTATTCCGGAGTTCTTTTGAATTTGATATTCTTGGAGAGTATTTATTATGGAACAACAGAACTAGAAGCTTGGCTATTAAAGCCTAACATGATCAATTGGATAACTCATATGCTTTTTCTGCATCTCTATGGATTATTGCTTTTACATCCAGGCTGCTCCTTATTCACGGAAAGACTTTACTGATTCATATAATGATGAAACATTTGGTTCTGCTGAATGCTCAAGTGAGGACAGAGCCGAAGAAGAAAGAAAGAGAAGAGGTAGTATTTTTCTTCTTCCTCATGGCTAGAACAAGATCAACACCTATGCAAATTTTTTTGAACTTTCCTGTTAATTGTTTTGAGTACTTTGTTTATTATAATATGGGCCATTTGATTTCTGAATATTCTTTGTGTAAATTATTATGCTATTTGTGCAGCATCTTTTGAGTTAATGAGGAAGGAGCAACAGAAAACACTGCAAGAGAAGCACAATGCAAATCCTGAAAACCGCAAAGAAAATCTTGATGTTGATATTTTTGCGTTGCTAGGGAATTCTGCAGCTGGAAAAAGCACGAGGATTGAAGACGAGTCAGACGAGACTGTTGCAGCTTCACTTTCTCATAATGATTCTTCTAAGTCATCTTTACATATACCAACTCCTGCAGCCAGGCCACTCGTTCCGCCTGGTTTTACAAATGCACCAGTGGAGAAAAACCTTTCTGTGCAGTCATCAAGCACTTCTCCTACATTAGAGGTACTAATATTGCAGTCTGGAATTATAATGCTTACAGTCAGTATGATGTTGATGTTCAATGTTATTAATTAAGTTTGTGGATGTGTAGTAGTTAGCAAACTGATATATGAACCACTGAACCCTAGATTTCAATATGCAGATCATACTGTGTTCATGGTTTCTCATAAAGATACAATCTATAGTTGTAGTAACTAATAAAAATAAGAGAAAAAAATACCACTGGCTTCAATTCTGTCATCTTTGTTTCTCCATTCGTAGACAAAAGATCTTAATTTCTTTTGCATTAGTCATCTTTTGAGCTCCATCCTTCATTTCTACTGAATATGAGTGTACTCGAGTCCAATTAAGTGGTTGCCAACATGGGATCCCTTAGTATGCTAAACCTGATAGTATTTGAGGTTAGATATTTTAGTCACTTAATACCCTTGGTCAATTTAACATTGTTACAAGTACACAATTATGAAAGAACACACTTTTCAGTCATTGGTGGGAGACCTTGAGCAGCATTTTCTGGATAAGTCCTCATCTATTAGATAAATTGTAAAATGACTAGGTGTCAATATTGGGATTAGAAACAAGAAAAAGTGACTTTAATCAAGGTTGTGAAAAGCTCTAGACGCTAGTCGTGCGGGCACCCGTCGCGTAGCCCGCCTAGGTGGTTCAAAAAATAAAATAAAAAATTAATCCAAAAAACTAACTGAAATTGCAGAAAAAAAAATCCATAAAACCCAAAAACGGGGGGGGGGGGGGGGGGGGGGGGTTAGGCAGGCCCTAGGCCGCCTTTTAGAACAGTGCTTTTTTAACTTACGCTGTTGGTTATTGAACTGAAAGTCTCATGGGCATTGTCAAGTATTGTGATTTTCGATGCTAACACGGTCTACATGCTCTATGAATCATAAATATTAATACTTTGGCAATGATACTAGCATCTTCCATTCCCTGTCAGTGCTTTCTTATTCATGGAACCTTTTTCTCTATCGTATTTGCTTACTCAAGGATGCGTGCAGTATTTACATCTTTGCATTAGTTGGGTGATTTAACACCTACATTCATGACTCAGTGTAGAAAACAGACAACCTTCTTTAATCCTTGAGGAACTCAACTTTGTTTTCGTACTTAGCGGCCTATTAGGTCATGTCGTCACCATTTTATCTTCTTGGAAGTAATGTTGATGGTTTGCGTTAGCTATGGATGAACTTAGTATGCATACTGTTGGCTCCTATTACACAACATTTTATTTTATTCTTTAATATTATGTCTCTTCAACTATTCGAGTTACCTTTTTGATGACTTTCACGTCTTGACTCGTCCCAACCAATCTTTTTCTGAGACAAATGGAAAGTATCACCTGGGTTTAGCATTCAACCAAAACATTATTACTACTTCAAACATAGTTATCTGGGTCGGGATTCACTTCATTACGTGGTATAGGTATGGGATACCCTACTTTACCTAGTACGTAATACAATGGGATAGGATTAACTAGTATGTTGCAGTTTGCTCGAGAGCGATTAGTTTGTATGTGTATATATTTGTGTCTGAGGGAAGTATTTGTAATTTGTACCAAATCCTACAGACAGCAACCTTTGTCTTTCATACTACATTTCAACAGTTAAAAGCTATCGCCATTTGATTGATATCTTTGTTGAACTTCATGTTGCAAGATCTAGACCACCCAGGTTGCCACTTTTGGCTGTTTATATCGGAACCCACATAATTTGTGGTCATGGGATCTGGAACACTGTTCATATATATATATATATATATATATATATAGAGAGAGAGAGAGAGAGAGAGAGAGAGAGAGAGAGAGAGAGAAGAGAGAGAGAGAGAATCCAGGTAACTACGTTGGAAAAGTTTCTCACTAGCCATCATAAATATCTGGTGCAGTTAGGGGTTGTTTGGATAGAAGTAACTCTTTGAAAGTGTAAAAGTGACACTTACATCATATTGAGTTGCAGTGCACTTGCAGCAAGTAGCACTTTTCCGAATGTGTTTGAGTAGAATTTTTTTTCTCCTGCAAGTGGAAGAAAAATAAGTGGGTTGTTTGGATGGTTGTTGAAAGGGGAGAAAAAAAGGACTTTGGCTGTTTGGATAATTGTTGAAAGTAGATGTTGGGGTTGGAAATATGGTAACCCATAATTAAATTAATTACCAAACGAAAAAAATACATTAACTATCATAATGTAAGTTAGTTTTTTAATCACAAATAGATGGTTATATAATTTTTCTCAAATAATTAATGAAATATTTTTTTTCCTAATTTGTCTAATTAGTTTTTCAAATAATTTCTCAAATGTTCCAAATGTTATCCTATAATTTATCTAATTAACTTCTTATTAATTTTTTGAATAATTATCACATTAATTTCATCTGCTTAGAACCTTTCCTCTCATTAGTTTCTCATTGATTTCTCATCGATTTGTCTATCACTTGTGTGAAAATGTCAAACCAATTTTCAAGGCAGCATTGCAACAACTTTTTATTTCTCCTCTTGACCTTTCTCTCCTCCTCGACGGCGCCCTCCTGATCCTCGTCTCCACCTCGACGCGGCCGACACTCCTGACCCTCCTCTCCTCCTTGGCGTGCCCTCTTGATCCTTATCTCCTCCTCGACGCGGCCGGCTCTAGCCTCCCCGCCCTCCTCCTGACCCTCCTCTCCTCCTCAGCGCCGTCCTCCCGACCCTCCTTTCCTCCTCGACGCGGCCGACCCTCCCACCCTCCTTCTGACCCTCCTCTCCTCGGTGCTGCCCTCCTATCCTCCACGACGTTAGCATGGGTGGAAGAGACGACGAAGTGGAGGAAGCCCTCGAGGATGATGATCTCGTCGTCGTCGATCCAGAGGCACTGGAAGTGTCCGCCGGGGTTGTGACAGTGGGGGGAGGAGGTGGAGGATGGGAAACTGCAGTCTCTTCAACCACAACTATCATTGCTTTGAGCAGTTTCAATGAGGAGTTCCCTTACAGAAAATTGGATGTCAAAACGGGAAAAAGAATGGGAGACATGAACTGCATCCTGTTCAATCAAGCAAAATTATACTTTTTTCCAACACCTAACCAAACAGCTGAACTCTTGTGAGTTCAGCTTAAAAGGTTAAAAATCCATCACTTTCCTCTCACTTTCATGCTTCCAAACATGCCCTTAGTGTCACACCAGACAAAACTTGACCCTTCCAATAATATGTCTTGAATCATTGTTGACTTGTGATATTTAACAACATGCAAGTAATTTCATGCATATGTTCGTACCCAAGTTTGATATGCTTGCTGCGCATTTGCATTCCTGCAATTACATTCAGACATGATAAGCCGGTATCGTCCAACCACGAATCAAATTAAAAAAAATCTATATGCCTTTGACTTTGTTAAAAGAGGGCTTGGAAGCCCTACCAAAAATGCAAGGGAATAGAAAGTCGAAAACTTGCTTCAGAAGATTGTAGCACTGACATTAAGGACCTTGAAAGATAATATTTCATAAAAATGTGAATAAGGCTAACTAAAAATTCATAGGTCTGTTGAATTTTAGTTTTAGAAAAAGGGTATAAAGTTTATGTATCAGCTCGGTTAAACTAGTAAAGAACATAAGAATAAACAGTTTAACCGAATGAGAAGTGCGGGGGAATAGGATTTGGAGGGAGAATAGGATCTTGGTGGTAGCTAAATGTACAATGAAAAATAATAATAGTATTTCAATTACCGCTGAACGAGGTCCCCGCGAGATGTTTTTGTTTTTTTGTTTTTGTTTTTGAGAAAAGACTAATTTGAAGGTTTATTCAGAAGAATATGACACTGCTTCTGCTTCCCAAAAGTTGAATACCATTGAGACTTTAGAATCATAGAATGAAGTGGGTTATCATAGTTAACTATCTTAGTTAGTCAGAACTTGAAAACCAGAAGAATGCCAAACAGCAAAAAGGTGAAAGATGTATGTGTTTGCACTTATTTGTGGAATTAAATGTAGGGACCTTATTATGAAGCTAAGAGGTGGGTGTGAAATAAATCACCTGGCCATCTGAGAACTATTTTATTAGAGGGTGATACCTGTAAGTTGTAAGACTTTCTTCCGTGGTAATGCAATTGTGGAAATAGTTGAGATAAAAAGAAGGGATCTATTTGTCCCTTCATTGTTTTGGAGAAGCATGATAGAGTGCAAAGTGTGGTAATTGGATTTGGATGACACTAAGTAAGAAATGTGTATAATGAAGTTATTGAAGTCATTGATGTTAGGGGCATTAACTAGAATCTGAACTGATTGTGTGGAAACAGATGGCATTCTGGTTGTGGCAGGTGTACACTAGAAATTACACTATACCATCTCCTTTAGACTTGTCCTTTGCAAAGCCAAGGTTGTGCCCAAGAAGTGCTATCTGTGTATCTATTATTCCAAAATATTTAGAGAAGGATATGTCAAATGCTAAAGTTCAAGTTCTAAGACAGTCCCTGCTGGCAGAGGGGCTAATAAATAGTTGAACTAAGAAATAGTACAAGTGTCCTGCTTCAAAATAATGGACACGCATTCTAAATCTCAGCCATTTTTTCATTGTACCTGATCTTAAGGTCGATTATGCAGTTGTTAGATGCCTGATCAGACTGCAACTTTATACAATTTTCTTAATTTATAAATTTGTTATGGACCCCTACATTAATAAAATAATATAGGTATTTGTGAATAAAATTTGGTCTGTCTATTTTTTTTATTATCTTTAAGACGACAGGCTATATATATACAACTTGTCAACTAACACAAAGCCTTTCATATCCCAAACTTTTGTGGTCATCTACATGAATCCTTGTCTTCCATTCAACTCTGTTAATGGGCACCCTCTCTCACGTTAGAGTGGTATCCTTTTGACACTCGATCCAAGCTTTCTGAGGTCTACCCAGACGTTGCACCCATACACAAACATGGAAAAGGGGGCTTTTGTGTGTGACCCTTGATAAAATTTGGGGTGACACCTGACATGGATACCTATCAACCAATCACGAGTGGGTTTCTTTTCTTCTGCAGGTGAACCAATCCCATCTCTCGAGTATCTTTTTGCAAAATACCTCAGCTTTACCTTCTCCAATTGGATAAATATCTATGTTGAACTTAAATCGTATCCTCAACCAAATCTTCTCCAATTGTTTAAATAATAAATCATATGGCCAGCTCATCTTCTCCAATTGGATACATATCTGTGATATGTGAACTAAAATCATATGTATGTTCGGATATGTTACACCAGTGTTTTAAAAGGTGTGATGCGCACCCGAGGCACTAAGGTCCTCTGGAGCCTAGATGCGTGGCCCACAACAAGGCATGAGCTTCAACGTAGCAAGGCACAATTTTGTATAATTTTTTAACTAATACAGTTTAAATTGACAAACTCAGTATATCGAAGATGACATTAAAATAGTAAAAAATGGAGTATATAAAATCATCAAGATAACAAATAACAATCATCAAAACCCAAAAGAAACCATCACCAGTTAATAAGGTAAATGCATCATCCATACCATCTTCTCCATGATCAACATTACCAACAGATATGTATCATTCATCATCACCCAAAGAAACCTATTAATTACAATAGAAAAATTAGTTCATTGACTTGTACAGTTATTATTTTCAACTAGGTTATTTTCTTGATTGACTTGACAATATCCAAATATCATGGTAGAAAATCTAGCAATTACAATATATATATATATATATATATATATATATATATATATATATATATTTGGAATAATGGTGAATTTATTCCTCGCACATAGCGGTAAATGTATTACAATACATAATATCACATCATCTCATGCCCCATAAAATAATATTATGGTGCCAATATAGATACATCGAATTCTATGTTACGTAGAATTCCATTAGTAGGGGTAGTCAAGCCTTCGAATATACGTCTGTTCCGCTCATTCCAGACGTGCCAAATGGAAGTGGCCAGACGAACTCTGGCTCTTCTGGCCCATCCCGGATCCCGGCCTCTGTGGTCTCGAATCCAGCTAAGGATACTCCTGATGTCTCGATCCACACCAACACCCCCTCTCAGCTGCACGCACTGCTCAGTCCATATGTGCCAGGTCGTCGGGCAAACAAAGAAGAGATGTCCCATAGATTCGTCCTCCCCATGACAAAGCACACACTTGGCATCTGGGATCTGCATCCTAAACCTGAGGAGTCTGTCTCTCGTCATCAGTCTGCCTCGCAGAAGTCTGTATGCACATAGTTGCATTTTACGGGCAATCCCTTTGTCCCAAATGAAGTCCACCTCCTCAGTCCGGTCATGGTGAGTCCGAACCAAGTCATAACTGACAGCTACGGAAGCAGAATAGACCTGACCCGCCCCCCGACCCAGGGCTGGCCCAGCTCCAGGAGTCCTCATGCTGGCTATCATCTATAGTAATCAGACGAATCTTCTCGGCTAGCTGAGCTGTGTAAGGATACCCTTCTGGCCTCTATATCCCATCTCTGATGATCCGACTGCATGTGAGCCCCATGTCCGCTTCTCTGTCCAGCTGTCCGTCCAGTATCTCCAGTAAGGATCTGGAACCCAACCAAGGATCAAGCCAGAGATCAGTGGTCGTCCCATCTTTCATGTTCCTGCATATAGCGGACTTGAGCACCGGCCGACACCTCAGAATGGCCTTCAATGTGACCGAAAAATTATTGTCTATCCTGCAGGCCCAGAAGTTTGTCCGCCTGAGGTATCTGTTCGCCATCCATTCCGCCCAGAGCGAATCCCCCTTGATGAATCTCCAGGCCATCTTCACACCAGCTGTCTTCCCGACCGCATGTAGAGGTCGCAGCCCCACTTCCCCCTCCTCCCTAGGACGACATAACTGGTCCCAGGAAATCGCATGCATCCCTCCCCTCCAGATGAAGTCCGCACAGATGGACTCCACTTTCCGAATAGTGGCCGACGGGATCTGGATAGACTGGAGCCAGAACATCGTGATGCCAGCAATAACTGATCTCACCAACTCAATCCGACCGCCAAAAGATAGACCCGCAGCCTGCCAGCCCTCCACTCTCCTCTGAGCAAAATCCACCAGGCTGTGGCAGTCCTGCTCTCTAGCGTAGTTGACCGTCAACGGGACCCCCATGTATTTCACTGGGAGCTCACCTTTTTCTACTCCCAGAGCGAAAGCTCTCTCCTCCTGAAGCGTGCATCTGGAACTGAAGTAGACTCTGTTTTTCTCCCTATTTAACTGTAGCCCGGATAGCCTCCAGAACTCCTCCATGTTGTCAGATAGCGCTTTCATGCCCCGCATGGAAGGCTGGAGGAGCACCAATAGGTCATCCGCATAAATCAGATGTGAGACCACAGGTCTCACCAACCGAAAAAGGGGAACGATCTTCTTGCTATGCACCTCCATGTCAATCATGCATGTGAAATACTCCATCACCAAGGTAAACAAGTACGGAGAGAGGGGATCACCCTGCCTCAGCTCCCGATTGCTCCTGAAGTAGCCATGAGGCGTGCCTTGGATGAGGACAGAGAAAGTAGGGGAGCAGATGCACTCCCTCACCCTCGCAACCCACCTCTCGTCGAACCCCATGGCGAGCATCAAGTGGCATAGGAAGTCCCGGTTGACCGTATCGTAGGCTTTCCGTAGATCCAGCTTCACACACGCCTTCATCCCCCAGGTTTGCTGAACTCTCTCACCATCTCATGTGCAAGTAAGCTGTGCTCCGCTATCGATCGTCCCTTGATGAAAGCTGCCTGATTTTGGGACACCAACCCCTGCATAATCCCCTCCATACGCCTGCACATAAGATGTGTAATAATCTTATAAAGAAAGTTACAACAAGCTATGGGTCTAAAGTCAGCAAGCGAGGTAGCGCCCTCCTTCTTAGGAACCAGAGTCAAGAACGTGTGGTTCATCTCCTTTAGAAGCCTGCCCTCCGCGAAGAACTCCTGGACCGCCTCCAAAACAGGGTACTTAAGCACACCCTAGTGTCGCTTAAAGAACCCTGAAGAGAAGCCATCAGGCCCGGGAGCTTTGTTAGGATTAGCCTTCATCACATTGTCTTCCACCTCCTCCAATCTCACAGGGGCCAATAGCAGGCTATTACCATGGTGCGTCACCAGCCTTTTTGTGACAAGGCTGGGGAACGAACTGGTATAATCCGTCTGCTGATATAAGTCTGAATAATATCTGACGGCCTCCTCCTGGATCTCCACCGGGTCCCCAACCAGGCGCCCCTCGCCATTCAGGAGTCTGGGGATGCTGTTCCGGTGCTGACGAGTGCGGATCACATCATAGAAGAACTTGGTACAACAGTCACCATCCTTGAGCCAAGTGCATTTAACCCTCTGTGCCGCACTGATCTCCTCCTGTAACCTAATGATGCTGACCTCCTCTATCAGAGTCTTCTCCTTAGCCGCCAACTCCCCATCCAGGATGTCAGCCTGAAGAGCCTCCTGGGTATCCCGAAGCTCGGCTTCCTTTTTCGTCAGAGAGGTCCGCGGTCTCATCTTCACCCAACCCCTGAGCGTTCGCTTGATCTGCTTGAGTTTATGAACCATGCGAAACTGAGCTGTGCCATCCCGGAAGTGCTGCATCTCCCCCGTAACCACCTCCTCGTATCCAGCCGACATGTACCAGCTATTGTTATACCGAAACGGCCTCGCCCGCAAAGTAGGTCTCTCACAAAGACCAACTCGGATAGGGGAGTGGTCACTAGTACCAGCCGCAAGACCTTCCACCACCGAATTAGGGAATCACCGGAACCAATCACTATTACCCAAAGCCTGATCCAACTGACAAGCAATTCGATTATTTGTGGCCTTGTTGTGCCAGGTCCAGATATGGCCAGCTCTCTCCAACCCCCGCAACCCAGAGAGGAGCAGACATCTCTGGAAGTCATATAAAATCGAATCCGGAACAGGTCGGCCCCCCACCTTCTTTTGGCGAAGCAGCATAGCATTGAAATCCCCCATGATAAGCAGAGGAAGATGCATGTTGTCCGCCATATGCCCCATGCGCACAATGTCCTCCCACAAGGACTCCCGGAGTCTACGATCATTGTGCCCGTATACGGCACCCAGTATGAAACGGAACCCACCTTTGTTCTCAAAAGAGATGCCAATAAGTTGTTTCGATTTCTGAAGCTGCACCCCCTCCCAGCTATCTCGGTTCCACCTAACCCAGATCCTAGCCATATCGCATAGATCTAAGTTGTGAAGGTGGTCCCAGTTTGCCGGAGTCCTACGCGAGAGCATCGCGGCCCCTCTGATCTTCGTCTCCAGCAAAATAGCAATGTCACAAGCCTCTCTCCTCAGCACTCCTCCAATCTCTCCAGCGCCCAATGGAACACCCTCCCCTAATGTTCCATGTTAGGACCGACATTAATTAATAGATGTCGGGTCCCCCTGAAACTCTACTGGATCAACACTCGGGGGGAGTGCCTCATCCGCCTGGTCAATATCTGCATCCACTATAGAGGACGGAGCCAGATGTGCCTGGATCCTGCTGAGTGTAAGAGCCCAGTCAGGATTGGCCTCTGTCTGGTCATCCTGATCCCGAGCTTGTGGGATATCCTCCCGCGTGGCCGGTGCATGTCTTTTTCTGCTGGTGTAGACCATGATCTCCTTGGAGGTTTCCGTCTCCTTCTGACTACTGCCAACTGCACTCATACCCCTGGTCACCATGCTCCTTTGAGGCTGGAATGGGACCAGCGCGCCCTGCGTACTCTCCTGTCTCTGCTGTGAGCCAGTCTCCAGCCTCCTGTCGACCTCCATCACCGTGTCCTCCTCCATGTGTCTGTCCGTCGACATCTCCCCAGGTAGGTGCCTGGGAGCCGTCTCCATCCCGGGTGCCTCCGTCTGAGCCGCCGGTGGCCTGACAGCCTCCGTCCCCTTATACTTACACGCACTAGTAGCATGCCCAAAGCACTCACAGAAGGAGCACATGGGAGGAACCCAGTCATATTCCACCGACTGTGTTAGAACCTCCCCGGACGAAACCTGGTATTCAAGCATACTCGGTAGTTCCAAACCCGCCTTGATCTCTACAAAGACCCTGGCATACATCAGTCTGGAGCGGAAAGCAGTGGCCTCATCTGCCTTGATCGGTTTTTCCACGAGGCTGGCGAGTCTCATGAGGAGCGGGATGCTCCAATACTTCACTGAGAACTCTGAAAATCTGATCCAGATGGGGATAGCATTCAGCACCTCCTTCTCACACCTCAGCTCCGGTGTCCATTCCTTCAATATGATGAGTCTCCCATCAAATGACCATGGACCGTCCTGCAAAATCCTGATCACATCCTCCGCTAGCCCAAACTTGACATAGTAAAACCCATTCTCCCGGGAGAAGAATTCCATGCTGCCTTTGGGTCTCCAGACTCCCTCCGCATAAATCCGAATTTGGCCATAGAACGGCTTGTTCCCTAACACATATAGCACCAAGGTGTTCTTCCAGAAGTCAGAAACCTCCGCTATTTCTTCCGCCGGGAAGTATGTCCTGAGCCCTCCTCCAACCGCCATCGGTGTAACATATTCCATCGACAGCGGACTTTTCGTCTCCACTGGCGTGCAAACCTCCTTCCATGACCGAGGCCTCTGCTCCTCAGAGTGGGTCCTGGTTGGAGGGTTCGCAGCTCCCGGGTCTTGCCTACCAGTATCGACAGCGATACCCTTTGCCTTCTCTGTCGCCGTCGCCTTTGGCCGCCATCCAGGTACAGTACGTACCATACCTCCCCCTCGGCGATGGGGATCGACTGTGCCTCTCGAAGGCCGACTCCCATGATTTCCTTGGTTCTGGGCCCCTCGTCGCCCTCCGGCCCGTCGTCTCACCACCGTCTGCCAGCCGGCCTCTCCAGTCCCGTCCACCTCCGGCGTAGAACCCGACCCGAATTCAAAAACCGGTGCCGTAGCCCCCGGCTCTCCCCCGCCTTTGCCGGTCCCCACGCCCATCCCCGACCCGTCGCGAAGGGGGCCTCCACCCGCGCTTGAACCCCCGCCTGGGAGGGTCCAACTGGATCCAGCCGACCCCCCCCCCCTCCCCCCCCCCCCCCCCCGCCTTGGTGTTTTCCGCCGCCGCCCGACCCCTTGCCCGACCCGCCGGCGCCCGACCCCCCCTCGCTTGGGGGGGTCCCCTTGCCGCCGCCGCCCACTTTGGAGAGCCGCCCGCCCCCCAACCCCCTTCCCTCCTTTCCGCCGGATCCCTCCCTCGAGAGGGTCTGGGGGGCGGAGGGGGGGTGCCATGGAAACCCTAGCAGAGCTGCTGTCGCCCGTCAAAGAAGTCAAAGTCGACTCCTTCAAAACCATATATATATATATATAACACTTTTTCCGTTTATTCTCAACAAGAAAGCATCAACAAAATTGCCTTTCAGTATAGATCGTCATGGCATTTTCTAAATTCCGTGTTTCCATTCCTCAACTACTGTCCGAAATGCTGCTTTGGTGGGCTTGTCCCATTGCTAATCCAATTTGGGATCACTGTTAGCGAAAAAGAACTTCCGGTTGTGAAGCTTAGATTCACATAATATTTCCTGCAGAGTGTCGCTAACGGAAATGAATCAACTTTCATCCAAAACGACTCGTTTTCTATATGATCTCTCTAGAAGAATGTGATTTTAGCAAATCTGTCTAGTTACTTCATTCCTTATTTATACTCGCCGAATCTTGAGGCAGTTTGGATAGCCATTTATGCATAAACAAGATATATAGAAGCCTCTTTCTCATGAAGTTCTTGTTCTGTATGAGCCTCGTTCTCTTTTGCTGCGCCTCAAAAGTCAAAAGTAGGTGTGAGGTACGCCTCAGGTGAGCCTAGGTTAATGAGACTGGCCTCACAGGAAACAAGGCACAAGGGTTCCTAACGGCCTTTATAAAACATTGTTTTATACTTATCAGCCATTTCTTCTTGTAGTTACCAATTGGAGAAGATATGACTTTGAGTTTTTCTCTCCTCTAATTTTTAATTTTTATTATTTATTTATTTATATTTTTTTTTTCAAAATGGCATCGGGTCTCACATATGGATGGAAGAAAGAAAGGGAATCTGGTTGCCATTGGATCAACTGCAGATGTCTCACCAAATTTTATTTGGCATGCTTAAACTTGTTTTTGTGCGCGCACACCAGATTTTTGTCGCCAAAGAATTCAAGGCATGAAGTTTAATTTTAAATGGATTTTGATCAAAATTTTGGATGTGAAATCGTATTCCAGTGGACGAGAAAACTTGAGGTGATTCCTTAGAAGCCGGAAGCGGGAGCGGGGGAACACGACTACTTAGAAGAGTCTAAATTTGGGAGCATGCGCTAATAAAAAAAATTATGTTAATTAATTATTGTTATGAAAAGTTATAAATATCTTAATATTTATTAGAATTTATAAAGTCCAGTTCAAAGTTAAAAAGAGATGATTAGATGTTAATTTTTTATGATGTCAAGGTAAATAATCTTTAGTTTCTTGGTATTTTGATAAACTTATTAAGAATCTTCTAACTTTCTTCCCAAAATTTATGTTATCTTTCTAAATTATGGTCATATTATGAGAAGATGTCGTTGGAGAAACGCGCTCCCGTCGCCGGAGAAACGACATTCCGTCATTGGAAAAGCGAGCTCCCAACGAGGACCAAAATAATAACCGCCGAATTGAGGTTCTTACTGGGATTCGCTGACCTTCTAGGAGTTTCTGGCTTCTAAGGGTGATCCTACTATAATTCTGTTAAGTTAGTTCTCTTCTTTGAGTGAAGAGTAACTCGAGATCTAGCAAAATGGAGAGGGGGGGGGGGGGGGGGGGGGGGGGAGTAAAATGAAGGTAAACTTAATTTTCTTTCCCTTGTTTGGATTTCCAAAAAGTCGGGGAACAAAAAGTTTAAAAATAATTTTAACCCTTGATTTTCTCAAATCATAATTTATAGTTACCTTTTTTAGGGGTAGTTGGGTAAAATTTTCCAAATTTCCTTCTCTCCATTTTCCTCCCACTTTTGGGAGGAAAAGTTTTTAGTGGAGCCCACATGGTTTTCCCCTCAAATTCTCCTCCCCCATTTTCCCTACCCTTTCCCAAACACCACCACTTCTGATTTTCCTCTCATTTCCCCTCAACTTTTTCCTTCCCCCATTATTCCCCTGTCCCAAACAGTACCTAAGATATGGTAGAGATGTCAGTGGCTGATTCATTTCTACCGAGGGGTTGTTTAGTTACCATGAATCAGCGAATTGATGAAATTGAGAATCATGGAATCGCATTTCTTATTCCATCTATTTTTTGGCATTTTGCAACTCACTGAATTGCAACTCCACTTCATTCTCTGCAGTCTGGTTAGCTCGAATTTGGATACAACTATTTCGACTTTTGAGAGGTAAACCTCCCCAACGTTATTGAGAGGACAAATTTCTATTGAATATAATCACCGTTAATATTCAGAGCTCAACTTATAGTGATTGGCATGCTGATTCTTCCTGATTATATATCTGGAGTTCATTTTTCCAAAAGTGAGGGAGTACTAATTCCTTATTTTTATGCTTAATGTGGAATTCCAACTCACAATAACCAGACAGGCTATAAAAGTAGATACCAGGGGCTGGATTTGACAAAAAATTGATCAAAGTTCTCTTAGTCTACAATGTTAGATAATAGATATTGCTCGTCAAATTTCTTCTTGTATAACTATAATTCCAATGTATTATAACCTTGTATCTCATATAGTAGTTTGCCACAAGGTTACCTTGAACACGTAAGGTTATACGGTTATACGGTTATAGGACGAGGAAACATTATATGGTTATAAAATGAGGAACGAAAACGGGAGCGTGTTATGCCACTTGGTATGAACCTGGAAATGGTCGGGCTAGTCTTCTTTGGAACACTTAGGTGGAACAAAGTGGTGCTACTAGTAGTTCTTTTTTTTATTCACAGTAGTAATAGGCCCCCTGATTGTTGTAAATTAGGTGTGCGATATAGTTTTCCTCGGTTAAGGGTGTTGGGTCATGTCCCTTCTCTAATCAAAATAATTGGACGTGTGCGGCAATGAATAATTTTGATTCGCTAGAACGAAACCGTACATTTAGCATTCTGGAACAGAAACGTTCTACGATTAAGGATGAAAGTTCTGGAATGCAAATTGCAGGGGATTGATCTTGATTCATGGTAACTCTCATTTGACGTGGATAAAATCTTAATATTCCTTCATGTCTGATAAAGGACAATGTTCTTGTGTCAGGTCTTGCTATCGAGGGAGGTATACCATACGTCAATTGGTGTGTAGAATATGGGAATATTGTCATTTTTAAAGCAATATTCATCCAATCTGAACTTATGCAAGAGCTTTGTGCGCAATTCTTCAAACTCGTGCATTTGCACTGCTCTTGTGGATATCAAAATTTGTGGATGTTAATGCATCTTGTTGGCTAATATGCTTTACTCTTGATGACACTATATTTTTATTCTAAACTCTGTTCTCTAGTCTCCAGTCTCCACAAGTATAGCTTCTTGTTGATTTATCAATGTATTTTATTCTAAGTGTGTGTGTGTGTGTGTATATTACATTCTTTCTTCTGCCCAGGCTGGGAGTGGTTTAGTTGAGAAGGACCATTCTCTAAATATCGTGGGAAATGATAAAGATAAGAAGAGCAACTCGTTGGCTTATACACAATTCAACATGGAGAAAAATGAAGCCAAGAGCATTTCCGATCTATTTCTTAATCCAAATGAAAAGCCTGTGGCTCCCACATCAAGTGCCAAAGTTTTGGAGCAAGCGGTTGATTCTCAAAATGTGGCAGGCATGACAATTAGTATTCAGGAAGCCAGTGAAGTTTGGGTAGATGATATTGGTAATGATTTCAAGCACAAGAATGAGACCGTATCTGAAGTAATGACTACAGCTAGTCAGGACCATTCTACAACAATTCTAGAGGAGTTGTTTAGCCGTGCTTTGTCAAAAAACTTTTGCGATTCACCTAATGCCATTGAGGTAAGGGCAGTGGATTCTAGTACATGTTTTATTTGCTAATATTTATCCCTAGTGATCTTAATGGTTTAAGGACTTGTGCTTCTTAAGGTGTATTGAACTCTTTTGCTAATTTGCCTTTTTATGAGTATCGACATATAAAACCTGGTTGCTATGATTTCTAATTTTATATCTTCCCAAGTCTTCATAGAATTCAGCCTTGTTTTATGCTGTATATGGATCAATTTTGTCGTTCTTGTTTTTGAACTGCTAATTCATTGTATTTCCAAGTGATATTTTCTTGTAAAGCAGTTTAAGTTGCATTATTGTTGTTTTAGGTTCCGGAATCTTATCTTTCTATTATATTTATTAATTTTCTATAGTGCTTTTTGAATCATACAAATCAATCGTGCTCTTAAGTTGTATTTGAATTTTGAACTCTTTTGCTAATTTGCCTTTCTATGTGAGTATTGACATTTAAAACATGATTGCTTTAGTTTTATGGTTATAAGTGTTCGATGATAAATTGACCGAATTATATATCTTCCCAGTCTTTGTAGGATTCAGCCTGCTCTATGATATATATGGATCAGTTTTTTGTTTTTGAATTGCTAAATTCTTGTATTTCAATCGATATTTCTCTTGTAAGGCAATTTGTTGTTTTACGTTCTGGAGTCCTATCTCTCAAATTATATTTGTTGATTTTCTGTGTTGTGCGAATCATACAAAATTTACAAATCAAATTGTATGTAACTACTTACATGGCTGCGAGAAAGCATTAGCATAATTTCATATTGAAGTTTTGAATTGCTAATTTCTTTTACTCAAATGATCATTTCATATTGTTATTAGGCAAGATATAGTTGCATTGGACCATTGAACATTTGGATTTTTTTTGTTCCCTTCACTTAATTTGGAAGTTGACAATGATGTTGGCAATTCAGTTATAGAGCTACACTTTGTTAAGGGGCTGTTAGATAGGAGTGTTCCCTTCATTCCTTACATCATCAGTGTTCTCAGGCTTTTAATTAAGAATATAATTTAGATTGCCTGGAGTTTGAATGCGTCTTATCCTTGGGTACGAGGACCTCACTCTTCAAAGTGTTTGGTGCAATCCTAGGGATGCCTAAATGATACTCTTGCTCAAATAATTGTCTTAGTCATTAAGTATCCAAATCAGGTTGGAAATTCTCGGTTAATCTAGGACATGCTTAAAAAACCTTGAATGCTACTGGAGTTCAGCAGATGGTTTAAATTTAGGACTTTAAGCTAATGTAACAAACACTATGGTGTTCATCACTTTGTTGGCATCGTTTTATGCCTAAAAAGATTAGAAGAGGGGTTTCTGTTACCTTTTAACACTTATGGCATCTGTTTATGTCATAGAAGTGTGATAGCTAGATTGAGGCTTATATTTCTAATTCAGAGCTTGCAGAATCTGCTGTGACTGAAATTGGACCACCTCATAATTGTGCTGTTTCTTTGAGATAGTTGGGCTTAGGTATGAAACTGTATCATATTGTTTGAAGACACAGTTTAGGTTTCACAACTTCTTCACCAGGGAGAATTAGCTTCTCATTCAGTGATATTTAGGTTTTGGACTACCTAAGAAGTATGCAGCATCTTTTTTAGCTACTATTATTTGTAATACCTAATCTTCTTTTGGGCTCCTGTGGCTTATATCTTTTTGAAGATTTAGGTTTTATAAATTTTTGCTTGCCATCTTTTGATTGACAGACCATATTCCAAAAGATGGCAAGTGGAAAACAGCTTTTGAACCACCTATTGGACTGTCTTTGTAGTCAAGGAGACAAGTAGGTACCCTATGCATTCTGTTAATGATGGTGACTGGAACATACTGAATTAGTCTGATAAAAAGGAAAAGATACTAAACCAAAGTAAATACAGAGCTCAATGACAGGTATCCCAATGATCAAGTAGCCGGAAAAAAATAGAGAAAGCACCTGTGCTTGCTAGTCAGTTTCTGTCCTCAATTTGGCCCCTAGATTTGAGCTCCCCTCCCACTGAAGTGGATGCATCTGGCTCGAGCATTGCTGACTGTTGGGAAACTAGCCTTCTTGGGTGCAGATTCCAATGAATTTCCTTTCCAGAAACAAAATACTTGTGGTAATGTGAGAGGCGAGTTGTTGTGGGTTTTGTTCTTCTCTTCAAAACTCCTTTAACATTACATTCTGACCAAATACCGCACCCATCTGCTTCAACAACGATGTTCCAAATGTACCTTTGCCTGCAGCATAACCCTACTCTCCCCTCCTTAGGGCCCAGAAGAGCTCTCCATCTTGGATAGCCTCTGATTTTGAGAGAGATGTTTAGGTCTTAAAATAAGACCACCCTTCTTTGCGATTAGGTAAATGCAGAAGGAGGTTGTCTACACTCCTTACTGCCAGCACACGGGCAATCCTTGTGGTTTAGCCATTTGTAGAATGCAGGAGGTTTCTCTAGCTACTACAGTACCTTCATACACCAGCCACAATAATATCTTTACCTTGTGGGGTCTATGTTATCCTAGTGGCCCTAAAGTAAGGAGAAGTATGTGTCTGCCACAAGGTTATAATGACTTGAAACAAATATCTCGTCTTTATCCCAATGTCATTTGCGCCTGTGTGGATCAGGGCCTCCAAAGAATGGAGTTTCCGTTGATCCAAAAATATGTGCACCTCTTTTTTTTTTCCTCCTCTTTTTATCACGTGATCTAATGTAATCTAGGAGCACGTTTCCTCCACCATAGCCACTTAACTAAGTCTGATACTATACCCCTATAGAAATTTCCAGAAAACTATAATACTATTGCCCGTGCTTGTCGATATGCCCAGGGGTGTAGTCAGTAATGGGGGTCTACAAGGTACCAGACAAATTAGAAATTTTGGTAGAAGAAAAAGTACGGCATTTTTTTTCCTTTTAAAAAACTGTTAGATAAGTAATTGCTTTTCCTATCTTCAAAAAAAAATCTGCAAAAAACATAAAAAAAATTAAATTAAAGTTTACCGGCCTCCGGGGAAGTCGTGCACAAAGCACTGCCCTAAGAGTTATTCCGGATCTATGTGCAAACTGTCAGAATGCTCCTAGTGGTAAAATTTTCGCTCTACCGGTATCCCATCGTCGCACACAACTCGGAGAGATTGACCCTGACTTAGCTCTGTCCAAAGCAATGATGAAGAATAGTAGAGCGGAGAAAAGACGATAATTTGGGAGAGATTTTTTACGTAGAAATTTTTGTGTGTTGGAGAAGAAGAGGAGGATTCAATATATAGGCAGCCCAACAACCCAATGAAATGAACGGTGTTAATGAGAAAATTGATATTTCATGGCTGTTAAAAAAAAAGACATAAAGAGGAGCAGATAGCCGTTGGAGAACAGAAACGTTAGGAATTGATTTTTCCTTTACTGCAATCAGCTGTATACAACAATCCCTCCCAAAAATCAAATTCCGAATAAGGAAAGAAAAGGAGTAGAAAAGATCTGGACAGGTATATACTATGCATAGATGGGATGGATTACAATCTTGAATCTCACTTAGTGACTATTGTCTTTGTCTGAAGAAGAGCTGATGGACTACACCTTGAATCAGTCTTCTTGAACCAGATTCAGAAAATAGCACACATAGTACGCTAGGGGTACTTGGGTCTATCGGTGGCGCGTTTGATTGGCCATGCGCACTTTTTTATATTCATGAGAGTTGTCTAGGATCGCTAGCGGCCTTTACGACCTCTCATATAGGTAAGTTCTCAAGGGTTGGTGATAGGAATTAACCCTGCATATCATGCTTGGACTTATTAAGAGTTAAAACTTATCCTTACCATATCACACTGGAACACTGTCACCATAGGATATCCATGTACAACATTGTACAGTCTCTTGGACATTTATTTTAAAAGAATTTAATCTCATGGTCAGTGTTCCATAATAGTCACCTAAGTCCAGCTTGTTTTTATCCATTGAACCGGCTTATTGGGATCTCCAATCAAACTCGGTTGGGTTGTCACTGCTGGTGACTAACATATGGGCTTAACCCCATCCCCCTCGATGATTCTAGGTTCAATGTCCTAGACCGACCCTTCGTCAAGTGGTCAACAAGGTTCTTTTATGACTTTATATAGTCAAGAACCAATATATTTGCCTAATAGGCTCTTTATTGACTTGAAGCGCAGTTGCAGGTGCCAATTTATCTTAGCATCCACTGAATCATGATTTAGTAGTTTTATAACAGATTTATTATCACAGTTTATAGAAATTGCAGGAACAAGACTAACAAAAATAGGTATATGCATAATAAGATTTCTAAGACACTCGGCTTCTGTACAAGTAGTGTCTAAAGCTATCATTTCAGAGTCTATTGTACTCCTAGCAATGATAGTTTGTTTACAAGATCCCCAGGAGATTACAGCTCCTCCTAGAGTAAAAATATATCAAATAGTGGATTTCACATCATGTGAATCAGTTACCCAATTTTCATATGAGTAACCTTCTATGATATCAGGGTGCCTAGTATAATGAAGTTTATAATCTAGAGTGCCCTTAAGATATCTAAATACTCTATCCAATGCAGTCCAATGTAACAGGTTTGGATTACTAGTATATCTACTTAGTCTCCCAATGGCAAATGCAATATCGGATTTAGTCTTATTTGTTATGTACATAAGGGACCCTATCATCTGTGGATATCTATGTTGTTCTATAGGCGATCCTTCGTTCTTCTTGAGAACAACATTATTGTCACAAGGAGTAAGGACAGATTTTTTGTCAAAGTAGTCAAACTTTCTTCGCATTTTCTCAATTGAATGTGCTAAGGATAGAGTATAACCCTTTTTGCATTTGGACACTTGCATTCCTAGGATCAAGTTGGCTTCGCCTAGATCTTTCATATCAAACTGGTTAGATAAATAATTATTGGTGTTATTTATCAATTTCAGTAAAAATCCTAGAATAAGGATATCATCAATATACAAGCATAAGATGACACAACTTTCATTTGTATTTTTAGAATACAAACATTTGTCATATTCATTTGGCACGAAACCAAATTCTAAAATGACTTTGTCAAATTTGTTGTGCCATTGCTTGGGAGCTTGCTTTAGGCCATTAAGAGATTTTACTAATTTACAAACCTTCTTTTCTTGACCTTTAGCAGTGAAACCCTCAGGTTGGTCCATATATATTTCTTCTTCTAAATTTTCATTTAGAAATGCTGTCTTTACATCCATTTGATGGATTAATATATCATGAATGAAAGCTAAGGCTAGAATGGTTCTAATAGAGGTAATCCTAGCTACAGGAGAGTATATATCAAAATAATCTAATCATTTTTTCTGGGTAGAACCTTTGGCTCCTAATTTAGGCTTGTATTTCTCTATGGTACCATCGGCTCTAAGTTTTTTTTGAAGATCCACTTACAACCTATGTGTTTACTACCTAAAGGTAGGTCTGCTAAAAACCAAGTGCTATTCTCGATAATGGAGTTGTACTCATTGTTAATAGCTTCTTTCCAGAAAGGGGCATCAGGAGAAGATATGGCTTCTTTATAAGTTAGGGATCACCATCTATCAAAAAAGTGAAGAATCCTTCTCCTAAATTTTTTTCAATCCTTTCTCTTGTACTCCTTCTAGGTTCTGTATCTTGTTCAGGTTGTGAACTTGATATTTGAACATGAGAACTAGTAGATGAAGTAAAAGAAGGGTCGGAGGAAGATGATAAAATTCTATCTTTAAAGAAAAATATATTTTCAAAGTAAATTGCATCTCTAGCTTTTATAATTGTATTATTAAAGGTTTCATTTACTTCAGAATGAGTTATAAGAAATCTATCGGCATTGCTATCTAGGACATATCCTATGAACACAGCATCTACAGTCTTAGGTCCAATCTTCCTCTTTTTTGGTTCAAGAATTTCTATTTTAGCTAGGCATCCCCAAACTTTTAGGTAACTAATTCTAGGAGTTCGGCCTTTCCATAATTCATATGGTGTGTTATCATTAAACTTACTGGGCATCCTATTAAGGATATAACAGACTGACAATAAGGCTTCTTTCCACAGATTATCAGGAGCACCTGAGCTAAGAAGCATGGCATTTACCATGTCTAACAGAGTGCGATTTTTCTTTCTTTCAGCAACTCTGTTAGACTGTGGTGAATAAGGAACAGTAACCTCATGAATAATTTCATGTTCTTCGCAGAAGTTAGTCATTTCATTTGAGGTACACTCTCCACTACGATCTGATCTAAAAATCTTAATCTTTCCATCTAACTGGTTTTCAGCTTCAGATTTATAGACATTGAATCTGTCTAGAACTTCATCTTTGGTTTTAAGAATGTAGGTGTAACAATACTTTGAATGATCATCTATAAAAGTGATAAAGTATTTCCTACCGCTTCGGGTCAAAATCCTATTGGAATCACATACGTCACTACGAATGAGTTCTAGAAGGTCGGAATTCCTTTGGACAAATTTGAATGGCAGTCTAGTATGTTTGGTTTGAACACAAATCTCACATTTGTGTTTATCATCTATTGGAGTCTTAGGAATAAGATCTCAGTTCATCGTTCTTTTAAGAGATCCTAAATTCACATGATCTAGTCTGTCATGCCAAACATTTGAGAATTTAACATTAGCGACAACAAAAGAAGGATTTCATATTTTATTCATAGTACTCAAAATAAAAAGTTCGTCCTTTACAAATTATTTTCCTACAAAAAGCTCATTCTTAGAAAAAAAAAACTACTTTATTAGCCTCCATTACAATCTTGTATCATGAAGCTACAAGTAGAGACCCACTAACTAGATTTCTCCTAACCGACGACACATGAAGCACATCACAGAGAGGTAGAATTTTTTCAGATGCCATTTTCAGATCTATTCTTTCTCTTCCTACAATCTGTGCTGTTGAGCCATCTCCTAGGGTCACACCTCCTCCACCTGATTCCTGATAGTTTGAAAAACATAAGCGATCAAATGAAACATGAACATTAGTTCCAGAATCCAACTACCAATTATCAGAATGGTAAGAAATATTTACTACAGGTTGACAGCTTACAGACCCGAGGGAGCTAGAAGATCCATTCAGAATCATGTTAGCCTCTGGCTTGTTTGAGCCTTTCCCTTTGAAGGAGGTCTTGACAGCTTCTTTCTTCCTATGGATGTAGTTTATGGCCATATGGTTTGTTTTACCACACACAAAACAAAATCTCTTATGATCCCGAGTCTGACCGAAGTTTCTAGGTTTATGAGATAGCTGGTGATGAGGGTTTTGGTTATGCGGTTGAAAACTCTGCTTCCTTTTTAAGGAGTTCTTCTTGGATTTGAGATGGTGATTAGACTTGGGTTTGCCATGGACTTCTATAAGGTTTACCTTAGCTTTGGAATCAGACATAACTTTGAAATTTAACCTAAACTGTTCTTCTGTTCTAAGTCTCTTTAAAACTTGAGAATATGTAAGGGTTTCTTGTAAATGGGTAAGATCTTTGACAGTATCAGACCAAGGAGGTAGTTTGTCTATTAAATATGTTATTTTATGCTCAGTAGAGAAGAATGTACCTTTGGCTTGAATATGCCTAAGGTGTTTCTAGAATTCATGGATTTGGTCATTCATAGGTTTATTATCTACCATGACATATATGTTGAATGTGGAGGAATTAAATCTTTCAATTCCAGTATCATCACAACCATATTCGTCTTTCAAGTCATTCCAGAGTTCTTTAGCGCTTTTGTATTAAAAAAAGATGTTATAAAGAGACTCAGACAAAGCGCTTAAGATTCTATGAAAATAATGATAGCTTATTTCCTTAGGGGTCTTGGGTTTAGACGAAGAGGACTTGGTTACCCATATGTCAGACTCAGTATCATCTGAATCATTTGTGATGGGTGTGGAACCATCAATAGCAAGGATTAATCCTAGAATTGTGAGCCAAAATTTCATCTGGCTCTGCCACCTCTTGAAGTAAGTGCCATTGAACTTAAAAGGTTTAGCAGTGGAGGTCTTTTCTTTGATAGTCATGATTTCTAGAAGTATGCAGAAATTTATATTTATTCAATAAAGATGAATATTTGTTCAGGAATAATAGTTTGAATGATCTTGATAATCAACCTTTGAAACTTTAGTTTTTTCAAGTTTTGATAAGTTTGGGTTTGCTGTAGGGGTCGGTTTTCAGCTAGCGGAAGTCCACATGGGGACAATTAAATACCGTGTTGCTTAAAGCTATTTATGTCCGGTTGACAGAAAGACCCTTTCGGCTTGTACCCAAACAAATCTCTACTTTTAGAACTTTAGGATTAAAGAGATTTGCAAGATAAATAAACTAATTTTCCTTTTCCTAAATTAAGGTATTGAATAAACTAAATTGGTAATATCACAAATGTACTGATTTAACAAATCTCTACTTTTAAAATTGCTTATGGAATGTGACAATTTCTAAAATCACAAATGATGATAGCAATCTTGGTTCTATGAAGTAGCACATGTTATTTAACCAAAGATAATAAATTTGTTACTAGTATGACAAATATTTGACAAATATTAAACAATATCTAACCAAGATTTGTTAAACAATATGCTACTTATATGAGAACAACTATATAAGAAAAAATGTCTAGCAATAATTTAATGAATATTTATTAAGAAATAATTTGTGACAATCATTTAACAGTAGGCAAGTATAAAAGAATATTCTTAACAATAGCAATTTTGTAAACAAATGATTGTCATTTATTCGAATTGTCTACCTCTCTGTTAGGTATAACTTAAATAAAGGAATATTGAGCACCCACAATTGTCTAGCTCTCTGTTAGGAATATATTAAGAAACAAATCTTCGTTAACAATAGCAAATATTTTAACAAAGGCAATTGATAACGAATAGTAAATATATTCGAATTCTTAACGGTAGGCAATTATTTAGAAGCAAATGTACCTATTATTAATAGAACATAAATTTTGTTAAACAAATTTAACAGAACAAATTTTGTTAAATAAGTTTGCTAAAAAATTAACTCTTAGATTGTTAGATAAATAATTGCTTTTCCTATCTTCAAAAAAAAATCTGCAAACAAAAATAAAGAAAATTAAATTAAAGTTTACCTGCCTTCGGAAAAGTCGTGCACGAAGCATTGCCCTAAGAGTTAATCCGGATCTATGTGCAGACTTTGTCTGAATGCTCCTAGTGGTAAAATCTCCGCTCTACCGGTATTCCGTCGTCGCACAAAACTTGGGGAGATTGACCAAGACTTAGCTCTGTACAGAGCAAGGATGAAGAACAAAAGAGCTGAGAAAAGACAGAATTTGGGAGAGATTTTTTACGTAGAAATTTTTGTGTGTTGGAGAAAAAGAGGAGGATTCAATATATAGGCAGCCCAATAACCCAATGAAATGAATGGTGTTGATGAGAAAATTGATATTTTATGGCTGTTAAAAGAATGACATAAAGAGGAGCATGTAGCCGTTGGAGAATAGGTAATGTTAGGAATTGATTTTTCCTTTACTGCAATCAGCTGTATACAACAAACACTTACCTGATCATCATAGGTGATACAGGGGTACCGGCCTTTGATGCAAAATGAGGAGACAAAGAAGCAAAAAAGAAGAGAAGGGAAGACATTGCCTTCATAGTTGTTGATGATTTGGAAAGAGTTTTTTTATATGATCCCTATCATTTCTTTTTCTTATTTTTTCCTTTTAGTTCCCCTAAATCTCTCTATTTGCTTAGAAATCCCCCAAATTAGGATGAAAGATAGTTACGATTTACGAGGACATGTTTGTTTCTGTTAGACGAAAATTAATCTAACCCTTTAGGCTATTCAACTAGAGATGAGATAAGTTTGAAATGTTCTTCCACTCTAGTTTTCTACTCTAAACACCTGCCTAAATCGCTTCTTCTTTTCCCAAACCTTTGCACCTTTTCCCGCCTAAATCGCTTCTTCTTTTCCCAAACCTTTGCACCTTTTCCCCAGAATCTCCAAAGTGTTGCTAATCTATAGGAAATCGACAGGTTAAGGGCAGGTTGAGATAGGTCTATCATGTAATGTAGGAAGAGGTTGTAGGGAGACTGTGTGGGTCTAGGGAACGTGTAACGATACTACCGAAGGAATTAGTGGAGGTGTTGAAAGCTCTATGATTGATTCGTAAGATGATTATCATTAAAAAGACTTTGTGTGGGTTTAGGGAACGTGTAACGATACTACCGAAGGAATGAGTGGAGGTGTTGAAAGCTCTATGATTGATTCGTAAGATGACTATCATTAAAAAGACTTGAAGAACTCCTGGAAGTAACCATTAGAAGGTATTAACCGGGGCAAAGCGGTCAACATCTTAAATGACCTTTATATAAAATTTAGGGTTCCATAACTTGGTTGTGGTTGCCTTTCCCGGAGGAGGTCTACAACAAGAGAGACGTGAGAATAGACCAAGGGAGATAATAGGAGAGAACTAGCTAGCTTAATCCCACAAATGGCATGTAGCCATTGACGTTTTTTTTATGTAAGAATGAGATAAACTTAGCAGGTTATTGTTTCTTTATTCCCATACAAATTAACTGAGTCTGAACTCAGAATAGTCTGGTACTTTACCATATCGACCGATATTTAGACATTGGATCTGTCAATATATCATATGTGGTATAAATTTGGTGATATTGAAAAAAAAAAACAAATGAAATTTAAGGCATACTGGTGTAACTTATATGACCTCCAACATTGGATTTGGTCGGTCAAGAGTTTGAACAGTGGTTTGTCAATTTTATATTAAGCGTTTTGTTTTAGATTGCACGTTAGATTCGTGGTGGTTTGATGATTAATCATAGGGCTAAGTTCGGGGGGTTGAGTTGAAATGCTATCCAATTTGGCTTCGGTTGGGATAGTGTTGGAGTCATCGCTGCTACTACACGACTTGGGTTTTGATGAAGTGGCAGGGTCTTTAACATGGAGCAAGAGCAACCTGGCGCCCATTTGAGCAGATTTTCTGAAAAGTTATACACTGCTACGTTAATCCAGTTCTCAGTCCATAAAATGAGCATTCGACCTTGCGGATGACGTGATATAGATATCTAATCCTCATACCTCACCTCAACTCTTGAGTTATGGTGCAATGGCAAGGTCTTTAACACAGAATCCCTATCCGACTTGAAAATGGGTTGGGTTAGGGTTGTGACCCCTAAACCCAACCCGCAGCTGATCTGACCCAATTCTAGGAGATTCATTATAACCTCAAAACTGGATTATTGTGTGTGCGCCTATATATATATGGGAGCGGCTTCATATCCCAATGTGTAACTATATTACACCCACTATCAAAATGCACGATAGGATATCGACCTTACCGTCTTAAACCGGATCTGACCCTAATTTGCCCATTTAAGGCTTAGGCTTGGGTTGGGTTTTGATAGATATCCAATCTGAGACCCATTGGGTTGAGCTTGGGTAGGAGTTTGAAAATATTAGGTTGGACTTGTGTATGCTCCTAACTCCACCCGACTTAACTTCAAATTAATTGGATTACTCGGTTGATTCATCAGAATTATACTACAAGCTTGAATGTTCAATTAGGTGACCACCCTATTATTCGGATTAAGCGGACATGAGCTTAAAGTGTTCCCTTTACCTTGGATTAGAATATAGAACTAACCGATAAGCTTACAATGTTGCTTACACTCGAAGCCAAGTGCATACTTTTCATCATGAATATGTTATCTTGGCAATTTCTTCCTTTATATTATTTTTGTTCCCATGATGGTAGGAACTGGGTGACGTTCCAATGTTTCAGTTTTACTACTTGATACCTGTATACGTTGAATGTGATTTTCACTCAAAACACTTTGTTTCAGCATCAGGGTGTTAAAGTAGATGAGGAAACTTGTAGTCCTGAATTATCCGAATCTTCCAAGTTCGCTCATTGGTTTCCCACAGAAGGTAAGTTACTAATATTCTGCCACCATATTGTCTGTGAATTATGTGTTGTCAATGGTAAACTTACCAACTGAATCTGCACCTTTTGTAGAGAAAAAGCCTATAGATGATTTTTCATCCAGGGGCTTGCTATCTTTAATTAATGAGAAAGTGCACACACACGTGTCTGCATCACCTGGTGAGAGAGCTATGGAACCCTTCCCAACAGGCTTGCCTCTTGGAAAAATTGAGAGTGTGCATAAGCTTCATTCATTCTTTCCAATTTCCTCAGTTGTTCAGAAGTCTGAACAGTATTCTCAAGTTGATAAAAAAAGCCCTTGTTCTGCTGTTCTTACATGTGAGGACCTTGAGCAATCCATTTTAGCTGAGGCCACAGATAGCAGTCCAAGTCTGCAGCAGCCTACCATTCAAGTAGCTTGGACTCCATTTGATGGTAACCTGACAGAGCAGAAAGTTGATGTGGATGATCATGCGTCCCAACATCTTCTTTCTTTGTTACAGATGGGAATAAGCTTGAAAGAATCAATATCATCTCCTGGGCCAGATCTTATTGAACCATCAGATAGGATTGCTGCCTCCGAAGTAACTAGTAGTCTCAATCTCCGTATTTCTGACAATGCGGTTGTTAGGGATCCTGAAATGGTTCGGAGCTCCGAGAAAAGTATTACACTTGAAACAATTTTTGGCTCAGCATTTATGAACGAGCTTCATTCAGCAGAAGCTCCAGTCTCAGCTAAGAGAGATCCAGTTGCCACAGTTAATAGCACTGATATTTTGCAGCAGCATGCACTTGAATTTCCTCATGCAGATGGTAGTTTCTTCTCTTCTGTTTCCCCTGAATCTCGACCCAATACGATCATTAATAAAGGAGATATAGTAGCTTTAAACAATACTCGAAAGAATCCTAATTTGTCAGTCCCTTGGGTAGGTAGCTATAGTGATTCTTCTATTGAGGGCCCCAAACTCCATGGCATGGGTATTGAACAGGGAGGAAGTATGGATGTTCAACTGCCAGAAGAGGATAGCCTGTTTACAGTTGGCGATACATTGATACCTGTAACCTCTGACCCTTTCCCTTTTGAGAATGCACATAAATCTGAATTCTTACGTAGGAACAATGTAGACGATCTTAATAACAGACTATTTGGTCCTATCCTAGGAGAGGGAGAACGACTGAGGACACGTGTTCCAGAGGGCCCACCTCCATTGAATGATGGTCCTTTTGTTGATCCTGATAGTCTCTATAATCACTTACATGGTAGACCATCTGCCCAGTATCCTCATCAGATGAATCATACGAGGCCTTTGTTCCCGCCATTGGATCATCTTACTCAAAGGAATGCACTTATGAAGTTTGTTGGTCCAGATGGCTTGCATCATGATCCTCACCAGTTTCCTGGGAATGTTATCCCTCAGCATGCTTTCAGCAATGTTGGTGCACGAAGATTTGATCCTGCTGTTGCTCATCATCCGATGTTACAGCACATGCCAGTTCCAGGAAATTTTCCACCCCAGCACCCAATGCAAGGGCTTCCAGGGGGCATAATGCCATCTCAGGCAATCAATCACATGCCCAGCTATATACCTGACATGAACAATATACACAACTTCTCTGTGCACCATCGTCAGCCAAATTATGGTGGCCTAGGACTGGGATTACCAGGTAAAGCTGCCTTAATTTCTCATTCATTTTCTTATTTATGTTGACTTTTAATTGAATGGAACTGAGAATATACTGCAGGATATTATAATGTATTTACTCTATGGTTCATTTATAAAAAAAATTAAGAGTTGCACCCGCAATGAAATGCATTCAAGTTGCATAAATAATTGTCTACTGTTGTCAAGTTTACTAAAATTTAAATTTAGATGTTGTCCCTCTTTTTTTTAGAGGAGATCCCTCCATTTTGTGCATTATGTTAAATTATCTTATTACTAAGTTTCTCAGCAAAGAGAGAGTTTTAATTTCTACTAGAAGACGAGATTGCATTGGAAACGATGAGCAGGTTGTATAAGTTGCTAATTGCGGATATATTCCATTTGGAACTCTGGCCTATATTGTGCCTTGGAAATAGAAATAAATGCATCTGATTATCGTGAATCATCTTTTTCTACCATTTTTTTAGTTCAGGGGAGCCTAGTGGCCGAGTCCTTTGGTTGTTAAGCGGAAAGTCCATGGGTCAAGAACTGCAGGCCAGTCGAATGACTGTCCATTAAAATTTAAAAAGAGATAAAAAGTATAATAGATAAATAAATAAATAAAATATCGAAGGGTCACCCAGGTTGAATGAGCTTGAATTGTGGTACCATTTTCGCAGATTTTCTACCATCAGCCTATACCTACCTGTCAGGAATTCAGCAGTAGTTGAGGACTTGGTTCCGTGTTGATGGCCACTATTAAAATTTGGTTAACCTTTCTGCGGAAGTAATAATTCAGCATTAGTCCAGGGCTGATTTCCTTGTTGATGGCCTCTATTAAAATTGGGTTAATCTTTCTGCGGGAACAATAATTCAGCAGTAGTCGATGGCTCAGCTCCATGTTGATGGCCACTATTAAATTTTGGTTTATCTTTCTGCGGAAATAAATTTCAATTTAGCGAGGCTCTACTTGGTATAGATGACGTATGCTCCCCATATATATTTATGTAGGAAAATAAGAGATTTAGATAGTATATACTATTAATTCATTTAGTTTCAACTTCCAGTTCACAACCAGTTTCGCACTCGTAATTTGATTTCCCCTGCTATCACTGTTATCTGTTTATATTGTAATTCCACGACTTCGATTGCAGAATCCGTCTCTCAAGGTAGTGGGGATCGTCAACCGGAAGCACTCACAAGGTTGATTGAGATGGAGACTAGGGCTAATTCAAAGCACAACCATCCTGCAGTGGGTGGCCACATTCCCGGAATTCCTGGGATGTACAACCCTGCACTCGACATGAACTTTAGGTACCGATAAACAATGAGAACGGACTAGCTTCTCTGAAGGTGGGATCTTTTTCCTTGCTCTGTTGTTATCTGCAGTGGAGGGACATTCCAAAATGCATTTTAATGAGTTTGGCTTAATTTGTACTTTTCACTCTTCTGCAGATTCCAGAAGTATCCTGCTCAAAGATAAGGTGGGTCGCGGATAGGAAATTGCAAAGACTAGGTGATGCAGCTGTAATGGTGTGTCGTTGTATTAATCTTGTTTCCTTTAGGTTTCTTGTTCATAGTTTATGAATATTCTGTAGAAAGATGTTCTCCCAGCCTCTCCCAATTTGCTTACTGAGAAGATTGGTGATGGTTCAAGAGGAGATTGGTAGAGAAGAAAAGTGGTTTTATACTTCGCTCACTCCTTCATTGTTGCATTTTTGCATTTGGCTCTATGGTGCATATACTTGGTAGCATCCTTAAACATGCTGTTAGTAGAAAAGATCAAGAATGTTGTTTTTCACTCTAGAAGGGCGGTCTATGTTTGTACATGTGCTAAACTATGATGCTGAGTTAGCAAAGAAATGTGTTGAACACCTGGAAACTTTGTCTTAGAAAATTTCTATAGATGATCTGCATTAGCTTTTGCTAGTTTGTTTTATATTGATGTTACTGGATTATTTTTCAAATTATTATGCGGAATAAACAATTTGTTTCCAATTGTTGTATGTGCCACTGCCATCACAACTATACTTTCTGGCCAGGCTCACTCTCTGCTTTGTGCCAGCCTAACATGTGCAAAAAAATTCACCGACACCCAATCAAAATTAGATGATCAGTCTTGAGATGGGGAATCATAGCCCTGTGTACATGGCAGACAGTTGACTGCTGTTCCTTTGTGGTCCTATGATGTGAACTCGTCACTTCCAGAATTACTGCAATCAACAATCTACATGTTGGAAGTGATCTACCTATCCGTGCATGCATGCCGCTCTGTCATGTCATTCCCCCTCACCTACTAGAAGTCGATACTGGTGGGGTGGTGGCGGTGACCTCCTTTCCCTCTTCAGCCTTCATCATGTCTTAGGTACTCTGTCACGATCCGATTCCAATATACTGGATCCAGTCGGATTATGTTCAGCCTGCACCGTTGTAAGATGGCGGCAGTAAGCTGTATAAAACAGTAAACACAAGTAGACAATATCTAAAGCGGAAAGAAATAACATTTTTATTGAATTTGAAAAATTTCTAATAGTCTGAATGAAAATACAAGCAAAGCAAACATTCAATTATTACATTGGACTTTATTACAACAGGAAGCGAAAAAAATAAAACTAAACCAATGGCACAGCAAATATTCTGGGGCTCCCTGGTCAAGTTCAGTTATCTCGTCAGGGTTCGGACCAGGTCCGTAAAAAGAACTAAAGGCGAGATCCTCGTCGTCGCAGTCACCTAAAATGTTGGTCTCCAGTCAGGAGGGGAGCAAGAACATATTTCCACATCTAACATTCTAAATAATAATAAATGAATGCAAGACAGTTTAAAAGTATTATATATATTTGCTAAATAATAATAAAAGACAGCAGACAATATTCCAGAAGCTACAATGAAGCAATCTACAATAGTGCGTTTGAGTATATAACAGAATCTGTGACCGACTGGATAGAGACAATATGTATACTAGCATTTTGGCCAAAAAGATAGTATACGGTACGGCTCAACCTCCTGTGCGGTAGGGGTTAGCGCGAGAGAGGCAATAGGTAAACAATGGCTTTGGTCACAGATGTTATACTACTTTCCCAATCAATTCCCGAGTCAATAAGGCAATCAATCAATCCATCAATCGATGTGGAGTCCGAAAGGGATTCACTGTGAATCAGTGTCACTACAATACATGATTCTACTGATGCAGTATATTTAATTATTAAATAAAACGCAGACATGAAAGATATGAAACTTGCATTGGTTGTATCCTCGGTGTGGAAAGCAACGACTAGAAATGTGTCGGCTAGGATTCAGGAATCCGAACCTACATTAACATAAATTTGTTCTTAGAACTTATTCCAAGATTGACTGATAAGCCACTAACGCAAATCTACGTTAATTATAAACATTTGCTATTTTTATTAGAGAAAATGATAATTGAATTATGTAATATTTTGGTAAAACTATTTTATTCGTATTTTGTAAATAGGGCGGAAAAATAATATATATTTTTGGAATATTATCACAAATAATAGCGATTTTTATCGAATATTATTTTAATAGTAAATATTGCGTAAACTCAGAATATTTGAAATCTAATTTAATAATTTTCGCAATAAACATTTACGAAATATTTTACTAATACTTTTCTTTTGTAAAGAATAATCATTTTTAATAATAAATATACGTAAAACATTATTTTTAGTAAAATTATAATTTTATTAGAAAATACGTTATTATTTCTAGTTTTCATTCCCATAAACTTTATTAGCAGAAAATGGCTAAATTATGAAAATAAATATTTTTTTTACCTAAAAACATAAATATATGATTTTTGGCCTATAAATACGATTTCCTATATTAAAATATACTTTTGCTATATAATTAATTATTTTGATACTAAAATTTATCAATTAATAATAGAAGTGAAACTATAGCAAAAGTGACATAATAATTGAAATAACTTAATACGACATTATTCTTAATTAACGTAGTCGATAATTCTAAATCATTAATCTAACAATTAACGCTAATCATCTAATTAAAATGCTAACAATTATTACCGAATCTAAATAGGAAACTAACTAAACTAGCTATTTCGGAACATGAATAGTTTTGTGAATTTAAGAGAAGGTTGCGAGGTTACCGAAGGCTGTGACGGAGCACCGAGGGGATGCCTTGGACTCGGAACGCACGCGGGCACGGGCACAGACACGTGCACACAGACGACACGGAACGAACGCAGAAAACGGTGACGTGCGGGAGGCGCACGGGACAGCGGCGGGGAGTCGCGCGATGGGGTGGCGCCGGCTGCTGGCACTTCGGGACAGCGGCGGAGAGCCGAGCGGGGCCTCGGGACAGCGACGGGGAGCCGCTGCTGGCACGCGCGGGCGGACGCTGACACGTGCAAGCGGACGGCAGGGGGTCGGCGGCGGTCGCGGAAGGCGGCGACGGTGGTCCAGGAAGACGGCTGCGGACGTCGGTTCGGTCGGGACGCGGCGAATTCATCATGTCGCCGCTGCTGGTCATGGTGTCCCTGCTGGTCTTGCTGGCAGTTCGGCAGATATGATGCATGGAGGGTATCCTTCACCACTCTCAGGTGAACAATGGCAGAAACTGATGAGCTTGCTGGGTAACGACAATCCTTCCAACCCTGGCCCTTCAAACTTTGATCGTCTGATGGGTAAGAATTCTTCTGTCCCTTGAATATTCGATACTGTAGGAAATAATAATGCCTTGTTCTTATTGATGGGGCTGTTTACATATATATAGTGTCTGCACGAGTGGGCTTTATGGGCCATATTACATTAGTTACAAATATAATCTAACACCCCCCCTCAAATTGGAGCATACAAGTCACAAATGTCCAACTTGGAAAGTAAAGAATGAAACACATGCTTTCCAAGGGGCTTGGTGAAGATGTCAGCCAGTTGAGAAGAAGTAGGAACATGCGAGGCTATTACGGTGCCATCTCTAATAGCATCGCGAACAAAATGCAAATCCACCTCAATATGCTTACTACGCTCATGAAATACCGGGTTCTGAGCCAGGTGCAGGGCGGACTGACTGTCACAATACACCGACATAGCCGACTCCTGGCGAATGCCCAAACACACCAATAACTCCTTCAACCATTTCAACTCACAAACAAGCGCAGCAAGAGATCGGTATTCAGCTTCAGCGGAAGATCGAAAAACAGTTGGTTGCTTCTTGGTCTTCCAAGAAATAGGAGACCCCCCTAGAAACACCAACCAGCCTGTAACAGAGCGGCGAGTCAAGGGACAACTGGCCCTGTCGAAATCACACCAACCAGAAAGACGGAGATCACAATCAGCTTTCAAAAGAATACCCTGTCCCGGTACATATTTGAGATATCTGACAACTCTCAAAGCAACATGCCAATGATCTTGTCGAGGCTCCTGTAAGAATTGAGACAGGATATGCACATCATAGGCTAAGTCAGGGCGAGTAAATGATAGATAAATCAACCTCCCAACCAGCCTTCGATAAGTCTCTGCATCCGCCATCTTTGGACTATTCGATTCTGCCAGCTTGTTATTGGACTCCATGGGAAAGCCAGCAGGTCGAGACCCCATCAAGCCGCATTCTGAAATGATGTCCAAAGCATACTTTCGTTGACACAAGGAAATTACTTCTGCACTCTGAGCCACCTCTATGCCAAGAAAGTACTTCAACACACCAAGGTCCTTCATGTGAAAGCAAGAACTAAGGTACTTTTTGAAAGCATCTAAAGCACCTGAGTCATTACCAGACACAATCATATCATCCACATAGATTAACACATGCAACTCTACCGTCCCTTTAAAAAAAGAGAAAAGGGAATAATCAGAATGAGATTGAATAAATCCATAGGATATCAGAGAAGCAGCAAGCTTAGCAAACCAACAACGTGGTGCTTGTTTCAATCCATATAGAGACTTACGCAGGCGACACACTTTGTTGTGTTCACTATACGAAAAACCTGGCGGCAACTTCATATACACTTCTTCTTTCAGATCTCCATGAAGAAAAGCATTGTGCACATCCATCTGGTGCAAAGTCCAGCCTCTCACAGCTGCAACAGCCAAAAATGTCCGAACTGTAGGCATCTTAGCTACCGGGGCAAATGTCTCTGAATAGTCGATCCCCTCAACCTGATGATTACCGAACACAACCAGCCGTGCCTTTAAGCGCTCAATACTGCCGTCGGAGTTGTACTTTATTTTGTACACCCATCTACTTCCCAATACTTTCTTCCCAAGAGGCAAATCGACAATACTCCATGTCCCATTATCTTCCAGAGCCTGTATTTTAGTTTGCATAGCCGCGCGCCAGCCTGAATCTCGCGAGGCCTGGCGATATGAAGTAGGCTCTACACCTACAGTGATAGCTGCAAGAAAATTTCCGTGTCCAGCAGTAAATATGTCATAACTTAGAAATTGTGTTAGAGGATACGAAGTACCTGAGGAAGTGACGGGAACAGATGAACTGTGGTGAGGGGGGGGGGGACTTTTACTTCGAACAGCATTCGTCACAAAATCCTGTAATCGTACTGGCTGTGATTTCTTTCTCATTCCTCTTCCCAATACAACCTCGCCGGGCACCTCTGGCAATACTGTTGTGAAACCCATAATTTGTATTTATTAATTAAATAATGTTCTGGTATTATTATTAGCGTTTTCTAAAATTATTATTACTAAATATTACTATTAATTATTTTGGGTGAAAAAGGATTTTTGAAAATTATAACAACTTGGATTTTTGATTTTTCGGACCCAGACCCGAGTCCGAGCCCAGACCGGCCCGAGCCCAATCCCTTCTTTTTATTTCTCAATTCTGATTTGAATTTGGTTTAATTATAAAAAAAAAATGTTTGGGAGAGCCGGTCCAATTTGGACCAGCACCTCTTCCCCTTCCCACGTTCAACAACTCACACCTCATTTTCGTAACTCCTCACAACCCCTCGTTTCACATTCTCAACTCCTCCTTAACTCTCTCCCCTCCCTTTGCTACTCTCCACACACCTCACAGCCACTCCCCATTATTTAACTCCCCTCTTTTCCCATCTCTTCAACAGAAGAGAAGCTCTCATCTTACCAACTCATTCTCTCCCTCGTACTCTCATTCTCCCTCTCACTGGAGAAAGAAACCCACTCCCACCTAACCCTTCCCAAGCCCTAGATCCGGTCTCTCCGGCCGCCACCCGTCGAGTCTCTCTCCGAGGCCACGTCTCTCCGCGCGTCCTCCTTGCTGTCTGCCGCGCCCCGACCGACGGAAGCCCCGCGCGCGAGCCCCTCTCTCGCGGGTTCAGCGCCTTTCTGGCCGACCGCCCCGTCGTCGACCGCCCATCTCCGGCGATCTCTCCCCACCGCGCGACCCCTTCCGGCCGTCCGCGCCCAGCGTTCGCGGCCCCTCCTCCCCGCGCCGAGCGCCACCCCCGCCGTCAGCGCCTCCGCGCGACCAGCCCGCGCCGCCGTGCGCGCCCCCTTCTCTTCAGCGAGGCTGCCCTAGCCAGCCATCCCGAGCCACCCTGAGCCACCCCGTCCAGCGAGCCCTTCCGGCAAGGTCCAGCACCTCCCCGCGTCAGTGCGCCCTTCCGGCGAGCTGCTGCCGCTTTCCAGCGGGTCAGATCTGCTCGCGAGCTTTTCCCGCGGACCCTCTCCGGCCCGATGTTCTGTTGTCCGGCCCGTTCCTGGTCGTAGACCCGCTGTCCCCGCTTCCCGTGGCTCGTCGGCTCCCTGACCCGCTGTCCGGAGACTCTCGAGTCCATGACGGCGCGTCCCGAGTCCGAGGCCACCCTTCGGACTCCGTCATCGAGCCTCTCGGTAAATTTCTTGATAATCAGAGTAGTTCGTCCCTCCCGTGTCGAGTCCATGATGAGGATCGGTCCCCGGTTTCCCTTTGGGAAATCCGGTTAGCAGCGTAGTATTTTCGGTTAGCTGCGTTAGCTTATTTTTTCTGTGATTTTATCTGCTGGTTTGTGTGGATTGGTTTGATTATGGAATTCCCGGATATTTCAGGAAATTCGGTTGTTTGGGAATTATTTCTGGTGGCTTGAAAATATTTTGGTGGATATTTGCGGGATTATTTTGGGTTGGAATAATTGCAGGTTTTCCGTGGCGCATTTCCCAGTTTTGGGTTTGTCCCAAAATAGAGGAAGTGCTGCCCAAATTTTTACAAAAACTATATTTATATTGATTTCAAAATTGTTTTTCGAAAATGAATTTCTAAACTGATTTTTCGGGCGACGACCGTACCGGTCTGTGGGCCCCGGCAAAATGCAAACGCACCGGTCCGACCGGACGTTGGGGTATTAGCCGAATTTTGAGGAATGGACCGAGTCTGAGACTCGTAGCTTTCATTTCTTAATTATTTTATTTAATATTTAGGCTATATATTATAGTTATTTAATTACTGCACTTTATTTATTAATTAAATCACTTTTCTCTTATTTGATGTAAAAGAAAATTGTACAGGGCATAAGCCCACCCTAGGACCATTAGCTGTGCCACTGTATTGTGTAGCGTAGTTTATTTTATTTTTCTTTTTCTGGTGGATGTAATTTGGGTGGTTTTTGGTTAGTTGCATAAATCGTAGATTAGATCGCGATTACTGGTTAATTACGAATTTAGTTAAAATGAATAAAATATTATTAATTCACGGTTTATCGCTAAAAGAAATTGTATTTTTATAAATATATTACAAAACACAAAGTTTTCCAAATTGTAATTGATTCTCGTGTATTTCCAAATAATTCAATTAACCGGCTTAATCAACGCACGTAGTTGCGACGTAATCGTTAGCTGTAGATTAATACAACTTAAAACCTGATTAGGACATTACTACTAGAGATTGTAACTAGCACATCTAGATATGGGTTGAATATTGTTTCTAAGTCTGGAATCTCAAATGTAGGATTTCGAGGAAGTGTTTGACCTAGTTCCCCGGTACAGACTCTCGATCCAGTCACAATAACAAAGGCAAGTGCAGTTATGTCTATTTGGTAATTTATCTAGTAATTGTTTTATTGCAATTTTAAACCACATTGCTACACGGAACTCTCTCCTAGAGTTCGAATATTGACTCATTGATTGAATCTGATTGACTCGGGATATTGGGGGAGTAGTGTAGCGTCTATGACCAATACCCCTATATTGCATCATTGATTGTGCGAGCTGATTCCTCCTATACACGAGGATAGGCCGGACCGTATCAATAGGATATAATTGAATCATCCCAAGCCGGTCATAGTTCGTTACCTACTCAAATCACATTGTTTTCAATTGTAGAATTGTTGAAAAATATTGTTAAAGTATTTCAAATTGTTTAACATTGCAAATTTCAAATTATTATTTGAATTATTGGATATTCGTAATTGTACTTTGCTCCCTCCTGACTGGAGACCCAACATTTTAGGTATCGCTGATGATGCTTTGTTCCACGGTATTTTTTCCTGAGATTCCAACTAGAGGACGATGATCTCGAGACTGATGAGCTGGATGCCTAGATTTTTCTTCTTCTTTTATAATTCATGATGTTGTAGAAAACAGTGTATTACAGATGTATCTTTCATTTTATTGTAAAAAGTTTTTTTAAACTATTCGAATTATTAAAGTTGTGACAATTAGACTGTGTTGTTTATTTACCTGCATGAGTGATACAGCTTACTGCCGTCGTCTCAACAACGGTGCAGGCTGGGCATGATCCGGTTCGACCCAATTATTTGGGATCGGGTCGTGACAACTGTATCCCCTGTATCATCAGTAGTATCCGCATCACCCCCAACGGACTCTCCTGTCAATACTTCTGCAGCTACCTGTGCATCCTCGTCACTCGGTGCCGAGCCGCCAGCAACCACTCCGGCCTCAGCAACCGTAGCCGGTACCATCCCAAAAACCTCTATATCGTCTCCCGGCACCTCAACAGATGTATGTCGTGTCGCAGAAGACATCTCGCTAGCAGGGCCACACCCAGGAAATTCTTTTTCATAAAAAGTGACATTGCGGGACACAAAAAATTCACCAGTCTCCAAATCATACAGTTTCCATCCCTTTTTATCGAGTGGATACCCAACAAAGATACATTTTCTACTCCTGCTAGCAAATTTATCATATCGGAATTTCAAATCATACGCATAGCACAGACACCCAAAAATACGTAGATGATCATACGAAGGAGCCGAACCATATAAAATTTCATAAGAAGACTTAAAATGCAAGATACTAGAAGGTGTTCTATTTATCAAATAACAAGCAGCCAGAACACATTTCTCCCAAAAATCTACGGAAAGAGAACCCTGAAATCTCAATGCCCTGGCTACATTTAAAATATATCGATATTTTCTTTCCACCCTTCCATTCTGTTGAGGTGTCCCAACACAGGATGTTTGGAACAATATACCTTGAGATGAAAAATAATCTCGTAAACAATTAAATTCAGTGCCATTGTCACTCCGCACACGACGGATATCAGCTCCAAACTGATGCTTCACCATAGCAATGAATTTAAGAAACATAGAAGAAATAGCACACTTATCCTTCAATAAAATAACCCAAACAGCTCTAGAAAAATTATCCACCAAAGTCAAAAAATATTGTGCCCTATTAGATGACGGAACACGATATGGTCCCCACAGATCACAGTGTATAAGTTGAAAGCATCTCAAAGCACGACTACTACTATCAGGAAAGGCATCACGAGTCTGTTTAGCTTGATGACAAATATCACAAGCCTTATGAGAAAACACACTACTACCAGAGAGAAAAGGTAAAGTTTGCATTACTTTATCTGAAGGATGCCCCAGTCTACTATGCCAAACCTCGGAATTACTCTCTTTGCATGCCAGGATCACCGAAGCCAAAGAAGCTGGAACCTCTCCCAAGAAGTAAAGTCCACCCCTTTGTTCACCTGCTCCAATCACCATCCTCGTACTTCGGTCCTGAACAAAACATAAATTAGGAGTAAATAACATATCACAATTTCTGGCACCAATCAATTGTGAGACATAGATCAAATTGCAAGTCAATGTCGGAACATAAAGAACATCCGTCAACATCAATGAAGCAGTCAAAAATACTTTGCCTCTCAGAATAGCCTCAATAGTGCTCCCATCAGGAAAAATCACAGGACAGACAGGGCCCTCAAAGCAATCAACTAAACAGTCACGAGAACCTGTCGCATGAAAAGTAGCCCCAGTATCGAATATCCAAGGGACAGAAGAATTCTTACCCATCAGACGATCAGAGTTTGAAGAACCAGGGTTGGAAGGATTGTCGTTACCCAGCAAGCTCATTAGTTTCTGCCATTGTTCACCTGAGAGTGGTGAAGGATACCCTCCATGCATCATATCTGCCGAATTTCCAGCAAGACCAGCAGGGACACCATGACCAGCAGCGGCGACATGATGAACAACCCCTGCGTCACCAGTACCGCGTCCCCCATCACGTCTCTGCTGTGGTGCCGGGCCTCTGCCACCGCCAGCACCACGTCCGCCATCACGCCGAGGACGTGTCTTCCACCATTCTGGATAGCCAATCTTGGCAAAGCAAGTTACAACATCATGACCTATTTTCTTGCAATTAGTACAGATCATACCTGATTTGTCCCTGGAATCTGAGATTCTACTATTAGAAGTAGTAGAAAGACGAGGTAAAGTTTTGATAGTCAGCGCCAAGACCTCCTCAGCAGCGGATTGGATCTGAGATTTTTGCATATCCTCATCCTCACGGACTGCCTGGTATGCCCGATCTAAACTCGGCTGAGGATTCTGAGCCAGAAGATTAGATCGGGTATGACCATATAACTCAGCATTCAACCCATACATGAAGTCCTGAAAGTGGTCTTCATCCCTCATAGCATGTAGCTTTGCAGCAAGTTCACCACAGGTACAAGAAGGCAATGGGAAATAAGCAGCTTGTTCATCCCACAAAGACTACAAATTTCCAAAGTAGGCTTCCAAAGATATCGAAGCCGTTTGTTTACACTCAGCCAAAGCCACCTTAATTTGTTGCTTCCGAGTGCCATTGCTAACAACAAATCTTTTCTCCAACAAGTTCCACAATGGATAAACCTCCTCAAAGTACGACAAAGATTTCTTCAGAGACGGATCAATGTACTAAGAATCCATTGAACCAACAGCGCTTGCACACATCTCCAATTAAGCAATTTACTAGCATCATTAACAGGTTTGATTTCAGTACCTTCCAAAAAAGTGATCTTTCGCCGAAAGATTAGGGAGAGACGTATCGACCGAGACCACTCAGCATAGTTCGGTCCACGAAAAATAATAGGAGTAATAATATTTCCTGGTTGATCAGCAGAACTCAGAAAATATGGATCCTTCGAATTATGATAATTTGGGTTGTGTGCACCGCCACCACCAGTCGTGATGGAGTAGCTGGACGCAGCATCATCTGCCATCGCGGATGTTGTCATGCCCCGCTCCCGTAGGAGCGATCGTCCTCGCTAAGGCGTGATGCCGCACGGGCCTAGGTTACGCCCGTGCAAGGCCAAGTCCAGAAACGGCCAATTTGAGCTAGGCCACAGAGTCGCACAGAGTGTCCCCATTTGCAGCGGAAAGTAAAAGAACACAAATTGAAGCAAATTCAACTCTTTAATGATATTCAAGAAGTTTACAAGCGGCGCTAAGCCGATATTACAAATCGCTCAAGCTCTCTCTCTCTGTGAAACATAAAAGGCGTGCCAAGTGGCTTACAAGATAGAATGATTCATGGCGATGTTCCGATACATTATATCCTGTATAGGGTGCTTCAGCTCCTGGCAACGTTCCAAGGCTCCAGAGTTGGCTCCGCACCCTAGCACGTTCGATAGAAGCTCCGCATCCGCCGACGTTTCCTGCTTCCTGCAAGCAGACTGTGGGATTATCAGTACATTGTTATGCACTGGTGGGGAGGCTAGCTCGCCCACAATTCTATCATTACCAAACACGTTCCGTTTACTTTTGTGCATCTCTATCATTCATTGTCTTTCTAATCTTGTCTTAGGATCAATTTCATGGCATATGTCATAACCTATCATGTGTTGCCAAATTCAAGTGTCGCATGGAAATACATGCACGACTTACCCATACTTACCGTCCGGCCTTCCCTGTCCAAAGTAAACCAAGTTAGTCAACAATTCATGTGTAATATTGCGATTCTTGGAAACATTTAATATCAAGGGCGTGTCTCTGCCTCGGTTTCTAGCGCGCCATTGGCGTATTTTCTAGCTCCTTTGCCAAAGTACTTTCGATTATCTGGTGTGTTATATTCAAGCTTATTCAGAAGGTGCTTTGTTCAGAAGAACTTAGACTACTTTGATTTCAATGCAAAGACTTGCACGTGGATTGCCACCAGCAAAGCCCACTTAATCTATATGCATCGGTCGCTGGCATCACAAGCCATCCTGGACATATTCTCCCTTGGTAATTTCTCACCTATCACTGTGTGCGGCTGGTACACATCTGATAGTCTCTTGAAATTACCTCGCACTTACGTCTCCTGGGTGGCCAAGCCCCCCCCCAGTTAAGCCCGTAAGCCCCTTTTGATTCTGCCTAGGCCGGCATATCCCCCCTTTGATCATGCCGCAGAATCCCTTTCTCTTTACGATCACAGCATACGCCATCCCTCGTTCGTGCCGTTTGTCCACGACCATTTCGTATTAACTTGTCTTTTTAACTTAACGGCTGTCTTGAGCCATAGGCTAACCCTTAGCCATAATGCGTTATCGACCAGGTTGGCGTCCGTACAGCGTGGATAGCGAGCCCCGTTGTACGTGCCCGTCATACCTGTCGCTAACCATTCCTTTCTTTCTTATCTTTTCTTCATTCTTTCTTTTCTTTCCTTCTTTCTTTCAGTTGTTCATTCGTTCATTGATTCATTCACATATTCATTCATTTCATTCGTCGATTCATTCATTTACTTATTCATTCATTCATTTATTTATACATTTTACAACTCCCTGTGCGGGAGTCGCCTTGGCGACCCATTGGTCCCGTAGCCTTTCAATGTTGCTATACTCTACTCGGAACGACTATGTTGATAGTCTTTCCGTTTCATTGTTGTAAACCATTCATTGTTTCATTGTTGAATGCAAGCTTGTGCCTTAGCACGAGCGTGAAGCACGGTGCGAGAGTTCTCGTATTTTCCATGTTCTTTTCCATATTCTATACAAGCATACAAGATGGGATTATTTCCTTAGCTAGGTGCGTTGAGTCATTTATTAGCATGCGGGGTGTTATCGCCTAGCGATTTCAGTGATAGTGTCCGTATTATTATGTGTCTAGGCTAAGCACAGACGGGTTCATCGGAGCCACCCACCTTAGCGATGTTTGCATCGGCCGAGCGATACTTCGAGCGCGCCTTTGATAGTCTAAGTCTGGATTCATCTTGACGGGCCAATGTAAGCCTTGTATCGATTCGTATCGATACTTCATCGAGTCGACGCAACTCTTCGAGTCGACGGCTCGCTTGAGTCGTTACACTTGCCGTTTGAATCGGCGTTCCGCTAGGGCGGAGCGGGTCACTACATAATACACCACTCAAAACAAGTCTCGTCCTCGAGACTTCCTGAGTGCAGGTCATCCTACCATTCCTTTAACTCGTGTCGTCGTATTTCTTAGACAATTCTATCGAACGGTTCTATCGTTCGATGACATCGAACCATGCTCGGTACCTTTCCAAGTTCCGTGTCGCATACTTTTGGTCGATCTTTATTGGATAACTTTTCATTCATTTTAGAGTTGATGACACTTATTCAATTCAGGTGTTTCTTCGACTTGGTTGCTTTTTCGACGTATCATGGGACTGAAACGGTCGCACGAGGTGCGTTGTAATTTATCAAACACGAAAGTCGTTGGCTGAGGCAAACTCCCTCATTCGTTCATGCGCATCTCAACGCCCACTTGCAGCTGCATTCGAGTTCATCATATCGCTGAGTTTGGATCGTACATGCATTCAAGGCGTCCCCCGAATACGTACATTTCAACCAAGCTTAGCGATTAGCGAAGTCGGACAAGCTACTCGTGATAGTTTTGATTTGCCGATCGTTTTGCTAACTTCGATTTAAAACCGAACTCGTGTACATCTCACTATCGTTTATCTCGATCATCGAGATTATTCGATTCGCTTCTCAAGCGCTCTAGTCAATGAAATCAATACGATTTCTTCTTAGCGGGGTCGACCAAGTCTAAATAATTCCCGTCCGATTTCAAGATCAAGTATCGCACTATCACCGAGTACGTCTTCCAATCAATGATTCAATTTGTTATCCCAACTTTTACTTGCGCATCATCCATTCCTATCATTCACTTTGTTTAGAGCCAATCTCATCGTCGTTCACGCACACTCCCAGTTCTCCGTCCTACTCTAAGTCTTGTTGCCACAAGTCTATCGTCCGTCCGGACGATATTGTAAGGTCAATCGCACAAGTTCAATCACTCGGCATAGGGTCGTCCGCCTATCCGCTAGGTCCTCTCACAGGGTCATAGTTACAAGTCAAATCTGTTGCTCATCGTGCAAGGTCGTTGCACGACGCTCGCCCCAAATCCTATGGTCAAACCATTTATTCGTTTGCACGGGAGTTTCTACCCAAGCTCGCGTCACTCAGATTTCTAAACATCGAGCATGATCATCTAATCCGCATCAAGACTTACGTTGCACATATTCAATTTCGTTCAATCACCAGTTCTAACCAATTCATGTATTCGATCACGAGGTCCTCCAGCTCGACAATACGTTGTGCCCCAAATCTCACGCAAGTCCGATTATCCACGGCGGTTCATGAATCACCATGCAACGCTCCCGCGGAATAATCATTCTCATCGGGGCGTAACTCTTGCTTGAGTTTAGACTAATTCGTTCTCGATACGCGGATTGGACCTACGCAATCCTCAAATTCATCCATCACGCACGCTAAGTCATTCTCGAGTCCACCTTCGCGTCAAACCACAAGTCGAAGCAATCAGATTGCCACGCCATCCAAGTTCAATCACTCCCGCTGTATGAATCACCATATCAGCGCTCACACGGAGTGATCGTCATAATTCGACACGACGCATGTGCGAGGCTGGAGTTACGCTCGCATAAGACAAGAACGTCAATGTTGTGGTTGTCAACGAAGCAAATCCAAGCATTTACATTTTTCATCCAAGCCAAATCAATTCGATAGTCTGACCGTCATGCGTTCAACTAGAAAATTCTCGAGCCAAATCTATCTTTTCCTCGACACATTTTTAACATCCCAAGTATAGCATCCAACGGAACAATGACATTTGCACGATCGTCATTCGCCGAGTCAGAGTACCCCCGAGTTATCGCATATCGATCTTTGATACGCCTCAATACCATCGACGATATGCGTAACCTGACGATCTTCCTTTGTAACCAATTTCGAGTCGTGCGACTGATGTTATTGTCCGAGTTGGATATTGCACAATTTCCTCGATATTCAAGATCAATTTCAAACTCAAGTCACAATTCATTTGAATCAATCCGAAATCGTACGCGCGATCCTCTAAGTTTCCTCGATCAAGACCATTCATTTTCTAACTCGCGTTGCCCATTGACAAGTTGTCCAAATGACATCTCGTTCGGGACATCGAAGTCACGACCAACTAAGCGTGACGCGTTCTAGGACTTTGCGCAATCGCATCGCCTCGCCGACATACCCGTTCTATCCGTATATCCTTTAGTCTCGCTCGAACAATTTCTATAACGTCCATACACCACTCAGGGTTCGAGCCACTCGACTAGTCGTCGACACTCACTCTTATCCTTCTTCGAAGCTATCACATACACCACTCGGGTTCAAGCCATCCTATTTAGTCCTCAATCACGTTCGCGTCATGCGCTAAGACATCCTTTAGATTCGTTCGACGAATCTCTAGCGTAATCGCATCACGTCGCCTCGACGTACTAAGTCGTTCATACTATCCTCAAAATCCAATAAATCTTTTGGGTACGCCTAAGCGTTAACTCGATAGCGTTCCTATCGATAGATACTCAAAGTGTATCTTCGTTCCCGACCGAGCGATACTTGATATCGCTCGCAACTCGATTGCACCAGAAGTCGAGGTGCGCGACACGCGGACTAAGTTGTGCCGCATAACCATCCCGTGCGGGCTATATTCAAGTTTACACGCTCACTTGCTAATGTCGACGTAGGACTATTTGGGCATGCACGCGACTTGCTAACTTAGCATGTGTTCTCTATCGAGTCATGTTTAACATCGTTCGGCACAAAGGCCTTCGCCTATCGATCCCGTTCAACCGAGTACTTGTACGAGCTTTTGAAAATATTAGACTTATTGCATGGAACATCCCAAGGCACAACGAGAGAGAGCGCACACTTTTTTTGTTTCCAACCGAGCTTTCAAAACTGAGAAAATCGAAATAAAGTCCAAGGACGTGAAGCCGGGCTCTGATACCAATCTGTCACGCCCCGCTCCCGTAGGAGCGATCGTCCTCGCTAAGGCGTGATGCCGCACGGGCCTAGGCTGCGCCCGTGCAAGGCCAAGTCCAGAAACAGTCGATTTGAGCTAGGCCACAGAGTCGCATAGAGTGTCCCCATTTGCAGCGGAAAGTAAATGAACACAAATTGAAGCAAATTCAACTCTTTATTGATATTCAAGAAGTTTACAAGCGGCGCTAAGCCGATATTACAAATCGCTCAAGCTCTCTCTCTCTGAAACATAAAAGGCATGCCAAGTGGCTTACAAGATAGAATAATTCATGGCGATGTTCCGATACATTATGTCCTGTATAGGGTGCTTCAGCTCCTGGCAACGTTCCAAGGCTCCAGAGTTGGCTCCGCGCCCTAGCACGTTCGATGGAAGCTCCGCACCCGCCGACGTTTCCTGCTTCCTGCAAGCAGACTGTGGGGTTATCAGTACATTGTTATGCACTGGTGGGGAGCCTAGCTCGCCCATAATGCTATCATTACCAAACACGTTCCGTTTACTTTTGTGCATCTCTATCATTCATTGTCTTTCTAATCTTGTCTTAGGATCAATTTCATGGCATATGTCATAACCTATCCCATGTTGCCAAATTCAAGTGTCGCATGAAAATACATGCACGACTTACCCATACTTACCGTCCGGCCTTTCCTGTCCAAAGTAAACCAAGTTAGTCAACAATTCATGTGTAATATTGCGATTCTTGGAAACATTTAATATCAAGGGCGTGTCTCTGCCTCGGTTTCTAGCGCGCCATTGGCGTATTTTCTAACTCCTTTGCCAAAGTACTTTCGATTATCTGGTGTGTTATATTCAAGCTTATTCAGAAGGTGCTTTGTTCAGATTAACTTAGACTACTTTGATTTCAATGCAAAGACTTGCACGTGGATTGCCACCAGCAAAGCCCACTTAATCTATATGCATCGGTCGCTGGCATCACAAGCCATCCTGGACATATTCTCCCTTGGTAATTTCTCACCTATCACTGTGTGCGGCTGGTACACATCTGATAGTCTCTTGAAATTACCCCACACTTACGTCTCCTGGGTGGCCAAGCCCCCCCCCCCAGTTAAGCCCGTAAGCCCCTTTTGATTCCGCCTAGGCCGGCATATCCCCCCTTTGATCATGCCGCGGAATCCCTTTCTCTTTACGGTCACAGCATACGCCACCCCTCGCTCGTGCCGTTTGTCCACGACCATTTCGTATTAACTTGTCTTTTTAACTTAACGGCTGTCTTGAGCCATAGGCTAACCCTTAGCCATAATGCGTTATCGACCAGGTTGGCGTCCGTGCAGCGCGGGTAGCGAGCCCCGTTGTACGTGCCCGTCACACCTGTCGCTAACCATTCCTTTCTTTCTTATCTTTTCTTCATTCTTTCTTTTCTTTCCTTCTTTCTTTCACTTGTTCATTCGTTCATTGATTCATTCACATATTCATTCATTTCATTCA